>LPNX010434262.1:47991-115998 GCA_001517045.1 Pseudotsuga menziesii
ATCGAGATAACCACTTGTATTATCTTATACCCCGATAATTCTAATAGGAAGAACTAATAAGAGTCATGAGGTTGTCCCCTCTAATTGTAAAGGTGGGTCATTAGCACCCCAGTGTGGTTACTTGAGCCTACATGTCGGATGAGTTAATTGAAGTGAACAGATGAATATAAATAGAGGTGTAGCTCTCCTCATTTTAGCACACACTCTCACTTGTGTAGCGCATCAGTGGAGAAGAGAAGAGTAGCTGGAGAAGGAGGAGGATCAGGCTTTGATCTCCTTGTTGGTTTTACCTTTTATCTTTTTGGGGCATCTATATTGAGGAAGCTTTTGCTGGGTTTTTCCCAGGATAAATCTTTGTGTTCCTTTTGTATGGTTGTGCTTGTCTATCTTTCAGTGATCCTGTTTATATGCTTTTGTTATGAATTCGAAATGAAATACTAATGATCTAGCTTAGCATATGAAAATTTAACATAAATGGTATATGGGAAGACTCAGTGATGTTGGGTCTGACTGACAGGAATGCGTTGGAATGGTATAATTTCATTCTAGCACTGAAGAAAGGGAATGTCTCTCTAAATAACTCTCTCGATGAGGTGGTTTGGCTATATAACTCTAAAGATGATAAGGTGAATGCAAATTTGGCTTATCATTTGGCAATCACTAAGCAGAATGTTGACAGGATTAAATGGTGGATGAAGTGGCTTTGGAAAGGGACCCTCCCTTTGAAAATAAGATTATTTGCTTGGCTATGTCTTAACAACAAAATCCTGACCTGGGATGGATTGCAGAGAAGAGGTGTGTCAGGCCCTAGAAGATGTTCTCTCTACTGCTTGAAGCTGGAAACGATTGCGCATTTGTTTGGTAATTGTTTTTTTTCAGCAAGTTTGGCTGTCTCTTATGAATCACTTCCACATTCATCATTGTTGGGAAGGGGAGTCTGTGGAGGATAATTTACTTAGCTGGTCCAATAAGAGGAATCCCTGCAGTCATCTTCCCTTATTTGTATTGTGGGAGGTTTGGAAAGCTAGAAATGCTGCCATTTTTTCTAGTTTTGTGTATAAGCCTAAGGTGATATATCTTAAGATTCTGTCATCTATTTCTGAATGGACTAAAAATCCTTCCCCATTAAAGGGCAGGATACACTCTACCCCTTTATTGCGGTAGGAGAAGCCTATCGGTTTTTTTGATGGAGTGTCAAAGGAAGGTGTATATGGGGTCGGTTTTGTTATCAAACTCAATAATAGCAGAGTTGGTTAAAGGCTGGTCTAGGTCCTAATACTCAGGCTGAAGTCATTGGTTTGTGGAGTCTCCTACATTGTGCTCAAATCTGGGGGGTCGATCATTTACATGCCTTAGGGGACTCTTAAGTGGTTATAAATTGGGTAAAGGGCAATGCTTGTTTAAAGTCGTTGGAACTCTCACACTGGTTAGATAGCATTTTTCTCAAAAAGGAGTTCGCTTGGATTTCTTTTGACCATGTCTACAGAGAATTCAATCAAGATGCAGATGATTTATCTAAGCTGGTATTGGGTGATATGGATGGATTAATCCACTACTCTTTTGTCTTGGATGGAGCAGTCACTGAAGTTGGCAGTTTAGTCTTCTTTTAAATTCATGACATTGGCTCCTTTGGATATATAGAGGATTCTGCGGTATTTTTGGTTCCCAATTTGTTATATCAGTCCCCATCTTTATGTCATCTTTTGGATAGTTTTATTAAACTTACTGCAGATTGTAATTTAGACTAAGTAAATTGTTAATGACTTCTTTGCACATATTGTACTGTTTAAGAAGTATGTTTAATTTTTGACATTTTGCTATTTTGGTTTCCTGTGGCGACAGTGCTGTTATTCGCTCTGGTGTGCTATGTTTCAGGGGTTTCTGGCCGTGTTATGGTGTGTATGGTGTTTTAAGGGTTCCGTATGCTTCGGGAGTTTGCCGATTGAATCATGTTTCTGGAGACGGTGTTTATCTTGTCCTCTGGCATTGGTGGTATTTTTTTACAGTTTCTCTATGTAGTTTTTGGTCGGCCATTTATCCTTCTTGGAATAGCTATTAGATGGCTGGAGGGTTTATGGAATTTCTTGGACATTTTTGGAGTACCCTTGGTCGTTAATTGGGGCTTTGGGATATGCTTAGGTTTTCTGGGGCTTTACTGGAGTCTTGGCCGATCCTGGTGTTTTTGATGTAACTTGGCCGTTAGTATTGTTGCTGGAGTTATCTTGTCGATGAAGCTGGAAACATTCCTTTGGTGAGTGTATGTTGGAGCTTTATTGCTCTTTTTAAGGGCTTATGCAATACGATTTGGTGTGATTTCTGCGACTTCCTTTTTGATATCTGGTACCTGGGTGACGGTGTTTTAATTTGCTCATGCTTGCATTCAGATTGATGGGGTGTGCTCGTGACTACATTCGGATTGTTGGGGATTTCTCCTGGTCTTCTGGTATTGGTGGGACTTCTGTGGTTCCTCGTGAAGATTTTTCTTGGTTGGCTACATTTCTGCTGAAGGAGAATTCGGTCGAGGGCCAGAGGCGGATGAATTTTGGACAGAGATGGATGATTTTGGCAAATGATTGAAGAATTTGATTCGCAGGGAATTTGGCGGATGAATTTGCAATCGCAGGGAATTTGGCGGATGATTCTGCATTGTGGTTTCAATAGCGATTTTTGGAGGTAAGCTCGGACTGTTTTTATGGTTTTGTTTTGGAGTTTTGTTTTTTGGCGATTACCGGACATCTGGAATGGTGTCAGTATGCTGTTATTTGTTCCTGTGAGTTAATATTGTGAGCATTTAGGATCTTTATTGAGGATCTTTGAGTTTTGTTTTTTGGCGATTACCGGACATCTGGAATGGTGTCGGTATGCTATTATTTGTTCCTGTGAGTTATTGTGAGCATTTAGGATCTTTATTGGGGATCTTTGAGCATTTAGGATCTTTATTGGGGATCTTTGAGTTTTTTTTTCCGAAGTTTGAAGGATCTTGGTTCTGGGTTGGGGGATTATCTCGGCTGTGATAGTTATGTCGCTTTGGGTGACGAAAACCCTGGCACGTACTCCACCAGGATGCCTGAACTGTATTAAGCATGGTTTAGGTGTGGAGAAGCGGGTTTCAGCAACTTATGTGCCTTTGCAGTTTAACCTGGGAGACACGAGGTCTGCTCTCGGCCCAGAAATTGATAATGTTAAACTTGATCCTATTTCGGATAGGGTTAATTCTGGATTGTTTGGATGGCGGAAATCTAGGTGTGCGATCTAATGATATTTGCCTGCCTGTGTTGAGTCCTTTATATGCTTATCTTGTCGGTTCTGTTCCCTTGGGACATTTGTCATGTTCCCGGAAGGGTTTTGGTGAGGATAAACATGTATCTGCGATTTATTCTCCGGTGAAGGTTATGGGAGATAGGGATTTGCTGTGTATGGGTCCTAAGCACGAGGATTGTTCGGAGATTGGGTTTCAGGTCTCCTCTTGCTTGGATGGCGGATTCAAGAGAGGCGGGAAAGTTAAACCAACCTCTCATTCGATTGAAGTATTTGTAGCGGAGATGAAACCTTTGGTATCCGGTTCTGATGAGTCCTTGGTAGCAGGTTCTTGTGATTTTGGGACAGTGCTTTTGGTTGTTAAATCAGCCCCAGAGGGGTTAATTTAGAGGGGTATTGATGAGGTTGATGTTGGTGCTGATCCTTTGTTCTCTGTGGACACAAATACTTTCCCGGAATCCATTACTTGTCCTTTGGATTCGGAGGTCATTAAGACAGGGCAATGTCCTGTGTGCCCTGGGAAAAGTATTTTGGTTGGGAACGTGCCTTCTTCATTAAGAGCAGGTTTCCAATCGGATACATTGGGTATTGTGAATTGCGAATGCAAGGGTGCTAGTGATCATATTCATAAAGGTTCTGGTTATCAGGTTGACAAGATTAAAAGCTTATCGGTTAGTCTCAAGGCAGTTGGGATGGATCATGAGGTTAGTGAAGGTATGAATGCAGATTTGGGATTTACTCCTAACTCTGATGAGAATCATGTTTCTATCAGGTCTATGGATTTTGATAATGAACATGTGCATGCTCCTCACTCTTCTGTTAGCAAGGGGAATTCTAAGTCTAAGAAGCGGCAGCCTAAACCCATCAAGAAGATAAATCCGATTTTAATGACCTTGGGGGAAGTTGTGCTTTTAAATGATATCGTTCTCACCAATGCTTTGACCTTGGTTGGGAGGTTTGGAAGGCGTAATTATAATGTTGATTCTTTGCATGGGTGGGCTGAGAAGGCTTGGACTGATGTTATCAGCACTCGTCCTAAGATTTATATGCTTCCAAGAGGCTGGATAGATTTTAAATTTTCTACTGTGGCTGATGCCGATCGGATTCTGGCTGGAGTTTGGAGATGGGATAAAGCTGGCCTACTTATCAAGCGATGGAATCCCTTATTTGATCCGTGGAAGGAAAGGTATGATCAAGTTCCTATTTGGGTCAAACTCCCAAACTTACACTTTGAATTCTGGTCTTTTGATTTCTTCAGATTTGTTGGTAATACCTTGGGATCCCATTTGGAAACTAATTTTACTTATTTGCATTCTGGGGTTTGCTGTATGGGCCAGGTTCTTGTTCTGTTAGACTTTCGTTTGGGATTACCTGCTGAACTGGTCATTAAAAAGGGTAATAGTGACTTCTATCAGCCACTGGATTATTTGGGAATTCCCTTTAGATGTTATAGATGCCATGGGTTTGGACACTTGGCAAGTGGTTGCTCTCTCTCATTTAATAAACATTCTTCTTCCAAAGTTTGGAGAGTAAAAAATGGTGGGAAACAGTTTGATGCAAAGGCTTGAACATCTGTGGATGAGAATTTGGATTTGCATTCTGTCTCCCTTGAGTCTGAACCTTTAGCCAAACTTAAATCGTTAAGCATTTCCAATTCTATGGACGATCTTGGTAACTTTCCATTTCTTAACCTTTCCTCTGAGGCCTTATCTCCTACTGCTCCGAATTTATCTTTGAAGGATCTGGGTTTTGTATCTCCTCGTAAGGCCTCTCCTATTGTTAGCAAGGGTTATTATCTTCACTCGTGCTCGAAATCTGTTCAAGAGGTTCTTCGGCCTGTCAAGGATAAACCTGGGAATCATAAAATAGATAAGGGCCTGAATGGGGATGTAAAAGTATTACATTCTGTGATGAGTGGTGTTGGGGCGCTTAGAGCATATGCCCTTAACAAGGTTTCCATATGATCCTTTTGACCTTAAATGTTAGGGGTTTGGCTAGTCTTTCCAAGAAACTAGCGGTTATAAGACTTATCGATCAACATGCAGTTGATGTTATTTTTTTACAAGAAACAATGATTGAGGGGTGTGTTTTGGTTCAAGAATTGGAACATTTGATTCATGGATGGCAGTTCATTTCGGTGGATGCTAAGGGCAGATCAGGTGGACTTATTTTGGGCTGGAAGTCTTGTAATTTTCTTTTTCATAATGCCTGGGCCATGAAAGCAGGGTTGTGTGCTGTTTTATTTTCATATGATTTACAAAAGGAAATATCATTTGTTAATATTTATGCGCCCTATCTGGATAGGGAAAGTTTCTGGAATAATTTGATTAAGATGGACTGTTTCTTGTCTCCTTTTTTAGTTTTTGGGGGCGATCTTAATTTTTCCTTGGGACTTTCTGAAATCTGGGGAGTTAAAGCACAAGCAGATCCTTTAACTAATTTTTTTCACAATCTGTTGGAGAGCTTGGGGATTGTTGACATCAACCCTTTGGTGTCTATTCCTACTTGGAGTAACCGTCGAGTTGGTTCTGAGGGTATATGTAAAAGGTTGGATCGTCTCTTAGTTTCAGCTGATTTCCTTCTTAAACAATGGATTGGGTGTGCAGGTGTATCTGATCATCAACCTGTCTTCTTGCAAATTTCTTCTCAGTCTCCTAAGCCCCATAGTCCTTTCAAGTTTAATGCAGGATGGTTGGATCATATTGACTTGGTTGAAGCTTTAAAATATTCTTGGGTTCTCTTTGATGCTCGGTCTGCTTTATCTTCTGTTGCTTAATTTAGTGAGAATCTTAAATGAATTAAAGCAATTTCTATTAAGTGGTCTCTGAATAAAAATGCTCAGAACATTAAAGATTTGGTTGATATTGAATTTGAGTTGAAAAGATTTTATGATAGGCATAATTTTGGTTTTACATCAGTGGTTGATAAAGACTTACTGATTGAGATAGAATCACGCAAGATCTCTATTCTTATTTTCCAGGAAAAGGAGGCTCGCCAGAAAAGTAGGGCATTATGGTTGAGTTGTGGTGATGACAATACTCCTTTCTTTCACAAATTTGCTGCTCATAGGAAATGTCGCAATTCTATTTGGAAACTTTATGATGATTCTGAAAATCTTGTGGAATGATCCGAGGCTATAGCTGAGACTGGGATTCAGCATTCTGAAAGCCTATTTAAAGAAGAAGATGACCTCCATCTTCCAGAGATTGTTCATAGTGCTGGTCATTTCCCATCATCTGTATCAGAGGATGAAAATGATGAGCTAATGCAGGCTATTACTCTTAAAGATATCAAGCATATTTTATCCATCAGCAAAAATGATAAGAGTCCTGGGCCAGATGGTATTCCTGTTGAGGTGTATAGATGCTTGTTTGATGTTTTGGGTGAGGATCTTTTAAGAGTCATTGAATTGTCCCGGATAAGTGGCAAAATCCCAGGTGTCTTTAATTCTACCTTTCTTTCCCTTATTCCTAAGATTGATCGTCCCTTATCATTTGAGGACTTTAGGCCTATATCTCTGTGTAATTTTGTATACAAAATTATTGGTAAGATTATCTCGATCAGAATCAGAAAGGTTTTGGGTAGATGTATTTCTGGTGAACAGTTTGGATTTTTGCCGGGAAGGCAGATTCACGACGCTGTAGGTGTCATTCAGGAAGTTATGCATTCTATGCATGTTAAATCCTTAAAAGCTGTCATGATTAAGATCGATCTATCTAAAGCTTATGATCGAGTCAACTGGATCTATCTTCGGGTTATTCTTGCAAAAATGGGATTCGCAGGAAACTTTATTGCGTGGGTTATGAGCAGTCTATCTTCTGTTTCTTTCTCTATGCTCATCAATGGTGTTGCTACCAATTTTTTAAAATCTGGTAGGGGACTCAGACAGGGGTGTCCTTTGGCACCACTTCTGTTTCTTATTGTGGTTGAAGGCCTTGGGAGGGCTATTCTTCATGCTAAGCTCTGTGAGACTTATCATGGTTTATCTTTTGGTAATGATACAGTTTTAACTCATGTATTCTTTGTGGATGACATTGTCATGGTTAATGATGGTTCTGAACAATCTCTCTCTACTCTTTATGAGATTTTAATGCATTTCTGTAAGGCATCTGGGATGCAAATAAATGATAATAAATCATCTTTATATTTCTCCTGTATGGAATATTCTGAAGTTATTACATTACAAAATATCTTCAGTTTTCCTGTTGACAGAATTGAAAATGGCATGAAGTACCTTGGGTTTCATCTTAAACCATGCAGATACCTTATTAGGGATTGGGATTGGTTGATTATTAAAGTTGAGCAAAGGATTCAGAATTGGAGCTTCCGTTGGTTGTCCAAAGGAGGAAAGCTGATTTTGATTAAAGCTGTTTTAGAGGCCATTCCAGTCCATTGGATGCATTTCTGGGTACCTATGGGAGTCATAGACAAAATCAGAAAGCTTTGTTTTAATTTTCTTTGGGATGGTAAATAGAACTCTTTTGGTTTACCCTGGATTTCATGGAAGTTACTTGCTATGCCTAAATCTATGGGTGGATGGGGACTTAAAGTTCATGTTTTATTTGCCAAGGCACTTGCAGCAAAAAATGTCTGGAATATCATTCATGGTTCGGGTTTATGGGTTAATATTGCAATACAGAAATATATTTATCTAATGAATATTCTGGATTGGATTAGATCTACTGTTAAAAAGAAAAATAACATTTCTATCTGTTGGAAAGCTGTTCTTTGGGCATTTGATCTCATTGGAAATTTTCTGGTATGGAGGATTGGTGCTGGCAATGCTATTCGTATTGGTTTAGATCCGTGGTCTGGATGTAAATGGAGACATGCTCTTTCTATTCCTATGTTAGAAAAATTACATTTCGCTGGTTTTGAATTCATTTCTGATATTGGAATTCATTGTATGTCTGGTTTGATGTCTCAAAAATGGTTATCTACAGACACCATTGGCTTTTCTGACCCTCTTGAGATTGCTGCTTGGAATGGATATATTGCCATTCTCAAGTCTAGCCATGTTAGACTCTCTGCTGCAGTTGATTGCCTTATCTGGAATTTATCTAAAACAGGCAAGTATTCTCCTAAAGAGGGTTATGCTGAGCTTATGAATAGAGAAGTGGAATCGATCTAGTGGTGGAAGGTCATTTGAAAGATGAAGTGTCCCCTAAAAACAAAAAATTTTAGTTGGTTTCTTCTTTCTGGTAAAGCATTGACCTGGGATGTTCTCTATTCGAGGGGTAGCGAAGGTCCTGGAAGGTGATTTTTATGCAAACAGAGTTGTGAATCCAATTTAATATTGCTGTGGACTGCCCTTTTACTCAATCTGTTTGGTCAATTATTGAGGATCATTTGAAACTTAATAATTTATGGAATGGAGACTCACTGTCTGTTTATTTTAAAAATTGGTGTTTTATATCAGATGTGGCACTTATCAAATCTTTACCTATCATTGTACTCTGATTTATATGGAAAGCAAGAAATAGGTCTTGTTTTGAGGATCTTGTCACAACTCCTGTACAGGTATCAAGCGACAACTTGGGTATGATGAAGAATTTACCACAGTCCTTATCTGTGGTCTCTATCAGATCAATTTTTGTGGAAGAAATTGATAAAACTTATGCATGGGGTTACTTTGATGGATCTGCAGCTGGGGACCCAATGATTTGTGGGGGTGGAGGTATATTGTTCATATCTGATATTCATTATGTTTCTTTCAAAGCAGGTTTAGGCTTGGGTACTAATAATTATGCAGAATTATGTGCTCTTAAGCTTCTTCTTAGGCTGACTCGGAAGAATAATTTGGATAAAATTCAAGTTTTTGGGGATTCCTAGTTAGTTATAAACTGGGCATCTGGTAAGTATTGCTTACTAAATACTGAATTAGCCATGATTCTTCAAGATGTTCACTGTTTAGCTAACAGTCTTAATTATGTGTCTTTCAAACACATTTATAGAGAACGAAACTATAAAGCAGATGCTTTGGCTAAAGCAGGTGGCAGCATTCTTGAAGGATCTTGGAGTATTTGTGAACAGAGAGGTGCAGAAAATGTGGAAACCTTTCAGGTTTTCTAGTTTATGAAGCTTAGGTTCATATGGTACTGTGAGCTGTCTGATTTGCAGTTTATGACTGTTTCTTGATGATGGCTTCTTGCATTTTGTTTTTTTCTGATAGTTTCTTGTGAATACTTTGCTAGTTAACTTTGGCGATATTAATGCTTGGGCATTTCTGGTTTAAATGATGTGATCAGCTTTTCCTGATTTTTGGTTCCACCCTTGATATATGATGCATTGGCTGAAATTAATATGCTTCATCTTGTCCCTCTGGTGATTTCAAGCAAATATACCGAGAGCATGACATGCAGGCTAATGGCCTCTTAATTGGCGCTGAAATGGATATGAACTTTCTTCGAAACACTGGATGGCATGGAAATGGCCAATTTATTAGCTACTGAATTTGCTCAGCATTTGATTTTAGTTTATTGCGGTTATGCTTTATCATTCATGTTGAGACTACTTCAGCCAGCTAGTTTTGCTCTGGTCTGTTTGCTTGTGATCACCTTCGATTCACAGTTGATCTGACCTAATTGATCATGAATGATGAAAAAAGTCTGTTGTGATCAGACTTATTTTGCTGAATGGCTGCTAATACAGGCTTGATCTTTGATTTCTTTTTTTCGCTGAAAAGAAATGGTATTTTATGCTCTTCATGAGGCAATTTTTTTTTGTATGTAATGACAACTTTACAGTTGGGTCAGATTTTGGATATGGTAATGGTACATTGTGCTATTCATGAGGCAATTATTTGTATGTAATGTCAACTTCATAGTTGGTTTTCTGTATAATGGACCTTTAAGGCCATTCGCTGAATATGAATAAAATATTTACGAATTTTTTCTTTTGAAAAAAAAAGAACTGTTTAAACAACTTTTTTTTTTAATAAAAAGCTATCTTTTCTTCCTTGGAAAAAAAAACTATTATATATTGCTCCAACCATATCTACAAACAACTCACCCTAACTAAAAACCAACCAACCACACGTATACAAGTAGGGACACCACACTAAACAAATCCAGTGAAAACCAAAGTGGCCGCAACAAACGAACCTTTGTATCATGTGAATGGTGGCAGATATTTAACAATAACGATTTTGAATTTGAATACGATACGCAACATTCAACACATATCTCTTTGAATACATGTCACCATACCCCAACTCCTTGTAATATCTTTACACAGTGCAACGTGGCTTTATTCTCTTTCTCCTTCAACAATTCCCAACCAACCAATACGTGTAAGGAGAGTTGCCTTCATGTAAGAAATGAGAATTCGTTATCATGATCATCGAATAAATATTTTGGAATATAAATTGAAATAACTATATTTTAAATTAATTTAGAGGCAAAGTTTATAATGAATAATCAATTAAATATAGTTCCAATGGAGATAGTGTACTGGTTAGTTCAGAATTATAAAATCTTTGTAATATAACATATTCATGTTTAATTTTTGCTAGCTTTTGGCATATTGTAATCTCGATTCTTGTGTTAATGTATTTTAAAATAATTAGGAAGAACTTTTTTTAGACTTGCCTATTTAAAAAGGAAGGGTTTTTTTTTTCAGCCAGAAAAAATGCATTCCTTGATATTCAATGAATCAAAGGAACTTTTTACATCTTCAAGAAAATCAGATATATATACTGCACAAGTACAACAATAATGATAAAACAGTCCTCTCATGGACAGTACAGCAAAATACAGTTCTATCTAGGCAAAATAATAACATGAAATACATATAAATACCCACAGTATCATACTCAAAGCACTTTGAGTTCACTACAATGTGTACCCCCTCATAGAAAGGCTATCTAAGTACAGTCATCTATGTTCCTAAAGAACATAATAGGAACCCAGAAATCTGATCCAAGGAGGGGGTGAGTCTCTAGTAATCAGTAATAGTTGCTCAACAAAACCTGAAAGTCTCAATGAATCTAGTGAGATCAACTGTTAAAGAATGAGCATATTCTAAAATAGCTGTGATGAGCTTTCCCCAATAATCTCATTTCCAAAATATTCAGTAAGTAAGAGATGTCCCTGTGCTAATTGCAATCCCTCCTTTGATAAGATGTCTGCCGTCCTGTTATGTTCCCTATGAACATGACTGAGATCCACCCACAAGAAAGAGGACATGAGAATCCTAGTGTTGAGGCACCAGGCCTCAAGATTCACCATATCCAGGGTAGATTCCTTTTTAGCCCAATTTATAATCACAGAGGAGTCACCAAAAATATGTAGGTAAGGTAACCCAATATCCTTTGCTTAACTAAAGAGGATTTTGATTTTCGCGTGATTTTTGGTTCGATGATAATAAAGATTGAAGATCGAAATCATAATATCTCCCTCTGAATGTTTCAACAGTGAACGGTGGACGGCGATCCGGGCCACACCTGTTGCCACAGACCTACAACCCACTGAATCCGAGCCTGTACCGAAGCTGAGGCTCGGGCCATCATTAAGTCTATACAG
Source organism: Pseudotsuga menziesii (assembly GCA_001517045.1). Lineage (NCBI taxonomy): Eukaryota > Viridiplantae > Streptophyta > Pinopsida > Pinales > Pinaceae > Pseudotsuga > Pseudotsuga menziesii. Next base: position 59,772 of record LPNX010434262.1, read on the forward strand.
AAACGGTAGGACCCACGGCTGCTGAAAAAGTTATCTGTAATGCTGATAACTAGTGATGAAATTTGATGGGTAAAATCCTTGTCATGGGGCATTTTGACCGTCAAATACGGTTTAAATTTTTTGTTAAAAGATAATAAACTTTATAAACGGTTTTTATATTATTAGTAGCATTAATGTATTTATCTTATATAAAACTATACTTTTTAAGTTGCAAGTTACAAACCATACATTCATTAAAAATTAGAAACATCTATTAAATTAGAATTATCTTTTTATTTGCAAGTTGCATTGATTTTTCCTAAAAACATAAAAACTCATTTAACTTAATGATTTTTTCTTTATTTTATTTTTTTATCTTTTTTTCATTATTGTAATGAACATGTACACTCTACTATATTTTTGGCATTATATTTTCTAATTTGTTTAGATTTAGAAATTTTCCTGAAATTTATGATTTTGAAGAATTGTTATAGAGTATGTTGTATTTTTTAGTAATTTTAAATAACATCAATAATGTATGTGTAGCTTTTGTATTTCGTGATTTATCACGTAATTTCAGCGATTTTTTAATAATTTTAAAATAACATCAATAATGTATGTGTGGCGTTTATATTTAGTGATTTGTTTTTGCATTTATATAGTTTCAGATTCAAATACTATTGATTAATTATCTAAGAGTCCCATTGAAATTGAAATAAATATCTCTTATGTTTTTCTTATGGTTCAATTTCAGTGATATATTCAAAATTTTAATGAAGGCAAGTATTAAATAAGGGTATTGAGATGAAAAAGAGACATACAGATATATATTTTGCATCTATAAATCAATTCTTATTTTATTATGAATTTTTTTATAAAATTAAAAAAAACTTTACATTATTTCGTGTGATTGTTGAAGAACAAAATTAAAAAAAAAAAAGCATACAGAATTATATTCTATCTTTATAAATCAAATCCTATTTTATTGTGCATTTCTTTTATAAATAAAAAACTAGTTATATCATTTGATGTCATTGTCGAAGAAAAAATCTTTTCATCATTTAGTGTCATAGTTGAAAGTTAAAATTTTAAACAAAAACATTTCACTAAAAACAATATTAAAACCCAAAAAATAAAAATAAAAATTCTCGAAACCAAATTCCAAAACTGTTGCCGACTTCTACTTTCTCAAACTTTCTGCTTCTTAATTTTGTTTTGTTTTATTAGAATGTGGGGTTTTAGTGGCACTTTTTCTTTGCTACTCGTTTGCTCAAAATGGAATATAATAATATGCTATATTTGGACTTGTCTTGTTTTTATTTAAATATCTGGTTTATATTTAGAGTCTTATTACATGGGTGGCCAGGGTAGCCAGCAAAAGAAAGCACTGAGGTACAAAGTCAAAGGTAAATAAAAAAGTGAAGCAACTTGAATTCTATTATAGAATAGAAAGTTAAAAAAAAACTATTATTAATAAACTAATTATAAATAAATTATATAATTATCAGGCTAAAAAGAGTTATGTATTTAAAAAAAAATATATTATTATAAGTTATTATAAATCAGCGTAAATTCATTTTAAACCTGGATCTACAAAGGATCGAGAGGGATCCAATTTATTTAGGTGTAAGTTATTTTTATCTTAAATTTTTAAATGTTCATAAAAAATTACAACTCAAAAATTTTGATCCGTTTAGTGTTCGGTAAATCCGGGTTTAACATGGATCTTTTAATTACTTTTCATTTAGTTATATTATTGGGTTTTTATTATTTGATAACTCTGTATTCTTTTTTGTTTACACTATATAAATATATGAATCCACAATATAGTTTTTTTTATTTTTTTTATTTATGTCTGTTCACATAAATTTTTTTATGTGGGCTAGCATAACGTGACTAATGTGACAGGATCTCCCCCATACTGCGCTGAGAGCACCTCGCTTCTCTCGGTGCAATAAATTATATACTTATCTACCTTAAAGAGTTATTGTGTATTTTCATTCCAGATTTCAATTTTAAAGGAATTCTTTAGGTATAAATTTTATGATCTTGTTATTTATAATTTGATCAATACAATGAATCATTAGTTTATCAATATTTATTTATTAAAGATGTATTTTATTCGTTATTGCCTATTTCTTTTATTTCTTTTTAGTTTTTTTTAAATTTAATTTTAATTTCTATATAAACTGTACTCCAAAAAAATCCGTTAAAATTAAGGATGTGTTATATGTTCCAGGATTGAAGAAGAATCTTCTCTCCATCTTTGCACTAGATGCAAAAGGTATGAGAGTTGCTTTTGTCGATGACCAAGTTCTAATGTGACCCAGAGAGAAGACAATAGAGGATGCAACAGTGATTGGAGAAAAATATGGATGCTTGTACAGGCTAAAGGGACAACCTGAACAAGCACTGGTTCATGAGTCAATTGAGCCAAGCAAACTATGGCATTGAAGTCTTGCACATGTGCACTACAGAGCACTACCGATGGCAAACAAAGAAGTATATGGACTACCAGAGATCCAGGCAAATCATGAAGGCATTTGCAAAGGATGTGCACAAGGAAAGAATACGAAGAAGACATTTCCCGGCAGTGAGAGCAAGGCCAAATGAATACTGGAGATAGTACACTCTGATGTATGTGGACCCATTTCTTCTAGCTCATTAAGCGGGTATGTGTGCTATGTTTCCTTTATAAATGATTTCTCACATGAGATGTGGATATATTTCTTGAAAGGGAAAATGGAGTTTTCAGTAAGTTCAAGGAATATAAAGCCTTGGTCGAGAACCAAACCAATAGGAAGATCAAGACTCTATGGTCAGATAATGGAGGAGAATTCACCTCGCAAGAATTCAAGGAACTATGTAGAGAGCATAGGATTAAAAGGGAGTTGAGCATACCATACAATCCTCAACATAATGGGGTTGTGGAACGAAAGAACCAAACCATCATGGAAGCAGCAAAAGCAATGCTACATGACTAGGATCTTCCTATGCACCTTTGGGTAGAGCCAACAAGGATAATTGTGTATGTACAAATCGTACTCCTCATCGATTACTTAACAACAAGACTTCAGAAGAGGCTTTCTTGGGAGGGAAACCAAAAGTTAGCCATCTAACAATATTTGGTTTCCTAGTGTACATACATATTTCAAAGGAGAAAAGGACCAAGCTCGATCCTTCTGGGAAGAAGGGTATATTCATAAGATACAGTGATACATCAAAGGCATACTGTATATACTTCACATGATTCAAGAAGATCAACATCACTAGAGATGTAACCTTTGATGAAGACTTGACATATTTCAGGAGGACACTTATTCAAGAGGTCAAGGAACCTGAAGATACGAGAGCCCGAGATATGGAAATTGGAGAAGAAATTCCAGAAGACCATGAAGATCATGACATGGCAGAACCACAAGAACTGGTAGAGACATTCCTTGAGAAGGACTCCCACAAGAGGAAACCAACATGGGCACGAGAGCTCATACGAGAAGCAGAAAGGTATGGCGCTTCAAAAGGAATACATAGAGAGAGAAAAAGGGAAAATATCTACAATAGCTATGTGGCTCTGTTGTGTGGCATCATTGACATAGAACCTTGCACCTATGAAGAGGATGTAGAAAAAAAGAATGGAAGGATGCTATGATCGAGGAATATCAGTCAATCATGAAGAATGACATCTAGGAAATAGTTTTGAGACCAGAAAAGAATTATGTCATGACTTCAAAGCGGATATAAAAGATCAAGCATGTTGTAGATGGCAACATCGAGAAATACAAGGCAAGGTTCATAGCACGAGGCTTCTCACAGAAAGAAGGCATATACTACAAAGAGACATTTGCACCTATGGCGAGGTACACTTCCATTAGGACCATACTTGCATTGGCAACAGTTATGAAATGGAAGATACACTAAATGGATGTCAAGACATTTCTTGAATGGTGTAGTCGAGGAGGAAGTGTATGTGGAACAACCATTGGGATTCAAGACACATGGAAGGAAGACCCATGTGTGCAAATTGGAGAAGACCTTGTATGGATTGAAACAAGCACCAAGGACATGGTATGATTGGATGTATAGCTTCCTGATGAGCTTGAGATTTACTAAGCGTAAAGCGGATTCCAACCTTTACTTCAAGGTTGAAGACGGAAGACCAGTGATGCTCCTGCTATATGTCGGTGACTTGTTTTTGACAGGCGAAGAGGAACTCATTAAAGATGCAAGGAGGAGACTTGCTACAAAGTTCGAGATGAAATACCTAGGTATGTTGCACTACTTCTTAGGCATGGAGGTGTGTCAAAGTGCAGATGGGATCTTCCTTGGTCAAGGAAAGTATGTAGTGGAGATTCTGAAGAGATTTGAAATGTTGGAATGCAAGCCAATAACCACACCTATGGAATCTAACTTGAAGCTTCTGAGTGATGCTTTATCTGAGGCAGTTGATGCCATGATGTATCATCAGATGATTAGCTCATTGATGTACCTAAAGAATACGAGGCCAGACATATGCTTGCGGTGAACACCCTAAGCCAGTTCTTGACGAATCCGAGACATTTTCACCTGATAGTTGCAAAGCATGTACTGAGGTACCTAAAAGGTACAATGGATTATAGGCCCAAATATGATGTGAATCAGAATATTAACCTACACGGTTATGTTGATTCAAATTTGGAAGGTAGTGCCACTAACAAGAAGAGCACCTCATGTAGCTGCTTTAGTTTGGGATCTGGAATAATCTCCTGGTTCAGCAGGAAGCAATCATGTGTGGTGCTGAGTACAGTCAAGGCAAAGTATGTTGTCGCTTGCTCTGCTAGTTGTGAGGTAATGTGGCTTTGAAAGCTACTGTCTGACTTGGTTAATATCCAGTTGGATGTGACTTGTATCTTCTATGACAATCAGAGTTGCATGAAGCTATCAGAAAACCATGTCTTCCATGGCAAGTTGAAGCACATCGAGATCAAGTTCCACTGTATTAGGGATATGGTGCAGATAGGAGTGGTGAAGCTCCAATACGTGGCAACAAACAAGAAGATAGTCGATGTGTTGACTGAGTCTCTAGCCAGAGTGAAGTTTGAGTACTTCAGAGAAAGACTTGGCATGATCCAGAACAAGACCTATCGAAAGAGGGAGTGATGTGTTCTAGCATAGATGGAGAGACAGGTTGTCTGAGCGTAAAATCCTAGCGAAGATCAAAATTAGGCCCTCATAGTAGGCATACTCCCTAGGAGGTTTGTTTTTTATGGAAACCGTACTTCGTTCTTCACAAAAACACCTTCACAACCCTAAAATTATGTGTGAAATACTACTCGGCTAAAGACAGTGATCATGGGAATATAACAACATCATTTGTATGACTTGCCTACAACACTTACTGCACTACTATAGCAATGGAGTTGATCTAATGCATTTCATTTCTTTTGGGAATATATATTATAACCTAACCTTTCAAGAGTAGCGACCTGTTGGAATCCATATCGACACAATTTCTAACTTCCTTCAGATTGTACAATGGATTCCATGGAATCCTAAGAATTTTGAGGATTGCAGGACTTGTGCCTCAATTCTTGTTTTCATTGCCAAGGAAGCAAATAACTAGAAAGCGATATACTATTGTAGATGGTGGTAATTCCAGTTCCGGAGTATTGCTATCTTGATAGGTATACAACTCCTCTGCTTCATGATATACGTAATTGACTAGCATATTTACCCTTGCAAGGAAGCAACAGCACGATGTATATTATTACCCTGATGCAACTTATTAACTACAAGTTAATCAATGGTAATATGCATCATCTACGAGGTTAGTAATTTCATGAGCCTACTACAAGTTAACCCTGTTTTATTAGGAAATATTTTTATGATGCTAACCTTTGAGAAGCCATGATTTCATCCTAGAAGTGAGGGGTCAAAAGGTGTCAGTAGGCCAGATAGATTATGGGTCCAAAATCTATGGTTCCATAATTGAATTAAGTAATATTATTTGTATGATTGTGAACAAAGACTTGGTTGTATAATTTAGATCGCATCTTAATCCTTTTGATATATTGTTCGTAAACATATTAGTTAATAACATTGCAAGGGCAATGCAATTCATTGGATATGGTTGCTCGAAATCCTTTAATTAAGATTGAAAAACACGACGAAGATTCATCCTCCAAATAGCATTGAATATTATGAAAGCATACTACTTCACTCAGATTCAACTAGGTGAATTATATGACCTGATTGAGATTGAACCATGTAAACTAATTTATTTTTTCCTAAATCAACAATTAGTACAAATCAAATATATCAAGAAAACCAGCATATGTTATATTATACAGCATAAACAATAGTTTATAATCTTTTTAATCTATGCCGAGATTCATTTAGTTATAGCAGTCACTCTTACGTATTCTCTTGATTATTTATACCAAAAAGCCTAAAACTATGCTATGGGATGTTCGATTTCTCATTATTTTAATAAATTATGTTAATCTTTATATCTTTGAACTTTGCAACTCTTAGATTTTTTTTCCATTTTGATGATGTTGACTTAGACGGGATTAATCAATTAATGAACAAAACTTCCCTTTCATTTTCTAATTTACTACTATACTACTATAATGATTTTAATTGATGAATGAAACTTCTGTTTTAATGATGAACGAAACTTTCGTTGTACTTGTCTCTCATGCATAATTGTTTTATGCTAGTTCGTGGAGAATAATTTGTAGTTTTTTTCTGTGTATAAATGATTTAGACATATGCTACGATACCTTTAAAAATTTTCAAATGTAAAATATCATTTGATACCTTTGTTGGGCTCATTTTGATGGTGCATATTCGGATAACTCTTCAAAAGGGGCCACTAGTGGTGTAATTTACCAAAATGATTCCTTATCACACAAATTTGCAGTGGGACTGGTTCGTGCCTCCAACAACAGAGCAGAGCTACTTGCCTTAAGGTATACTCTTCATCTTTCTCATAGCCTTGGTATCCGACATAAAATTATTAAATAAAGGAAATGAAGTCGAATAAAATTATTCCAATGGAATCAATTCAATTATCAACTTACCAATAAAGAAACGTGACCACTCCTCACATCACAACTCCCTCGGTTGATAGGAAAGCCACTTTCTATGAAGTAAAAGCAAGAGCAATACATATACGTTGAATCTCGTGCCCTTGAATTTATCCCATCAACCCAACCAAGGGAAAGACAAACCCATCATATTCATAACTGATGGGTGCCAACATGTGATGTGAGGAGTGGTCACGTTTCTTTATCGGTAAGTTGATAATTGAGTTGATTCCATTGGAATATTTTTATTCGACTTCATTTCCTTTATTTTATAATTTTATTTCACTTCATTCCCTTGATAGGAATCTGAATATGTCGGATACCAAGGCTATGAGAAAGATGAAGAGTATACCTTAAGGCAAGTAGCTCTGCTCTGTTGTTGGAGGCACGAACCAGTCCCACTGCAAATTTGTGTGATAAGGAATCATTTTGGTAAATTACACCACTAGTGGCCCCTTTTGAAGAGTTATCCGAATATGCACCATCAAAATGAGCCCAACAAAGGTATCAAATGATATTTTACATTTGAAAATTTTTAAAGGTATCGTAGCATATGTCTAAATCATTTATACACAGAAAAAAACTACAAATTATTCTCCACGAACTAGCATAAAACAATTATGCATGAGAGACAAGTACAACGAAAGTTTCGTTCATCATTAAAACAGAAGTTTCATTCATCATTAAAACAGAAGTTTCATTCATCAATTAAAATCATTATAGTAGTAAATTAGAAAATTAAAGGGCAGTTTTGTTCATTAATTGATTAATCCCGTCTAAGTCAACATGGAAAAAAAATCTAAGAGTTGCAAAGTTAAAAGATATAAACATTAACATAATTTATTAAAATAATGAGAAATCAAACATCCCATAGCATAGTTTTAGGCTTTTTGGTATAAATAATCAAGAGAATACGTAAGAGTGACTGCTATAAAAGACCCTATCATTCATAGCAGAACAATGCTCACAACTTCAACTCCGTAATCTTCTAACACCACTAGAATACTAGAGAATCCAATCTTCTTCTTGAAAGTATTTGAATTAACTTGAATGCGTGATCGAATTTACTAACGTTGATGGTTGTAATCATCTCCAATATTGGAGCGACAAACCTGTTAAATTTGTTGGTTTTTATAAATAACAACATAGATCAATATATCAACGTCATTAAAATTACTACTAACCTCTATCAAGCATTGAGAGGGATTAAGTCCCTTGAGGCGCAAACCTTTTTTAGAGTCCTAAACTTGAGGTAAGGAAAAGTTTGCACCTCAAGGATTTGATCCCACTCGACACTTGATAGAGGCTATTGGTGCATGATTAATGGGAAAGTGGGTTTAAATTCTCGTTAATCGAATATGTACGTACATTAATGATATGAATAATATGAAGCTTTGTAACTCCCATGTATATCTATGAGTTAACTATCTTAATACCAGCATCAACCCTTGTTTAATATAAGGGAAGTCAATGAACAATAACTTGAGGTACAAAGAATTTCATTTGATATGTTTTCATATCTAATAATACATTAGTCCATGCATGTTGGGAAGTCTAAGGGGTAAAGAGAAAATATCTGATGATTCCTTATGACTATTAAATTTTTACTCCTAAACACTTATCAAGTTATCCATCCATGTCAACTTATTTTCATTTAACTAAGTTGTGACTTCTATTAATGCTTAAATATCGCATACATTCAATGTTTAGCCTAATCTTGCATAAATATGTCATCAACATACAACATGCATCTCACTGAAGACATTCTCATAAAATCCAAAAGAAAAATTGAGCCCTAGAATGATAAATGCAATCAAGATGGAAAACCACACGATTAAAATCACTGGAAACCTGCTCTATTAGTATGACTTATCTGTATTATCGCATGTGCATACCTATGTGGTATTTCTCTTGACACAATTGTTATAACAATGGGACCACATATTTTTGTGGCACATTGAAGGCTTAAAACGAATCTCTTGGCTCCAAAATTTAAACAAGGACTCCTCACATGCTTGGGAGCATTGAATAGCCCCTCTCATGTACTTGGAAACCAGTACAAAGGATGGAGTGTTCACATATGGATCTAGATGTTTCTTGACATATTTTTGTTCTATAAAAGGAATTAGCCATGGGCATACATTCCATAGGAAGAAATTACAGTTAAGTTATATTGCATAGGAAGAAATTATAGTTAAGTTATGTTGTTGGAATCACATTGAGGGATTCTCTATCATTCTCATTCCTCCCTCATATTGGCATACACAAATCTCCATTGCTCTCTTCCTTTAATAGGAAATCATTTTGCCATTGTTCAATCCCAATTATCTTGCAATTATGTGGAAAAAAAGGACCTCCCTAAGAGATATCATTGGATTTCGTTTAAGATTCCACCTCCTAGGTGACTCTATTGTATTTATATAGAACATTGGGCAATAAAAAATAGGTTTGGGACACTCGTGTTCCATCTTGTTTGGTTGATCTCTTACCCCCCTTTTTATTTGAAATGATTTATTGTTATTTTCTTTTTCTTTTTTTCTAATCAAGATTTTTCTTGTCCATTTGGGGTTTTAGTTACTGAATTCTCAACCACAACACTAGGTCCTTGCTGCAACCTCAAGGATAATCTCATGGGAAGGTTGTCCACCCTTGTGGCTAATTTTCCCACAATAGTTTTTATGGTGACTCCACTCTTATTTTTGTTCATTACGTGTTAGATAGGTTGTATTTTGCTACATAACTTATTTTAGTTTTTGTGCGGGTGCAAGAGCTCAATGTACAACCTCTCAACAACCATCATTATGCGGTCCTCTTCCCAGAAGATTTTTTTATTATCAATAGTGTGGTTTCCAATGTCCCATACACACTACATTGAGTGGATATCTCTAAGATAGACACACTATTCGCACAGTTGAATTGTATTGTCACTTGTGTGGTAAATTTGTACGACTTTATCTTCATTGTAACCGCACTATTAGAGTGAATGTGTCTTTTATTTGATTTTTATCTCTGTTTTCACAATCATTTGCAGTTTCAAAGACTTTCTAATGAACCAGAAAATGTAACTCACATGCAGAATAATTTTCTTTAGTAATTAGATAACTTATCACAAGATAGGTAGAAACGAAGTGTCTTTTTGAAATATCTAGGCTAAAAGACTTTGAGGATTTCAATGGGCCTCCAAGTACTCACTAGTGACTGAATGATTATGCTTTCCTTCTCATTGGAATTATTATTCCAGGCAATTAGATTTGACTATCTCTAGTTATAAATCTTTTCCTTCTTGCTTATTTCTTTGTTTTATGCAATATAGTTTAGTTCACTTGCCTCACACAAGCAAAGGACCTAAAGCAAGGTAAATTTTAGGGGCGAAATTTATCCCATGGATTATTTTTTGACCTTTTTTCCAAAAAGCCATTCACCATATTCCTTTTTTTTCAAAGATGATTCGTCCAAATTCCTTTTATTTTTACTTTAAAATCACCAAAAAATTCCATAAATTATATAAAGTCCTTATAAGTTTGAAGATTTAAAAAAAAAATCATTAAACATTTTATGGTTTCAAACTTAATAATTAGTAATATTCGCCATGGTTTCCATGCTTTAAGAAAATCATGTATCCTTAAACTTTTCCCTAGCCTTAAGACTCCTTTTACCCAAAGCATGCTCTTTTCCTGCACTCATAGTGATCTTGGCAAATAAAAAAAGGTTGATAGGTTTGAAATACTTCCTTTGCACACATGTGACTTCATTTGAGCATATTTGATAAATTATTATTTGCTTAAGAGTTGAAATAGAGTAGATGCCTATGTATATTTGATTTATGCTCTTTTAGTTAGGTGCACAGTTCAAAATCCATTTGATTTCCAAACACATATGTGATTTCTGCTTAAGCACACATCGAGAGACCTAAAGACTCTTTCACATCTAGTGTGATCCCCATCTTGCACTCTTTGTGATCTGGATGGATTAGAATGACATGAAAGTTTAAAATATTGAAATACCTCTCTCACACTCAATCAAATTTGGACCTTTTAAAATCAACATTGCACTTGTAAATATCTAACCAACTAAAATCCTCCATAGGAATCACAAAATATCATTTTACTTAGGTAGGATTGATTGGGCTAGGAATCCAAATAATTCCCACCCATTTTTTTACATTATTTTAAGACATAATATTTTTGACTTATAGGGTACTTTAAATCCTATGAACAAGTGTCAAAAGACAACCCAGATAAGAAGGCGTAATGCCCAAGGATGTGAAACCTGAGGTATAGCTATATCTTCTTACCACAAAGAGGCACTCATATTTTTTGGGGAGATGACACTTTTCCTCCTAGGAAGAACCACTTATCAACACTTGACACAAGTATATTAGTGGCCAAAACCTAGGATATCACCATGGATCAATTGTGAGTGAAATTGACTCCATATTCAGTCATTCTTTGTGATTGGATTATGTTAATATCCATTTTAGAACATAGTCCCAACGTCCAACTTGATAACTGGATCTATCATACCTTCACTATCCAAATGTCATGGGATTTCATCACGACCATTGGGTCAGCTATTAGAAGGACTAGTGACTTTTGAGAGGAAAGGACATTCCGTCTTATAGGGAATTTACATTTTTATTTTATTTTATATTGCAATACCATTTAATGCGTATTTAAAAAGAACCAATTTGTGAACTACTCACATAGAGACACACAAGCATACGTCACTCACTTTGCACCATATTGCATATGTTGTGGTTGGAATATTTTTGCATTTGTTCATTTGTGTTGATAATCTTTATCATCACTCTCACTTGATCACATAGACCATCACCATAGCGGAACAAATAAATTGAAGGCGACCTCTCATATTGCAAGGAATTTCTCCTCTACATAGAGGTGTTTTCCCATTCACTCCATGTGATTCATGAGGAATATACTCCGACCGGGGACATTCCCAGGAATTAGGATTAGCTAGGAAGGGAAATTCCTTACTTAACTCTCCATTTTCTCCCTTTGGAGATTATACAACTCCCCTTGCATCTTCCTCTCGTAGAAGGAGAAACACCCCATCCACATCCCCAGGTGGGAATACCCCCCCATCTGCTCCATATTTGGGAGAAGGGATACCACCATTATCTCCACCCTCACCTCCTAGAGGGAGAAAAACACATAACAATATGGTGGGACCAATCCCTAATACAAATCTTACTTTTATGGCAAGCTTATATCTCCCTATATTAGCTAAGCCAATTAATGACCCCATCCATCATGATTCATCTTGGCCAGATATGCCTCCAAAAATTCCCTCTAGTATTCCAAAATTTGAAGGGAATTAAGGATATGACCCAACAAACCTTGTCATGTCATTTCACCTATGGTGCTCATCCAATAGCATTGTCGAAGACCCAATTAGTCTATGTCTCTTCTAAAGAACCCTCATGTGAGTAACAACCAAATGGTATGTCAATATACCATTAGCAACTTATTCCATAGTTGAGTCAATTTCCACTCTCTTCCTAACCTATTTCTAGTTACCTATTCGTCACGAACTAGGGCTTGAAATCCTCACGAAATTTAGGAAAATCTTGACTCAGCCTAACAAATATTGACTTATTTTCTACCAAGGTTGTGTTTATGATATTCCTAATGTTTGTATTGGAATAATTAGCTTAACGATTCCCATGGGGATAATAGTTGGAAGAATGTATGAGGATGGTATTATACTGCTAGAAAACATATATTTTAATGGAGATCAATGCTTTGGAATTATTGGTCACTATCTTTTTGGGGAAGGAAAACCTAGACATGATGTTTTCTTTTAGAAACCCGATGACTACCAATTTTATGGCCCACTTAGCAGGAATAACATCAACCTACTTGGTAAAAAATCCTATGGCATTCAATATCCACCTATGTTCTACTTGAATAGATTTTCAGAGTAGGGCTGGAATTTTCTACTTTCTAACAAAAGACATTCATTTGATATAGGTTCTCACTAACTTGTGGACATATGAGAACATTGTGGGCGATTAGTATCAAAACCCTAGGATCTTATGTGTTATTTTCCTAGCTGCAAAATGCTCCGGGCACAAATCTAATGTATTTTCCAGTGATTCAAATGGTATGCTCAAGTATAGTATTTTAGGCGATTATTTCAAATTGGTAAAACATTACATATATATATGTAGGAAAATATTCATTAAAAAACATATAATTTACTGGTAAGGTTTTTCGGAGAATCCACGATGGCCATTTCTTGAATGTTGACTTTTTGTCCTGATGATGGTTCCTGATTCGGAATCGAAACATCAACATTCAAGAAATGGCCATTGCAGATTCTTCGAAAAAACTTAACATTAATGTACCTCACCGCAGAAACTTACGAACTGAAATATAATTTACTGTTAAAACATGTAAATTTTGTTGAATATTATCAATATAAGCATTTTTTGTAGAATATAATCAAAGTTTTAAAGTGAAAATGGCCAATTGTTGAATTTTTTTTTTTAAAGAAATGCCAAAAAATATCCCCTAAAAAATATCTAGGACAAATCCCTTGATGCATATCCTTGATCACAACTTCATATTATAGAAAATATTATAAAAAAAGGCCTTTAATATTTTTTCCAATGCAATTCCATCCCTACAACACAATATTTAACTTCCTTGAGTTTGAGGGATATCATTTGTAAATTACCTAACCCGTTGGAATCTGTGTTAGTTGTTAGTCGTTGTGCTATGTCTTGATACCAATTATATTGGTGATAGTAGGCCTTGATATAAACATGTTCAATCTCTTATTCATCCTCCCCATTAACTTGCATTGTGTTGATTCCCAATGTTTGTAAATTGGTTTCAACATTCAATTTGGCTAATCCATGACCATTGATAAACTTGGTAGGAATTATCACCATATCAAATTCTGGTATATTCATGATCCACTTGTGCCACTTACCATATGCTTTTGGCTAACAAAGCATCTCTTTAATTGAAGCACAATGAACAAAGACAATGGTTGGGCTTGTAATACATACTCCCTAAAGGACTCGAGGGATTTGATTAGTGCATAAGCCTTGTTTTTCATGATTTTATAATTAAGATGTGCATCCCTAAGATATTTGTTGAAGAAGGAAATTGGTTATTCAAACCCATCATTGTTATTTTGTAGTAAAACAATGTTTATGGTGTGTTGAGAGGTGAGTGAAATTATAATGATATCTTTATCATAGTTAAGACTTATTAAAATGGGAAGCTCTCACAATGCCTTGTTTATTGTAGAAAATGAATTCTTGGCCTCATCATCACCAAAAATATCAATATCCCCTTTTAGCATCTTCTTCATGTGCTTTGTCACCTCAACAAAATTAGAGACCAAACTCCTCAGGAAATTGATTTTCTAAAAGAAGGATTGCAAGGATTTATTATGACTTATGAAGGGAATGGTATTAATAGCCTCAACCTATTTAGGATTTATTTTCACTCCTTTCATGGAAAAAATATGTCCCAAGAGATTGATTTCTACGATCGCAAAGAAAGATTTCTTGTGATTAAGGGATATTCCAAAGTTTCTGCATCTCTCAAAATCCCACCAAAATCCTTCCTCAAATTTTGCACATGATCCTCAACGCTCTTGTAAAAATAGTCAGATCATCCAAGTATATGGAAATGAAAACACCCTTGATTCCTACAAATGAAAATTTAATGGCTCTTTTGAAAGGTGGCTCCCATATTAATTAGACCGAAGGGAATCCTTTTATAGGAAAAGGTGCCCCAAAGAGTAGTAAATGAGGTTTTCAAGACATCATTAGAGTCCATTCTAACTTGGTTTTAGCCCAAGAAGCTATCCAACCTGGACATTCTCTTTGACCCCACTACCTTTTTCAACATTTGATCCATTTTTGGCAATGGGTAGTTGTATTTCAAAGAGGAAAAATATTTATGAAGTCAACACACAGTCTAATTTCCCCATTCTTTTTTCTGAATATGACAAAAATTTATGTCCATTTAGAGTACCTAATAGTCATAATTATCTTTTCATTGCACAACTTATTTACTTCCCTATCTATTAATGGGAACTATATGAGATTAACCTAACTCCGTTTCTACGTATATGGCCTAACATCTTCCTTAATGCAAATCTAATGTTGAAAAATATATGGGTCATAAGCCTTCAAATCCTCATATTTCTATGTAAATAAATCCACAAACTACATGAATAATTGCATATACTTTTTTTTTATTCCTAAGTCAAACTTCTCAATAATTTGACTACTTTTGGGTCTGTTGCAGACCCAATTATATAATCCTCAACCTCAAAGAGTTCTAGCTTCACAATAGACTTTGTTGGTACCTTATTTGAGTCAAAAATATTTTCAAAAGGGACCAACCCCTTTGGGATGTAGTTAGTCTTAAGTTGTATGAATTTTTGGACACCTATAATATAAAGGAGAGAACCTTCTAGATTTGTCCCATACTAGGGTTTCCCGTATCTTCTTCCTCTCCCCCTTCTAAATCAATATGCACATCTACATACTCATCCATCAAAATCGGGAGATTATAAATTTAGTCATCATCCTCAAATACTTACCATTGTTTGATATTGTCAGGAACAATATCCATTTATATGGTCTAGATATAATAAGAGAGGCGATATAAGTATGGGCAGATGAAAATTATAGAATACTTTCCCAAGTTATCAACCCTATGATTTAGTTCCCTAGGAACTAAAGTGATATTAACAAATTTAAAGAAGTTATCTAGTAGGTCTCATACAAGTATGGGGGAATGAAAATTATAGAAGACTTAGCCAAGTTATCAACCCTATGATTTGGTTCCCTAGGAACTAAAGTGATATTAACAAATTTAAATGAGTTATCTAGTAGGTCCCATACAACATGCTTGTATTGTTTTCATCTTTTTCCTGACACTTTTATTTTAGTTGTCCCCACTGTCAAATAAGAATCCCCAAAAATTTGCAGCTACTTAATCCCCATATTCTTGGTTGTTTCTAACCCTAGGATCAATGTCTCATACTCAACCACATTGTTTTTTCATTCAAAATCTAGATTGAAAGCAAGAGGTAATTCCTTCCCAAGTGGATATTTTAGCATTACACCTACCCCACTACCTTCTATGTTACAAGATCCATCAAATTAATAAGTATAGAGTCCATAAGGGTCTACTTATTCCTTTCTTACAACTATTAACAATCCAACTTGATCATTGCTAATTGGGAGATTATGTATGGGGATAAAATTTCCTAGGTTATCAATGGTGTAGGATATGCAATTAGTGGGACTTTGGGGATCAATGATGGCATATGTCATTTTAGGTTCTCTGTATAACTTATGGGTCTCCCCTCAAAAGAATGGGATGGTGTCATATGAGAGGTAAAATTGGATACTACCCCCCACATCAAATGTCCCCCCAATTTCTTGATAACAACATACCATAGATGGGAGGAACATCAACAATAAGCACATATACCATTACATATTTACTAGATATTTGGACCATTCCTACTACTAGATGTTCTATCATGCCAAGGAATTTAACTCTCATGGAATCGAAGGTGAAGAGGTATTTATAGGGTTTAGTGATATCCAGTCCTAGCTTCTTCATGACATCCAAAGGCATCAGGGAATGTGAGGCACTTAAATCATATAAGAAATTATGAACATCTAGATTTTGAAGCCCAAGGGTGATATAGAGTGGTGGGGTAAGATGGTCAATCCCATTAGGTAAGTTCCCCAAAACTATTTTTGGAGGTTTATGAGGTAAACTTGTAGAGGAGTTTCAACATTGAATATATTTACATTTGAGGCTTGAGGAGATGACTTGTCTTGGGTTGGTTGAGGCTTGGAAATTGGTACATGAGGAGTCTACTTGAACCTGATTGATACATATTTCCTATGAATCTGGTACTTTAAAACTTTAAAAAGAGGCATAGGAATATTAATTCTATTCATTTCCTACCTCATACCAAATTATGGTGGAGGAGGAGGATATTATTTAGTATTTTTCATAGCAGCTGAGGGTTCTTGAGGGATACATTTGACCAAGGTTGTTCCCTACATAGATTTGTTTCCTTTCCCTCATGCTAGATATGATTTTTTTGTTGCTTAAAGTCAGGTGTCTTGAGGGATGCTTCTCCTATAGGATATTGGATTGATGTAGCAATATGTATCATATTATCCTAATTTGTAGCATGAGAACGTGGCCTTAGATTATATTTTCACCTCACTTCTAACATTATGTTATTGGTTATCATTTGGAGTTGGACAACAGATAGGTTGAATGGATCATATTGTTGTTGGGAAACCTCTTCCTCTTGAGTGAACTCTTCTCCACACATCATCAACATACCTTCAAATCCAAGATGCACATGAATGGAATGTTCAACGTCGACATCTTCTAGGTAAAACAACATACGTAAATATGAAAATGTCTCAAGAAAATCCTCTTCCATTGATATGAAATTACAAGATTGTAAATAACCATGAATTATGTGTGAATTGTTCCTAACTTTAAACCTCTTTAAAATGGATTTTAACAGTAGATTAATGGGATAACATAATTAACTTGAATTTTGCAAATGAAACATAGGTTATGAAATATAAACTTTACACAACCAATAATAACGAAGTTCAACATAAAATTCCTACGTCTATGGGTCCACTTCCAGTGCGACCATTTCTATTCAATCTTCAAATGTTGTAAAATTACATCAAATATGGAAACTTCTCTGAGTTATGTTTGGATTAATACTAGCCTACGAAAAAATCCAAAGAGGATTATTCTTATCTCTAGTCCTCTCACCCTCAAAGTCTCTCAAGGATGACATAAACAACTTCATATTGTTTAAAATTTGGAAAATATTTAACAAATGCCCATTAACAATATTACGACCTTCTTTAAACAATTTTTCAAGCTTGTAAAATTAGAACACAAAAACATAATTAAAAGGAAAAATGGAACAATTATACCCATGTACATTAGTATTTCTTCTGTTTACTGCCCATTCTATGCATATTCGTAATCTTGAATTTGCATCCTTGAGCTCTGTCAATTCTGAATTGAACCTAATCGACCTCAATCAATCTCCATCGAACTGACTCCTGAATGCACTAATCTATCTAAAAATTTCATGCAAAACTGCCTATGTTTGAAATTCTTAGGATGAGATGCCTCTCATACTCCCTGAACTATCCTCCATTGTTCTAGACCATCCCTATTTGTGCCCAAACTGCATGTTTAAATAGAAGAAAGTGGTTTATTTTGGGGGCCGTAAGCAATGTTCCTAATTTGGGATAAAATCCGATTACATGCTTAATTTATCGTTCAATATAGAATCCAAGCCTAGAACATGAGCATGGAAGCATGGATTATGGATCATATGCAAATATCCCTGGAGAAACATCCATGGAAAATGGTTTATTCCCCCCATCGAATAGATTGGATTGTTAATGTTAATTTAATCTACACTCGTTTTCTCGACTTTGTTGAACTCGAGTTTACTAATACCGACATTGCTAGTTTCAATGTAGTTGATCCCAACCTTTTATGTGCTGACCTTTCCCCTTTTGCAGGTATCAACAATATTGGCCCTGACTTTTCTAATCCGACGTGCTGACCCCGATTGTGTCGATCCTGACATTAGAAGTCGGGAGTCAGCACTATCAAAACAACTTCCATAATAATCTTCACGAATTCTGATCCCTGAATTTTTATATCCCAAAGTTGGAAGTTAGAATTCAACACTAGAACAACAATCATCAACAATGATCCTCCTGACTTTCAATCCCCGACTATTTCGATCCCAATGTCAAAATTCAGAAGCCGAAAATAGGTCCACGCCACTACCAACTATGCAACAAACTTGTCACTTGTCGAAAGATAATTGGTACACATATATGCCACTGGGATGTTACCTCAACACATGCCATGTCTTGGTGCTTCCACGTTGGTTTTTTGTCCACCTATATAGTCCACGTGTCACACTATGGGTGTGCCACATGGCACCCCATTTTGCATATTTTTTCCTGTTTCAACAAAATTTCAGGAGGTGATATTTTTCACGTCTGGACTTCGTTTTTTATGAATGAATGTCATCTGAAAGATGAAGCTCTATGCAACTCCATATTTCTATTCATAATTTGAAGATTTTAAATTTTGGTCACTGGGGAGATATTCATGGATCAAACCTCCCCACTGGAAATCTTTTGGACCACCAAAATATGGGATCATTCAGAAAATAAGTGATGGAATTGTTGCCTCACTTACCCAGCGTCTTTCACCACTATTTATTGAAATATTACCATTTATACCACCACCACGAAGGAAAATACAGATAAAACATTGTTGATTAAAGTAAAAATTCCTTCACTGCGATATACATCTACATACATTGTTACTTTTACCAACCATAACCCACTGATTAGTAACAAAATGAGTAACATTACTAAACATATAGATGTAAATAAAGTCGAATCAATAATGTACTTGTCTTTATTTACTAGAATATTAGCAATCAAAGGATCATTCATAGGTTGTAAACTTAGATCTTGGATGTTTTTATGCACCAAATATTCATTCTACACTTGATGCAGATAAACACATTTAACATATATGAAAGACAACTTCTTAATTGCATTCACAAGCAATTTCATCTTCCCTATGGAAACCATGGAAAAGTTAGACTTAAATTGATGAGATCGCACTATGTATTTGATCTCGTCCTTGAAGAAATGATAGACATTATTCTCCCTATATATATATTATCAAATAAATAAGGACTACCAAGCACAATCCCACAAATGTCTAAAGGGACTACATCTAATTCAACCTCGTCTACAAAACTAGATGTAATGGAAAACTTCAATTTGCAATGATGAGACACATGTAATTTTGAATCTTCACACACCCATACCAAGGGGTATGGATTTGGATGAGTTTTCATCTCTAATCCCAAATTTCTAACCACTTGCTCAAAAATGAGATTCACCTGAGATCCACTATCAATTAGTGTATCTATTTTGGTGTGCTTGGAGATCACATGTATGTGAAATAATTATGTCCTCTTTATATAATTAGGGCTCATATCAAACTTTGAAGTAGAAGCAAATGAACTATAATCAACAGTAGAAATATTACCTTTCAGACCCATAGCTATCACCTTAGTCTCATCTCCAGATTTAGATCCGAGATTGTTGACTATGGCCATAGTTTTTTGCTTACCTCTTTGATGTTTATCCCATTTATAATTTAAATCTAGATGTAGCTTCCAACAATGCTCTGCATCATGCCCATCTCTCTGACAATGCGAACATGAAAGCTTTGTATTCCCCTTCTTCAAGGTAGTTGCATGCTTGCTCTTCCCTTTGTCCTTTCCTTCTTTCAAATTTCAAGATTTAGCTGAGGAAAAGTAATCATGGGTATTATTCCCTTTAGATTCGATATGGGTGGCTTTAACACACACTTCATCTAGGTTCATAGGATTGAACATAATAATTGTATGTCTTAAGTAACTATGCAATCCTCCTATGTATTTAACAAGTATCTCTTGAGTATAAATAGGTATACCCAAAACTAAATCCTTCTTTATAAAATCATGTGTGTATTCTTGCGCATTCTGACCCTTACCTTGTCTGAAATTATGCCATTCCATCATAGCCTATTGCATATAACCCAATGGATATATAAAAAAATCAATGCTAAAGTAAACTCATACCATGAGGAAATAACTTTACCTTTAGTGATAAGGTCATATTGAGTTTTGCTTTCTCACTATATTAGAGTAGTGCCTCCAAGTCAGAGGGAATCCAAATGGATATTTACTTCATCGCCTGCAATTTTCTGAGTTCTATAGAAAACTTTGACTTGTCTAATCCAATTAGCTAACTTCCCAATGCTAATTTCTCTGCTAAACATTCGTAAATCAGATTTCACATGAAGCTTGACCAATGGATTAACACCACCTTTCTTATGAACATTATAATGATGAGAACGAGAGGAAGAAGTATAACTTGAACTTGAATATGGAGATGAAGGTTCAGGAGGGATTCCTCCATTTACTAAAGCATCATCTTCTTCTTTTACCTTTTTCTTCACCTTCTTTTCCAATTTATCTTGGTAGTCTGATTTTTTTTTCTACCTTGTCTGCTATCTGGTAGAAAGCCTTCACGTCTTCTTCTCCAAACTATATTCTACCATTTTCTTTCTTCGAGTTTCATGTCCAATATATGGATTGAAAGGTACAAGTTCTCCTTCTCCTGCTTTAATCTTGTCCCTACTAAGAATTCACAGACTCAAAATTCCTTGGTTAATCAAGCTTTGATACCAACTTGATATGAAATTATTGGATCATAAATAACCATGAATTGTGTGTGAATTGTTCCAAAATGTTAACTTCTTTAAAACGAATTTTAACATTAGCTCAATAAGAGAACATAATTAACAAAACTCTGCAAATAAAATAGGGGTGTTGAAATAGAAACTTTACACACCAAATGATAATGAAGTTCGGCACAAAAGGACCACATCTTCGGGTCCACTTTTAGTGTGAGTGTTTCTATTCAATATTCAAATATTGAAAAATTACATCAAATATGGAAACTTCTCCGAGTTATGTTTGGCTTAATACTGACCTGTGAAAAATGCCAAAGAGACTTATACTTCTTTAAAGTCCTCTCGCCCTCACACTCTCTCAAGGATGACATAAACAACTTTATGTAGTTTACAATTTGGAAAATACTTAACAAATGCACATTAACTAGATCATGACCTTCTTCAAATAGTTTTTCAAGCTTGTAAAACTAGAACACAAAAGAAAAATTAAAAGGAGAAATGGGACAACTATACCCATGTGTATAATTCTGTTTTTGTTCATTATCCATTATGCGTGTCTTCATAAACCTAAACTTGCATCCCCTATCTCTATCGATTTTGAACTGAACTCAATTTACCTCGATCAATCTCCACCATCAAATTGACTCCTGAACGCACTATTTTGTTTGAACTTCTTAGACCAAAATTCCTCTCAGAATCAATGAAATATCCTCCACTATTCCATATCATCCCCAACTATGCCCAAACTATGTGTTTGAATAGTAGAAAGTGGTTTCATTAGAGGAAATTTGGGGTCTAAAATGGGCCTTATAAGAAAATACGCCAACAATAAATTTGTGAGTTGGAATTCAAGAACCAACAAAATTTCAATAAAATGAGTCAACCATGATGGTTGAATTGACATATTTGTCATAATAGAAAACTACTTTTTTTGTTCGTATTTTTGACATATCTCCTTGTGTGTTTACTCAAATTTCAAGCGGGAGAGCTCATTGGATGCGGAATTTAATTCTGAATCCAATGAGTATGCACACTACATACTTTTGATGGACCCCTCTACCCCAAAAACAAGAAATACCTGAAAAACATGATGATGATGTCATCATCATGTTTTTTCAGGTATTTCTTGTTTTTGGGGTAGTGGGGTATATCAAAAGTATGTAGTGTGGGTACTCGTTGGATGAGGAATTAAATTCCGCATCCAACGAGCTCTCCCACTCAGAATTTGAGTAAAAACACAGGGAGATATGTCAAAAATACGAACACAAAAAGTAGTTTTTTTCATTCTTCCTCCAAAATTAATAACTATTATTTTATTATTTTAAATATTATTTTATTATTTTCCTCAGGAGGCCCATTTTATACCTCAAATTTCCTCTAATGGTTTTGGGGTTGTACGAAACGTTCCTAATTTGGGATAAAATATGATTTCATGCTTAATTTATCATTGAAGATAAAATCCAAGCCCAAAACATGAGCATAGAATCACAAATTATGGATCAAATTCATATATCCCTAAAGAAAAATCCATGACCTATGGGTATATTTCTGTCGCTGAATAGATTAGACTTTTAAATTTAAACCGCAATCATTTTCCCAACTTCACCCATCCCGACTTTACTGATACCGATATTGCTAGTTTCGACGTAGCTGATCCCTACCTTTCTCATGCCAACCTTTCTGATTTTTTCGGTCCCTACATTACAGGTGTCGATGTCTCTGATACAAAATTTTCTAATGCGATGTGCTAACCCCAACTATGTTGATCTCGATGTCGAAAGTTTCGAAAGTTAGAAGTTAGGAAGTCAAAACTGTCAAAACAAATTCTACAATAATCATCCCAACTTCCAATATCTAACTTTTTCGATCCTGACGTTTGATGTCAGAAGTCAGAACTGGAACAAAACCATCAACAATGATCTTCTTGACTTCTGATACCCAACTGTTATGATACCAATGCCAAAAGTCGGAAGATGAAAATAGGTCCACGTCACTACCAACTGTGCAATGCACTTGCCATGTGTTGAAGTTAATTGGTCCATGTATGTATATGCCACTAGGATGCAAACTCAACACCTTCCATGTCATGGTGCTTCCATGTTGGCACATGGTCAACCTATACAGTCCACATGTCACACTGTAGGTGTGCCATGTGGCACCCCTTTTGGATATTTTTTTTCGGTTTCCACAAAATTTTAGAACGTGATATATTTCACGTTCGTACTCCATTTTTTATGAAACAGGTGTCGCCGAAAAGCTCTTGGCGAGCTCTATGAAACTGTATATTTTTGTTCAACATTTGAATATTTTAAATTTTTTTCACTTAGGAGATCCTTCTAGATCATCCATAGGTTCATAATATTCCTCATAGTAGGGAGGTGGAGAAGCCATCATGTTTTCATTTGCTATAGGATACTAAGGAAGATTTATATCCTCCTGTATAGTTTCTCTTTAAGGTGTGGGAGGGGATATTCTATATTGGGGAGGACCTATGTTGGGGAAATTATGGGCTTTAGAAGAAAGCCCTAAAAAATCCTGAGCAATATTCCCTTGCCTTACTTTGGTGAGGTCATTAAGCATTTATTTAAGGATATTTGTGACCTCCTTAAGGCTCATAGGATGTTTCCTAGAAGAGGAAACCTTAGCATATTTACTTATTACTTTTGGATATTTCCTCCTATCAAGGGGATCTTGTCTAGTATTCAATGAGATACCTTTAGCCTTCATTTTTTTTCCAAGTCCTCTGAATCATTAAAGGGTCTCCAGGTAAATGGACCTCCTTTCCCTTAGATGTAGATATAAATCAACCTCAAAGGAGGAAGCATATACTACCTTTGAAGCATATTGTAAATGATTAAAAACCTTAGGAATGTTGTGGTATAGCTTAAAAAATGATGCAGGAGAATCCGAATGAAGAGCCATGCGATGGAAAGAAAGCACGATTCTGACTTATAAGAATAATAATTTATAGACATGAGGAGTAGTTGCATGTAGGAGCTCAAGAACATGTCAGCATCAAGAGAAGACATGGAAGATAAATATCAGCCATTTCCCGAGATATCGTTTGCAAGTGAAGCCATTTAATCAAAGGAGGAAAAAACCCCAAAAAGTATCAGGTTGTATATGTCAATAGAGATCACAAATGTACAATGGGTTATTGGGCATGATCTGAGCCATCGGATTAAGTGGCATAAGAAGCAAACGTATTGGAGATGCCTTTTTGGAGGACAACCATTGGAGAATATTACATATAAGCATGGAGTGGAAAGGTCAATAGAGTGAATAGTTTTGATGTATCGCGACCCAATTTGTCTAAAGTTAGGACATCAAGAACATGTTATTGGAAACACAACATTGGAGTTGTCACATCTAAAGAAACTCATTGGCCCACTGTTGGATTGAGAAGCCGAGGTGAAGAGATGACAAGGAGACAAAGCCTTAGCAAAGGAAAGGCATCAGAGGGGAATGTCGATGAAGGAGGACCTAATAATTCTTCAAGGATATTGCATCAGAAAGTGTCAAATGAAGATGATCTAAGTATCCAAGGAGAAACATTCGATGATGTATTAGACCGTGGGAATTGGAGAACCCATAGAGAAGGCATGGATGAAGAACTGAAAGAAAGGAAGTTGATAGGAAGGGATCCAAGTGCATTTATGAGGCACACAGATTGATAATATGTGACGATCAAAGGATATGGAAGGCATAGATTGAGGATTTAGTTATGAGAGACGATATGGGGAAAAGATGAGGTTTCAGGGAAGGATACTACCCATATGATCGAGGAAAGTTTTGGTGGAGATCAAGGATATCTCACCATGATGGAGCAGTAATTTGAAGTGATAGGAATAAATTAGTTACGATTGGCATGCAAAGGAAAATTCTATATGGAAGAATGAAACCTTGAGAAGAAGAGGAGAGAGTGTATAGTTTGTAGTCACTAGTGAGAGAGCCAATTAGAGGCCAGAGAAGAGGTAGAGAGAAGTCTCCAGAGAGAGAGAGAGAGAGATTGAGAAGAAATATCCTGAATAGAGAGGACAAGAGGTGTGGTTGATTAGAGGCACATGAGAAAGCTGAGTGTAGGCTAAGAGATGTGAGAATAGACTCTATTGTGTATGTAGTGCCTAACTGAGACTGATACAAATAGTCTAGAAGGAATTGATTGTATGATGAGCTACCCAATTGAGGCATGATTGTAGTTTTCCTTGTGCATAATAGAATAAGGGTCGAAGAATTCCATATTTTATGTATGACTAAGTGTTCTAGTCTATGTGTGTGTATGTCTTTTGAATTTTGTTGTGTAGGACTAGTTGAGAGTCCCACACCCTCATGCATAGGGCATGCGTGAGTGTGTGAATACTTGCAAGGGGTTTGGACTCTACCCCATGCTTATGTCAAGTTGGTATTAGAGTGAGATAATTCTGGAAGATATGAAAAGAAGCTACAACTCCTAATTTGCGATTGTGGGTAGAGTTGTAAAGGATTTGTGAAGAGTTGAGGAAGATAGCTCCAATTGTGGTTGGGTAGAGCTGCGAGGATATATCCAATGGTGAATATTGGGTATATCTATCAATAAAAGAAGGGAAGAAGAGGAAACAAACCCCTAACAAGGTTGAGGATTGAGACAACTCTGATAGGGAGGTAGGGTACATTTGTCTAGTGAAAAGGGAAGCCCATTTGAGAGTGAAAGGAGGAATTGAGTTTCATGCAAGAAGTTGAAATATAATAGTTCCAACATAGAGGGATATGGGTAGAATTGTTATAAGGAAAAATAGTTGGGAAAGTTATCGAAGAACCTACACATTGTGGAGGTTCAAAGATGAACTACCAAAAGCATTCAAGGATCAGAATCTTGAATAATGGGAGGTCATGGAAGGTTATGGTTCTCATGGAGATATGTGATAAGTTGAGGAAAACAATAGTGAATATAGAAGCTCTAGAAGTATCTCAAGGTGCCAGGAAAACATTGAAGTGAGGAAATCTACTGAAGGTCCCGATGAAGGAGACAAGAAGCCTCATACCACACGAGATGAGGAAGATTGATGTGATAGTTGTGGATAGGCTCTAGGTGTTGGAGAAATAACATGAGGCATATCATGCCAGGCATGTGATGAGGAGGAAGATGATGCAAAAGAAGGGGTAATGTTGTGTTTTTCCAAAAAACAAAGAATAACATGAGATGGATGATGATCGTTACAAGATGATGAGGGTAGCATAGGAGGTTTAGGAATCCATAGAGTTGCATGAGAAGTATTTATAGATATTTTTTAGAGAGGAAGAGGACGAAGACCTCCAGAACCATGAGGGTGGAGTAGAGGAATGAGGCAGTGTAGTTGTTACAAAGGAATCTAAGGGAGTATACCTTGCGCTAGATAGGGTGGAATAAGAACCAAGAGATAATGATTCCTTGGGAAATCTATCTAAGGAAGGATGGGAGGTAGTTGGAAACGATGCATATGTATACATAGGGAAAAGAAAAGAAAATGACGACGAAGCTGCTTGTGAAGGGAACAATTGCATTGTTGTTATGAAGGAAAAGAAGGTTGAGGAGCCAGTAATGGTGGTAGAGATGGCATTATAAGTTTAAGGAAGAAATGGATGGGAAGAAGAGCTAGATTACTTGGAAAGATGGTTGCATGTTGAGGGAAGTACCGAGGAGAAGGTAATTGTGGGATTTTTCAAGGTCGTAGTGAAGAATATAGAAGGAGAACTAGGTGGATAGGTACCATAAATGATTGTGAGCTTTGAGGATAAGAATGAAAATGAGATTTCAGTTGTCATGGTAGAGATCAGTGAAGGTGTGAAGGATAACCATGATGTGGTCCATAGATTTACTAACCATTTGAGTGCTTATGAGTGTGTATATGCCGAAGCATACAAGAAGGGTAACATTTAGGTTTCCAAGGAAGAATAGAGTGCAGAGAGTAGCCATGGAGATACCTAGAGAAGAACAGAGGAGAGAAAGAACCATGCCAGGGTGCAAAGGTTGTGTGATGACAACTTAAAGAAGAAAGAGGAAGAAGAGAAGAAGGTGGTATTCGATGCCATAAAGAAAGGGAGGAAGTTAAATATGAAGATGAAGATAAAGAGGAATTTGAACTTGCACACCTACTATGATGTATGGAAACAATTTAAGAGAAAGAAGAGAGAACCTGATTCACAAGAAAACCAAAGGCCTCAGCATGAGGACATGCTTTTAAATAAGAAAGGGAGTATTGATGTAGGAACATCCCACTAAAGAGCCATGCGATGGAGAGTGAGTGAAATTTTGATTGAGGATCAAAACTTATGAGCATAAGGTGCATTTTCCCATAGGATTTCAGAAACATGTCAACATCAAGAGAATATGTGGAGGAAAAATCTTAGGCATTCATTGAGATATCATATGGAAGTGCAACCTTCCAATCAAAGAGGAAAGAACCCAAAGGAGTAATGGGGTGGATATGTCAAGAGAGATCATAGTAATTTGATGGTTTATCAAGCATGATCCCAATCGTCAGATCAAGTGGCATCATAAGTTGACATATCGATGATGCCTTATAAAAGGCCAACCATCGAAGTAGATTACTGATAGGCACAGGGTGGGAATGTCAATGGAGTGAAGAGTTCTGATGTATTGTGAATCAACGTGTCAAAAATTGGGATATTGAGAATGAGTTATCGGTAGCATGGAATTGGAGTTGTCATATTGAAAGAAACTAATTGGGAGTTGTTGGATCGAGAATCAAAGGTGAATATCCCACATGGAAGCAAAACTTTAGAAAAGGCAAGGTATCAGAGGGGAATAGGAAGGAAGGAGGACATGCTAGTGCTTCGACGATATGGCATAAACAGTACCATACGAATATGATCTAAGTAGTTTATAAGTGACATTAGATGTTGTATAATACCACAAGTATCAGAGAACCCATAAAGAAGGCATGAATGAAGGATCGAGAGAAAGGAAGCCAATAGGAAGGGATATCAGTGTGCCAAGGAGGTAAAAATATCAATAAGATGTGATGTTTGAAGGACATAGAAGGAACACATTTGGAGGATGGATTTATTAGAGTTAATACAGGGAAATGATGAGGATTCGGGGAAGGATACTGCCCATATGATCGAGGCAAGTTTGGGTGGAGATCAAGGATCTCACCATGATGGTGTAACAATGTGGAGTGATAGGATTAAATGAACCAATATTGACATGTAGAGTAAGATTCTTTCGAATGAAACCTTAAGAACAAGAAGAGAGAGTGGAAAATTATTGGTGGCTAATTATAAGTTGTCGACGGGAGAGCTATTTCAAGGCTTGAGAAGTAGAGAGGAATCTTCCGAGCAAAGGAAAAGAGAAATCTCTAGATATATATAGAGACTAAGAGGAAATATCTTGATTAAAGAGGAGAAGAAGTGTGGCCAAGCAGAGGCACACAAGAAATATGAGCGTAGGCTAAGAGATCATAGTATAGAATCTGTTTGTGCTAGAAATTGTTTCCAGACTACAAAGAAACAAGCCAACACAATCTCAAATATTCAATCAAGCAAAATTAGGTTTTTAGGGTTTCTGAATGGTTTTTCTGGTTGTGAGGTTTGGGTGACAAAAGGGAATACATTCATAAGCCAAATAGGAAGTAAATCATAAGTAAAGAAGAACAAAGATGCATAATATAATAACCATGTACCAACAGAACATAACTTTGAATTTTATCCACAACTGACAAGCATTACAAGCATAAAGACTATAAACCAGCAATGAAATTATCAATTATGTAGCTAAACAAGCTAGAAATGAAGCCAAAACACAGACTTAAGGGTAATATGGATCAGATATTTCATAATTTTGTTCATCAAACACACATGAGAGTTAAGTACTTAGCTCATAAAAAAGTCAAGAGACCTCCTTAAGCCATCCAAAAATCTAACCCTTTGTTCTCTTTCTGATCTTCCTAAATACTGTTTTTCAAAATTCAGTTAGGGTCTAAACCCTAACTGTTTTTTGCCTACTCATCGATAAGATAATGCCAAAATTATAATTTACAAAATAAGTATTTCTCAAAAACATAACAAGTAACTGCTTAACTAACAATACTCAAAGGTATTTAGCAGCTTCTGTCAATAAAGCTATCCCATATAAGGCTTGGGACTTTTTCCTAGATTTCTGCTGCTCAGCTTCCATATCTGTCATCCTTCTTGTAAGCTCCTTATTCTACTGCTGTAGGCTTTTGATAATTAGTTTCAATTCTGCACACTGTAAATCTATGCTTCTTTTCCTTTTTAGGGCCTCCCTGGAGACCGCAGTAAGCTCTTGGTAATGATCATTCACTTCTTCTAGGTCCTCCCTGAGTCTTCTATTAGCCAGGATTAAACCATCATTTGTTTCTTGCATGGACTCCATTTTATGCTTATACTGCTTGATTGTTCTTTGCAAATTTTCCTTTTCTGAGTCAAAAGCTTTGCCTGCTGTTGTATTCTGTAGCTCACTAGGCAACCATGGGATATTCAGCTTTCTGAAGATGTCCTCATCCTCAGGTAGTATCTCTATAGAAACACCATGAACACTTGGATTTTATTGATTATCTGTCTCATCAGGTGCATTTTCATCCATCAACAACTTATTTTTTGAATAAGAAGCTTCCATTTCTTCTTTCTGTTGTTCCCTCAACATTTCACCTCTTAATTCCAAAAACACAGTAGAAAGTTTGGTTTCGGTGAGGATGGACTCTTCTAATGTATTCGATGGTTTCTTTCCTTTGCTTTTACCTTTTCTAGATTATATCTTTTCATCTGAAGAAGAAGTATCAATCATAGTTACCTATTCTGTGTTTAACTTAGGGTTTAGCAGCTTTTTCATGTTTAGCCTCAATTTTTTTTTTGATCTAGTTTTGGGTCTCCAGCCTGGGGAAAACTCTCCTACCATCTTTAAACTCTTTCTTTGATGCATAACTGTGGAAAAATCCATAGCTTTAACCTTGATCTTCTTTTTCTTTGGCCTTAATATCTTATCCCCTTGACTGTAGAATTCCCTGTGTGTGCCAACCCTAGACTCAGCATTAACAGTCATCTCATCTCCTTCCAACAAGTATTCTTCATCTTCAGATAAAATGTTAATTGGGCTTCGTTGTTGGACCTTAGTATCTTCTTCCTCTACTGCAACCTTCTCTGTGAAAACAATTTTTTCATCCATGAGTGTTTCTGCTGGTGCCTTATTTTGCACAGGCTGGGCTTCCTTTTTAACAAATAGCAAAATTTTGCTCTTACTATCAACTGAAAGCTGCTGAGATTCATAATCTCCCTTTGAAGGTTTTTCCACTTCCTCAAGTTTGACACATTTTATATCTTCAGCCTTGAATTTTTGTCCTAATTTTCTAATTAGGGCTTGTCCCTTATCAACATGATTTTTGGTAGGCTGTCCTTCCTGGTTAATTTGGAATCCAGACCAAAAAAGAAAGTAGTCCCAAGTATTCCCTTCTCTTTGCAGAACAGTGCTGATAATAAGCTTGATAAATCCATGATGAAAAATGGACTGTGCAGTGTGGTCATGATGCTCTTTAATCCTGCTTGACATTTTCTGCAAACTCTTCAACAAGAAGAAAGGGAGACTCATCCTTGATTCACCAACAAGGTGCTGTAAGAACCTAAAATGATACTTGAAGACAAAAGCATACCTCCCTTCACAAGTAATGTAGCTTTGTATAATCTTGATGGGCTCTACCCATTCAGCTCTAAAATTCTGGATGAGCACTCCCTTACTCCAGTCTGGAATAGTGCCAAGCAAAAGATACCTTTGGGCATTGAAGGTAAATGGCACCTTTTTGAACCAAATCTCTCCTTCATTCCTGACTCTTATTGCTTCAGCCACCAACTCTACAGTTAATTTGAATTTCAGAGTGTCAAATGATATTGTATCTTGGTTATAACATTGAGCAAATTTATGAGAAACTTCGGTGTTATATCCATCAATATTCTTAAAGAAATCCAACCATCCAACATTCTTAAAGAGTTCTGCACATCCAAGAAACTTGTCTATCCAATTCAGTTCAGTGGGTTCAGCCCTGTTGGTCTTTCCACTTTTCTTCATCTACTTTCCCATGGCTTAATGATGTTTTTGTGTAATTTTAAGAACCTGTTAGTGTCTTAACAACCCTTTTTTCCTTCAGTTTTCAAAGTTTTGACAGTCAGCTCTCCTTTGGATTTTCCTTGGCTGATTGTCCTTGATTTTATACAGTTTGTTCTATTGTCAATGCAGGGAATGTTTTATACTGAGCTTGGGTAACTTAAGACAAACAGAGCACCAAAAATCTATAACAAAGCTGCTGCTGAACTTAAATAACATCCAAGATATTCATTTCGACCTTTTAGACTGATCTCTCACCATTGGGAGTTTGTTAAAAACATGAATTTGTGTTTTCCTTAATCAATTTAACATAAAAGACCTTAATAGAAAAACCCCCAATTTAGCAGGCCATAACCAAAGTCACGCGGAATACCTGGCTCCCGGCTAGTTGCAGGTGTTTAAAATTGATCTTTGGACTATCTGAATGTCAAATTTAGCTGTCCAGGTGTCCTCAAGTCTTCAGTTTACTTCCAACTGTCGCGCTAAGAAAACCCTAACTTCCTTCTTCAACTGCAAATTCTGGATTCTTAGCAATTGTCTTCATTCCACTTCTCCACCAGCTTCGTAATGCCTATGTGGAGAACCTCTTTCCCATCAATCTCGCTTTGTTCCTCTATCTGTCATGATTTTCCAAGCCCTGACTTTTGACTACCACGATCTCCTTCACGTCATAGACCACACCTGTTTGCATGATTATTTTTTATGAAACACGTATCAAACCTATATACACATGTGATTAGTCATCCAGGAGCGAAATCATTGGAGAATTTGGCGCAAAAACCGACAAATTTAGCACCCACGATATTCTTGTAGCGCCTTAGTGTAAAATTTTAACCGTTGCGCTACAAGAATGTTTAAAACTCAAATTTGGTGCTTTTTGGCCCTTAATTCAATTTTAAATGAGGTTTATATGGTAAACCTTGATCTTAGTGTTTATTTGTGAAACCTTTAATCAACATATGTCCTATAGAACCCTTCAGAACCATAAGAAAACAAAACATAATGAAAACCTAAAAGCAAAAAATCAAAATTTCACTTTAAACCAAAATTTCCTAAAAGTAAGCAAATGAGCAAGATTAAAACAAAAAACACAAGCAAAATATAAGAATGAAGACAACAAATTCATGGCTTAACATCTGGCTCCAGCTGCGGGATGAAGTCCTCCCTGTGAGGCGTCAAGAACCTGTAGATCAATGCCTTCTCTTCTGCTACCTACTAGTCTGCAAAATTTCCATTGGGTTATGGATTCCTTATTATGCTTAACTCACACCGGTATATATAATGAAAAGTAAGAATCTCCTCAAAGACTGTAAAAATGCTTGAGGAATCGTCCATTGACTGGACTTGACAATTCCTCACCTTCCAAAGTCTGTAGGACAAAAGTGTTATTTTCCAGAATCTTAGACACTAGGAAAGGGCCAAACTAGAGGTTGTCAAATTTTCCATGCTTCCCTTTTTGCTCTTTCCTGGCATCCCACCTCAAAACCATATCACCAACTGAGAAAGTGTTTTCTTTGATGTTCCTATCAAATCCGCTTTTAATCTTCAATCTGTATAACTGTGCCTTTTCTTCCACTTTTTCCCTGTTCTGTTGTAATTCTATCATCTCATAAATCCTTCTCTGCATATCATTTGGTTCTTCCTGACAATTCTGAAGAAACTTCATCAC
Source organism: Pseudotsuga menziesii (assembly GCA_001517045.1). NCBI lineage: Eukaryota > Viridiplantae > Streptophyta > Pinopsida > Pinales > Pinaceae > Pseudotsuga > Pseudotsuga menziesii. Next base: position 92,928 of record LPNX010434262.1, read on the forward strand.
CGGGATTCCCAATTGAACAGGAAAAACTGCATCTGTGCCATACACTAATTGGAAAGGAGAAGTTCCAATTGATTGTTTGACGGTTATCCTATCAGCCCATAATGCATATTTCAGCATAGAATCCCATGATCTCTTATTATGCTTAAGCAACTTTTTGATACTCGAAATGATTTTTTTATTTGAGGATTCAGCTAAACCATTACCCTGGGGATATTAAGGAGTTGAATGCTTCAACAAGATAACATTCTTTTCACAAAAGGATTCCATTGCCTTAGACTTGAAAGCCTTTGCATTATCTGTTACTATTTTCTGAGGACACCCAAACCTACTAAGGATATTTTCTTCAATGAATTCCATAATTACTTTGTCTGTGGCATTCCAAGTAGGGATGGCTTCCACCCATTTGGTAAAGAAGTCTGTTGCAGTTAGAATCCACCTGTGTTGTCCTGAGGAAGATGGATTTATCTCCCCTATAAAATCCAAACCCCATTACTTGAAAGGAGCACTTACTGCAATAGGTTCTAGGGGCAATGACAACAATTTTTGTTTGCCAGCAAACTTCTGACAAGGTATACAGGCTCTTACCTGCTGATATACATCTAGAAACAAAGAGGGCCAATAGTACCCAGCTCTTAAAATCTTGTATGCTGTTGTCTTCCAGTACTTGTGACCTCCACAAGCACCCTAATGAGATTCAGAAATTACTCCTTCAATTTCAGATTTATCCAAGCATCTGAGTAGAATTCCACCTGGGTCCTTCCAGAATAACTACTCTTCTACTAGATAATATTTAGTATCTTTAAGCTTTAAAGATCTAGCAGTTTTTCTGTCTAAATGCTTAGGAAATTGCAAAAACAACAGAAAATACACAATGTCTGCATACCAGGTGGATGCTGAATAATAGTCCATGATCTTTTCTTTTTCCAAGATGGCTTGATCTTCTTCCTGTGCTAACTCTTCAATCATCACATGCAATCCCAAATCTTGACAATTTGATTCAGCCAATAGCTTGGCTAAACCCTGTCCCTTGACTAATTTGGTAGGTCTGATATCTACATCATACTCCATGATTTTAGCAATCCACCTGCCTCTTTTCCCCTCACTATCAGGCTGTGTTAAAACATCTTTTACAACAGCATTAGGCACATATGAAATAACCTTAGAATGCAGAACATAAATTCTGAAAAACTTTAAAGCTTTTACCAAAGCATAGGCCTGTTTTTCTAAGATACTGTATTTTAATTCAGAATCCCTTAGAGTTTTGCTGAAGAATGCAATAGGCTGCTCCAGTCCTTCCTTAATTTTCTGCAACAAAACAGCTGCTATTGTATCCTCTGATGCAAATGAGAATGTAAGAAATTCTCTGGTAAAATCTGGGCTTACTAATACAGGAGCTTCAGTAAGATCCATTTTGATCTTCTCAAATGCATTCTTTGCCTCAGTGGTCCACCTGACTTCCTGATCCTTTTTCAGCATGACTGTGATCTGTTTGATAGTCTCAGCAAAGTTTGGTATAAACCAACACAGAAAGAGTATTTTACCAATGAAAGATTGGACATCCTTTTTACTCCTCGGTAAACTTATTTTCAATATAGCTTTTACCCTTTCAGGATCAATTCTTATACCATCAGCAGACACTAAATGACCAAGCAATTTACCTTCCTGTACAACAAAGTGTGACTTCTTTGGATTCAAGGACAAGCCAAATTTTCTACATTTCAGGAAAGTCTGCTTCAAATGCTTCAAATGTTCATCATCTGATTGTGAGAAAACAGTAATATCATCTAAGTAGATTACCACAAACTTGTCCTTTTCTCCGACAAAAGCAATATCCATAGCCCTCTGAAAAGTGGCTCCAGCATTCATTAGACCAAAAGGAATCTTATCATACATGAAATTTCCCCAAGGAGTAGTGAAAGCTGTCTTCTCTTTATCATCAGGATGCATAGAGATCTGATTGTACACTGAGAAACCATCAACCATAGATATCCTCTGTGCCCCAACTACTTTCTGCAATATTTGCTCAATTTTAGGTAGCGGATAATTATCTTTTAGTGAAGATCTGTTCAAATTTCTAAATTCCACACACAACCTGATTTCTCCATTCTTTTTCCTAACAGGAACTAGATTAGCCACCCATGAAGAGTACCTGAGAGGCACTATGATTTTGGCATCCAATAACTTCTTTACTTCTTTTTCAATAACAGCAAACAAGGCTGGATTAATCCTCCTTAATTTCTGACGAAAAGGTTTGACATTCGGTTTTAAAGAGACTTTATGCTGTATAATTGCAGTGTCATAGGTTCTCAATTCCTCATAAGACCATGCAAAAACATCCACATGTTATTTTAACAATTTAATGTACCTGCTTCTTTGTTCAGCTGTAAGTGCTTTAGAAATTTTTACCATTCTAGGCTGTTCTACAGAGCCAATGTTACAATCCACCACATTTTATTTTGAGGACTGTACAATAGGTTTTAAGAGTGTATCATCTTTTGAAAAAATCCTTTCCAAAGGTACCAAACCCTTTGGAATGAAATTACTTTTTAATTCAATGATTTTGTGTCCAGCAATTTCATTTTCAGCAATCTCTTCCACCTATCCATCCTCCTCATCTTCCTCTTGATCAATCAGGGAATTAGAAAACTCATGGGTAAGCTCTAGAAACCTTTTAATCTCAATGTAATCTTCAAACACTCTCCACTACTTTACATTATCAGGTATAGATGGTATGTACCTAACTTCAATGGGATATCTCAACTGAGTGGTCTTGGGGATTCTAAAGTGTGTAGCAACCAAGGCCAATGAATCTGCAGTCTGATTATGGTCTCTTGGAATATAGGTAATGTTAAAAGCTAAAAAATAATTTTCAATCATGTCCCATACCTCATTTTGATAGAATTTCAGTAAACCCTGCTTCACTTGATAGTTGTTCTTCACCTGCTGAACAACTAATTCGGAGTTGCCAAATGCAGAAATCTGCTGAATGCCCAAATCTTTAGCATTTTTCAAACCTAACAGCAAAGCTTCATTCAGGAGTGTTATTTGTAGTACTAAACTCTAATTTATACATCAGCTTTACTGTTTCACCTCCAGGGGATATAAGAAGAACCCATGCTCCAACACCTTCTTTGCAAGAGGATCCATCAAAGTATAATTTCCATAGCTCATCCTCCTGTTCCTTGCTACATTTTACTGGCTATTGATTTTCAACCTGTAACAAACTAGTAGCATTGTCATCCTCACTGAAATGTAACATGCAAGTACCCAGGTCTTTATCAACAGCATATAGTGGATGGTTAGTAGGGTTCTTGTCATCTGTCACAATATAGGCAAACTAAAGCTCTCTATATAGCCTTCTATTTTCTCCTCCAAACACAGGAATAGTAGCATATGATAAATCCATTTGTAAGGTCCCACCAACTTTCTTTGCCCAAGACCTAGAGAGAAGTAACCCAAATTTAGGTGTAATATCAGCTACCACTACATCCATGATCACACTTTTCATGGGTAACTGAGCCAAACTGACAACCATGCCCTTTATTACCCATAAACACTTCACTGCTCAGGAATCAAATGCATACAGATCATGATAGGGTTTGGTGATACTCATACCTAAAGCCTCCATAACAGCCTTTGGCATTAAATTGTGTGAGGCTCCCGAATCTAACAAGCAATTATGTATCATTTGTTCATGAACTGTCAAATTAATGTAGAATGGAGGTGAAGCACCTGCTTCATTTTCAGTCTTCTCAGCCAAGGCTGATCCAATAAAAATCCTAGGGTTTTCTTCTTGCAAATTCACTGTATCAGAAATAGGCTGATTACTTGCTGAATTAATCATCTTAAGAACTGATTCTTTATATGAAGGGTTTCTCATTAATTCAGTTAAAGGTACATGAATATTTAACTTACCTAATTCATTTTCCAGGATGAAATTCTGAATAGTTTTATTTACCTCTTCAACCTCCATGTTCTTCTTTTGTTTTTCTGAAACTTGTCTTTTTTCTGTCACAGGGTCAGATGGCTGCTTAGCAAGGACAACTACCTTCTTCTTCGGGCTTTGTACTACCTGTTTTGGACCTGACCTCAGATTCACAGTCTTCTTGAGTTCATTTTGACATACATCAGCAGTTACAGCAGTATTTTTCAGACCTAAATCATCCTCTGTTTCGAACATATTAGCATCATAGCATTCTGCATTTAGAAACTCTTCTTCAGTGACAAAACCCCCAGACAATATTTCTCCAAAATGGTTCATATCTTGGTCAGTATCTTCAAATATTACTTCATCATCAACCTCTTCTTCATCGGCAACATTGTTTTGAAGAGGTGGTGGCACTCTTTGGTCCTCATTCTCTCTCCTTTCCCGCTGGATATCATTGTTCCTTTGTTCTCTAGGAATAAAACGGGGAGCAAATTGTCTTCTGAACTGGTTTTGATTGTTAGGATTTCGTTCACCTTCTGGAACAGGCTTGCTGGAATTTTTCTCAAGATCTAATTTGTTTAATTTTGCAGTCAAAATTTTCACCAACATAGCCATTTCAGCAATTTTCCCTTCATCACAATGAGAAGCAAAAATTCATGGAGCTGCTTCCTTCTTTCCTTTTCTGTCATGGAGTTGTTGAGCTATTTCCTTCTTCAATCTATTGGAAGCCAGTATGTTAGATTCTACCTCCAATGCTGCATCCTGCATATTCAGTAAAGAAATAGGTCTCCTTTCTCTTAGTAGTAAGGGAAATTCATGATCGAAAGCATTTGCATATGTAAGTTTTGCAGATGTTTCTGTAGGCTTTATTTCTGCAGGAATTCTACTGTACATCTTGTTAAACCTCTTTGAAAAGTCTGCAATAGTTTCATCCTTTTTCCTCCTAAGGGATCCAAACTCAGTTATGTAGTATGTATGATCTTTGGTGTCACCCCATTGTCTCATGAAGAGATCACAAAGTTGTTCAATGATAGTGATTGAGTTAGCAGGCAACTCCTTGAACCATTTCCTGACATCTCCATCAATGCTCTGCATGAACATTCTCATCCATACATCCTTGGCTTCAATGTTTTGGTTATCAGCATAACTAAGGAAAGCTTCCCAGTGTTCTTCAGCTGTAGTTTCCCCCTGTCCATTAAACCTAGGCAAATATTTCTGATAGTCACCTCCAGGCAGTGCATTTAAAGGATGAGGCAAAACCAATGGTGCATATCTGGTTGCAACCATTTGGTCCATCATGTCTATAGGCTGACTTTGGGCTGCCATTTTGGGACTGACTAACTTTGGTGATGAAGAGGTTTGACTGGAACCTGGCTGAAAGGGGTTTTTACCTACTTTTAACTGAAAAATAGGTATCTTACCAGGAGAGGTTGTTTTAGATTTTCTGAAAGATTGTGGATCAGTGAAAAATTGGAAACTACGGTCAGGGAATATAGGCTTTAACCAAGGTGAGGTTTCTTCTTCTTTTCTCAACACAGCTGAATGTGATGAACCACCCAACTGGTCAGGGTCACATAGGGATGGTAATGACTGAGACCTTCTAATCTTCCTTGTTGTCTTCAATATCTGTTCAGGATCTGTAACACCCAACTACAATGGTGAAGTAGGTCTGTTTCTAGTTCCAACTCCCCTAGTAGCCACTGTGACAAACTGGTGAAAAGTAGCCTTAAAGATGTGATGGTTTAAGTTCACCTCTTAAAACCAGTGAAATGATAAGTATCCCAGGGAATTTTTTTTTTCAACTTCATTCCCCGGCAATGGCGCCAAAGATGTTTGTGCCAAAAATTGTTTCCGGACTACAAAGAAACAAGCCAACACAATCTCAAATATTCAATCAAGCAAAACTAGGTTTTTAGGGTTTCTGAATGGTTTTTTTGGTTGTGAGGTTTGGGTGACAAAAGGGAATACATTCATAAGCCAAATAGGAACTAAATCATAAGTAAAGAAGAATAGAGATGCATAATATAATAACCATGTACCAACAGAACATAACTTTGAAGTTCATCCACAACTGACAAGCATTACAAGCATAAAGACTATAACCCAGCAATGAAATTATCAATTATGTAGCTAAACAAGCTAGAAATGAAGCCAAAACACAGACCGAAGGGTAATATGGATCATATATTTCATAATTATGTTCATCAAATACACATGAGAGTTAAGTACTTAGCTCATAAACAAGTCAAGAGACCTCCTTAAGCCATCCAAAAATCGAACCCTTTGTTCTCTTTCTGATCTTCCTAAATACTATTTTTCAAAATTCAGTTAGGGTCTATTTTGCAAATTTATGAGAAACTTCGGTGTTATATCCATCAATCTTCTTAAAGAAATCCAACCATCCAACATTCTAAAAGAGTTCTGCACATCCAGGAAACTTGTCTATCCAATTCAGTTGAGTGGGTTCAGCCTTGTTGGTCTTTCCACTTTTCTTCATATGCTTTCCCATGGCTTAATGATGTTTCTGTGTAATTTTAAGAACCTGTTAGTGTCTTAACAGCCCTTTTTTCCTTCATTTTTCAGAGTTTTGACAGTCATCTCTCCTTTGGATTTTCCCTGGCTGATTGTCCTTGATTTTATATAGTTTGTTCTATTGTCAATGCAGGGAATGTTTTATATTGAGCTTGGGTAACTTAAGACAAACAGAGCACCAAAAATCTATAACAAAGCTGCTGCTGAAATTAACTAACATCCAAGATGTTCATTTCGACCTTTTAGACTGATCTCTCACCGTTGGGAGTTTGTTAAAAACATGAATTTGTGTTTTCCTTAATCAATTTAACATAACAGACCTTAATAGAAAAACCCCCAATTTAGCAGTGTCAGAACCCCAAAATTTTGAAAAATTTAAAACTTTTTAAAATAACATAATATCTCATTAAGCAGTTGTTAACTGGATGATTAGTTTATGCTATTTAAGTGTTACTGAAATAGTTAATCAATACTCTGCACTTTGAAAGGAATTTTCTTTGCAGCTACTGACTACTTTTCTGTTTGTGACAAAGGTGGTTTGTCGTAGAGGGCTGGGCTTACTTAGCTTTCGAGCTAACGCAGCCGTTTTCCTTGGTTTACAGATATACAGGTAAGAAGTATGGTTCGATGCTAACCAGTCTTAAAGTTACAGTTCAGATTTCTGCATACATTTTGCTTAATAACAGTTTAAATATGTTAGACAGAAAAGTCGTACTTCTCAAGGTAAATCTTGATATTTCTGCTATAATTTCTTTTGGAATTTAATGCTAGAGAATTGCATTTTTATTCACATAACAATAGCAGAAGAATTTACTTTACAGGTTCTGAGGCACAGTAAAATTTGCAAAGATGCAAAACTTAAATATTAAACTGAAATTAAGAATAGGAACTTATACTTTACTCTTCTATCAATTAAACCCAATACTGTTAAAACTCATTATCATAAATTCTTCACGATGTATCAAGACCCTAGATTATCAACAAGGAGAAATTGAAAGAATTAATCTAATTCTATTTTACTTACTTGTGGAGTCTCTTATAAAATTCTGAGTATTGTAGAATGACTAAGTCTATTCATCATCACAAAAAAAACAACAACCATAACAAAGATGAATTATCCTTGACCAATAATTATTTACTTTACCAACTAGGACAACTCCATTAGTATGATGAAATCCTAGTAGAAACACCATCAATGGTTTATACCTCTTAGAGTATATAGGTTTATTACCTTTGATTGGTAAAATAGTTTAGTGTAACAACCTATTTATAACCATAGTTTGTTCTTCATAATTCTTGAACATGTACACAACTTCTATAATTACATACATGAGAATATAAAATAAACTATATGTATATAATAAGATTATAATAACTATATTATTACCACAATTCATTACCTCATAGTTCTTTTCGCACATGATAAACCTTAAGGCTTGTATGCACATGTATCATGTTTTAATTATAACCTTTGGACTTTTAGCGATATAAAACATGCCCAAGTAAATAAAGAAACTAAGAGTATTACGAAACATAATAAACAATATATTTTATATATACTATGTGTTTTCATTTCGCTAGTGGACAAATCTTATGTAGCATGTAATTGACATATATATTAATAATTTCAATAATACATATGTTATACATTAAGTATATGCATCGTGCTAATGACTAGCATATAAAACAATATACTTATAACCATGGGGTTATTGTACATACAATACATAGTATAGAATATTTTAAACGAAACATATTGTACAATATGTGTAAACTATGTAAGACCATACATATCATGCATTCTATATATGTATAAACTAATGTACAATATTACGTAACATGGAAAAAGCATAAGCTTACTCTAATGATGCGTTGTGGCGATAAAGATGTAGGTGGAAACCAAAAGTGAAAAGCTTCCAAAGGAACATTCCAGCGACGATTTTGGGTTGATTTCATCATAGGTCATGGACTTTGGAATGAAATCCACACGAAGGCAATTATTAAAAAGCTACGTGGATGCACACAGTCCATTCGCTAGCACTTATAAGTGGTTTGACCGAACCTTAACCCTTTATTTTGTTTTGCCCTCGGCCTCTTGGCCGCTCTGCAACATTCTAGACCTTGTTGGTAATGTCTTTAGCTGCCAATGCTCTTTTCGTTGCTCTGGCTCTCTGTGAGTTCGAATACTTCACTGCTCTGGCTTTTTGCGAGTTTAAAAACTTCATTGCGAGGGTTAATGTAGAGGTTTAACGTTGAGTTGGTTACCTCTGTGGAAAACGCCGTTGATTTACTGGTCTCGAAAGGTGACCAATCAGCCTTTTTCTGTAAGTACTCTCCAGTGGATTATTCTTTCCATCAACGTGGCTGTCTGTAAGCCGGTTGGGTAAAAGAATCGAAAAGGAGAAGACCGCGAAGAGAGGGTTTACTTGGGGTCTCTACTGTGCTTCAGGTTGAAGGATAGAAACTAGTCATTTTGCCAGCGAATGACAGTCTCCAAGCTGGAACAAGCCTCGACCTCTTAACGAGGGTTATTTAAGGATAAGGTAACACTTAAAAAAAATTACAGTTACACAACAATCATTTATAAGTTGTTATTTATCTTTAAAATGAAAACTAACACTCGGCTGCAACAAATTTCCTCGCAGGTGAACCTGCTACATTTTGATGCTTCCTCCGACTCCAAGAAATCCGCATCCAGATTACGGTAAGCCTTGGTCCTCCATGGCTTATCATCTATGTCTGCATCTTAAGGATGGCGTTGGATTGTTACACGGCCATTCTGTACTTGTGGTTTTTGAGCTGTTTGCTTTGTTGATTTACACCAAGGGTACAACCCTAACTCTGAACAGAGTCCTCTGGCTACGGCCGTGAATGTAAAGTTTGATTTTTAAAACTGTAGGGTTTTATAATCAGTTTGGAAGGTTATAAACCTTCCCGTTATTAAGGAATTTGCAGGCTTTTAAAACTCCATGTTAATACTGTGTTAATTTGTTTGTTTTACAGGCCGCGAGCCTTGTGTTTACTGTATTCGAACTTTAAAGGTCATGAGCCTTGCATTTACTGTTATGGGTTATTTAATAAACATAGTTTTCAGATCTTAAGTGGTTACTTACCATGGATAGGGTTTTTACCCTCCGTTCTACCATAAATTGAGAACTGGATTCTTTTTCTTGCACTTACTTTATGCAGTACTGAAAAGATAAACAAAAGAATGTTTACTGTGTTTATATAATAACCCAACTGTAAATGTTATTAGTTATATTTGTTTCATTATACTATTGCTTAATTTTAGAATGCTTAAGCTCCACGATCAAGCGTTCTGTGCTTGTATCTTTGCTTCTGGTTCAGATATATACCTTTGATTAAATTTTACAATGTTATTTGTTTAGAACCTACATTATCTAGGTAACTTACAGGCTTTTTAATACTGTTTACATCATAGATACTACAATGTAATACTACTCTTTGATATTACTACGAATATTGTTTTAACATTATTTCCCCTTTATTTTGGTTTGGGCCTTTTATCTTGTTATAAAGTTTGAATAAACCTTTATATTACTTATTAATAATAAGATATAAACTTATAAGCGTACCTATATACATATCCTGTAACTAGCATAACATTTATTCATCAGACCTTATAATAGAATAACAAAATATGTCAAAGTACTCATCCAAGCTGAATAAAATGAAAGTACAGTAATTTGGAAATTTTACATTTTCTGCTATAATATAGATTGCTACTAAATTACTTTAACTGTATCATCTAACTGATAAATACTGAAAATCTTCTATCAGTAATATATTTGTTTAAAATAGAAGCAACAATTATAACTTATACTGCAAGTATACTTATTCTATCCTTTCATTTTACAGTTAATGTTCCAGAAAATGAGATGCGATACTAAACTAGCTTGTGATACAGTAAGAAAACAGTTCATGAATTTGTAAAAACGTTTGTAACAACTGTAAGTAAAATTAGGAACTCAGTTCAGAAGATTACTTCTTCTAAACACTGAGATACTGTGCTAGAGTACTATCTGGTGATACCATATGTGGAAAAACACAGTGGTACTAACAGGTTTTGCTACTAACGTACTAAAATACTAATTTTACAGATACTAAACAATTACTCAGGCATGTAAATAATTATAACATTTATCCATTTATACTCAGAAAGACATAAAGAAATGAATGAAGAACCTGTTTAATGCTATGGACAACAACAGCAATGGGAGGCCATTCCTCCCTACCAATTCCTGGAGAGCGCTCAGACAGCGACTTCTCAGGACCCCCGAGCTTGTTCTGGTCTCCCTGGCTGGAACTAGGTGCAACAAAGTCAGATACTAGTCTTCAACTCAGTATTAACTCACAACTTATCAGTAAGTTCTCCCAGCTAAAAGGCTGTAAAATAACCAAGTTACTGCAGCATTCCTCTCAAACAACTTCCTTACTATTTTTCCCTCTTCCTCAATGAATTTCCTGAATAACATTCACCTGAATNAGCAGGCCATAACCAAAGTCACGCGTAATACCTGGCTCCCAGCTAGTTGCAGGTGTTTAAAATTGATCTTTGGACTATCTGAATGTCAAATTTAGTCGTCCAGGTGTCCTCAAGTCTTCAGTTTACTTCCAACTGTCACGCTGAGAAAACCCTAACTTCCTTCTTCAACTGCAAATTCCGGATTCTTAGCAATTGTCTTCATTCCACTTCTCCACCAGCTTCGTAATGCCTATGTGGAGAACCTCTTTCCCATCAATCTCGCTTCGTTCCTCTATCTGTCATGATTTTCCAAGCCCTGACTTCTGACTGCCACGATCTCCTTCACGTCATAGACCACACCTGTTTGCATGATTATTTTTTATGAAACACGTATCAAACCTGTCTACACATAGATTCACCATTGTTATCTTCAAGGAATTGAACTTGGTTAGATAGTACATATTTTCCTTTTTAATGCCCCATTTTTTCCAAGAATTTCTCTATGAACTTTCCACATTAAGTTATGGATCCTAGCTTCTTCTTCCATAGAATGATCAAACATTCTAGAAAATACATCATCCTCTTGCATAGAAAAATTATCAGTGCAGTCCTTGAAAGTTGTGAGGTGATCCTCTACAGTCAATCCCTTTTCACCATTGAACTTAGGAAATACTTTTAGGTATCCATCTGGTGAATCAACCACTTGATTTGCAGGGGGACGAACTATAGTTTTAAACCTAATGACCAACTAAGGGTTTGGTGGATTTGTACTAACCATGAAAGGATTTTGATTTAGGATTTTAGGCTACTTAGGATTTTATACAGTAAGATTAAGTGTATGTTGTATAAAGACTTGCAAAGCTAGTATAGCCACAATTTGAGGTGATGAACGGGAAATCAAGGATGATAAAATGGTGGTGAGGAGTTATCTTTCCCATAGGGAGCTTGGTATGAAAATGGAATCTTAGGCCTCCATGAGTGGCTGAAAGAGATAGGGTTTTGAGATATGTCTATTAGCTGAGATCCTTGAAAGGGATGAAAATATTTAGACCTAAAAGTTGATGAAGGGTGAGATATATGAGCTAATTCAAGGAGGTGGTCAATACTAGTGGTAGAAATAGAATGGGATTCTGAAATATAGCTATCTACTAGAAATTATTCCAGGAAAGTCCCTCTTCTTTTTCCATACCTAGTTAGGGTATTATAAGGGGAGAACCAACCTTCTTTTCAAATGGGACCTTGTGACTATGGATATGAAATCTATATTTTCTGAGAAATGGGTTTCCCCAATGGAGTCTCAATGGGGGTGGAATTTCTAGTCAAAGAATAGTCCTTGTCTTCATTTCTATGGAAGCACTTCTAGTCTCAGGATTAGAATGAATTGATCAACCTTTACCTACAACACTATTATCATATTATGTATTCACATATATATACTGATGTAAAACAAGTAGTGTTGCATATGTTGTATTAAGTCTCTTCTAGTAAGACCTAGGAAGAGAAATTTATGTCATGTACCAGGAATGGACTGAACAAATGCACTCCCTAGTAATGGTGCCACTTTTATGTTTTGTTCCCTAGTTTATACCCCTTTTGCACCTAGGGGGTCATAAGATGTCTCTTGCCTCTCTCTATTTACCATACTCTCCCAAGTGGGTATGACATTTTGCATTAGGTAGTTGCAAGTGGGAAAATAGGGAGGAAAGGAATTTGTGAGAAGTTTTATGAAGCTAGGGAGAGTTTTGTAGGATGCACCTTCCTATGTTCATTTAGGATATCGATCCAGTCCTTAGGCAAAGGGAGGGTACCCTTGATATTTCTAAGGTAGATATATTGGTCTGTCATTTGAGGACAAAATTTTATTCTATAAGGGTAAAGTGACTAGATTTAAAGCAAGGATCTATTGATCCTACCAACAGCCGACAGGTTCACCTCGAAAGGTTCAATTTTGACAGGTCCTCCTTGGCATGTTCATCGACAGGTTTTCCTTCAACAGGTCTGCCTCCACATGTTAATTCGATGGGTTTGCCTTCGATAGGTCCACCTCCACATGTTAATTTGACACGTCCACCTCAACATGTTCATTCGACAGGTTCTCCTTCGACATGTCCGCCTCGACATATAGCATACCAACATGCTCTGCTCTACGATGGTTGAACTTTTGAATCGTTATAAATTCTTTTGTAACTGAACATAGTAGGTAGTCACCCAAGCGTCTCAGCATCCTATATAAGCATGTACATTACGTAATATAGACATATATTTGATTCCTCCATCTTTCATGGAGAAGAAGTAATAAATTGGTTTGAATTCTTACATATTATCTGTGTATATTGTTGTCGACTTAGTGTGTTTCCTGCTTTGCTGGTTCTTCTTATACGCTTCCTCCCTAAAAGTACTCGACTCATTCAGTCAACTGTTGTCCCTGGCGTGCACTTGAGCACAACCTAGATCATTGGTATCATAGCAACATCTTATTCAAAGTATTAAGTTACATAAGCACTCCCATCGAAGTTATTTAACTTATTCCTGTTCAAACATGCTCACAAACTTAGCAACACAAGAAGACACTTCCTTCGATTTCAGAAAATATGGTCGAAGAAGTAGACAATAGACATGCAACTGACGAGGCATAGAAACTCACAGAAAAAACACCGGCTCGCCAGTGAACTGAAATGTTTGCCCAGTTTAGCAAGATTCTCATGAGAGTCACTGCGAAATCCAGGGAATCTTCGAGGTGATCTAAATCCGATAAAATCAGCCCCTTCAAGTCTAAATGAATCTAGACATACCAAACCTTGAAGGCAATATTGACGTGGAATCTGTCAACAATTGGGTACAACAATTGGAATATTACTATGCAGAGAATCAAATCTCCAAAGAAGAAAATACCACCATTGCGTCCTTAAATATGTCAACCTACGTACACTGTTGGAGGAAGAATCTATCGACAACGATGGAAAAAGAAGAAGACTCCATAGACACATGGGTGAAATTTGTTGAATATGTCCGAAAGGAATTCTACCTGCCTAGGTACCTTGAACAACAATACAAGAAGTGGCGGCACCTAAGGAAATGGAAAGACCAGTTTGTATAGAGTTACATCGACGAATTCTATCAACTCATGGCTAGACTTGGCATCCAAGAAGAAGAGAAATTGCTTGTCCTGAAGTACGTCAACAGTTTATCCCCGTACATTCAGCAATAGATGGAGTTTTTTACTGTCAGTACGCTTACGGATGCATTGCATTACACCATCAAGATTGAATCTAAACAAAAAGGAAAAGCACGTTTCACGAACAAGCCAATAGGTCGAACATCCGACAAGAAGTCATGAGCCGACTCCGACAAGTTCAAGAATCCTTCTCAGCTGACTCTGCCAAAGCTGGATCATCAAAAGAAGAACTTTCATAAAGACAAGAAGGATCACAACAAACAAGATCCTACTGGGAAATGGTGTGATTATCACAATTCAACATGGCATGATACGTCAGAATGCAAATATCGAAAGACATTTTTGGAAAAATTGTCGACATCTGACTTGTCCGACACAAACCTGGCAGAATCTGATCCAGATGCATCAACCCTCCTGATTTTGACCTTGACCACTCCAAGATCTTCAACCACCGTCGACGAGGAGGAACGAGAGCGCCTATTCCATACACGGATATGGGTTCAAAAAAATCCATTACATCTGATTGTGGATAATGGTACCCAGAATAGCTTCGTTTCTGAAGATATTGTGAAGAAATTAGGTCTTGTCACCACTCCACATCCTCAGCCTTACAATATAGGTTGGATGAAGGATGGGTAGGAACTAAGGATCACACGACAATTTTGACTCGCTTACTTCATTAAGCATTTTGAAGATGAAGTACTCTGTGACATGGAACTGCTTTATGTAGCTGACACTCTATTTGGTAAACCCTACCTATGGGATTGACACGGTACATATCAGTTACGATCTTAGAAGGTGATTGTCAAAATCCGGAATCAATGGTATGGCATACCAAAGTGACAACCCACATCAATGGTTGCTATGATATCTACCAAACAAACAAAGAAGCTTATCAATCATGCTCAAAAGTTTGCATTAATCATGATCAAGCCTCAACATTCTAGGAATACTAAATCAACGAGTAGACTCAATGACCACCGCAACTCCCGACAACAACAACGGATCGAAAATATTCTTAAAGAATACCAGAGCATATTTCAAGCACCACATAGAGTACCTCTGCATTGTCAAGTAAAACACTCCATTGAACTTGTTCCTGGTTCTTCATTACCTAACGCATATGTTACAAAAGTTCCATTCATGAAAATGAAGAGATTCACAGATGAATCCTGGATTTGATCGACAAGGGTCATATCTGCCCCATATCCTCTCCTTATGGAAGTCCAGTCATCTTATTTCCAAAGAAAGATGGGACTTGGAGCATGTGCATCGACTATCGGGCTCTCAACAAAATTTCAGTGAAGAACATATACCCTCTTACACGGATTGATGAACTCATCGACAATCTGAAAGGTGATAAGTTCTTTACGAAACTCGACCTCATGTCGAGATACCACCAGATTCCAATTGAGTCCACCGATGTATGGAAAATGGATTTCAATACCAAGGAAGGATTGTTTGAATGGTTAGTCATGCCTTTCAGCTTAACTAATGCACCTGCAACCTTCATGAGATATATGAATGACCTTATACGACCTTTCATTGGTAAATGTGCAATTGTCTATCTCAATGATATTTTGATTTTCATTCGATCATGGGAAGAACATGTCAAACAACTTCGACAATCTCCAGCAACATTGACTATATCTGAACATGGACAAATGCACATTTGCGATGACCAGCATCAAGTATTTGTGGTATGTAATTGACTATGTAGGAATTCATGTCAACCCAAAAAAAATACAGATCCTCAAAGACAGGCCCATTCCTCAAAACATTCATGAACTAAGAATTTTTCTTGGTTTGGCAAATTTCTATCGACGATTCATACTTGGATTTAGCCACATCGCATGGCCTCTAAATTAGTTGACAAAAATAAATCGGAAAACTGTCTTCAAATGGACATTGACACAACAACAAGATTTTGAACAAATAAAAAACAAGCTTTGTACTACACCAATACTTGTGTTACCTGATTTGCATAAGCCCTTTGAGATTGAGACGGATGCATCGGACTATGCCCTTGACACAGTGATCACTCAGTCAGGTCACCCAGTCACATTTCATTCTGAGACTTTCAAGGAAACTGTTATAAGGTACTCAACGTATGAAAAATAAATGTACGCCATTGTGAAAGCTCTTAAGCAATGGAGACACTACATTCTTGGCAAGGAAATGATCATCCTCACTGACCATAAACCTTTTTAGTTCTCTCTGTCCCACTCAAAACTACATACAACCTAACAACTCAAGTGGATTAATTACCTGCAAATATTTCAGTTGGTAATTAAGTATCAGAAAGGAAAATCCAATGCCACAGCCAATTGCCTCAGCAGACCACCCATCAATCTACTGTCTACAGTGATGAGTATGCAAGGTTATGACACCACTACTTGGATGCAATTGTATTCACTAGATTGTGATTTTTCTACAATCTATCGACAGTTCCAGACCAACAAGTTGTCAACTACCGACTACTTCCTGAAAGATACCTGGCTATACAAGCTTGGACAACTTTGTGCACCGATCGGTGAGCACCGACAGAAGCTCAATTGGGACGCGCACTACAACAAGACTACAGGACATTTTGGAGGCACAAAACCACTTGTTATCCTCCAAAAGTATTTCTACTTTCCTTCACTTAAATATGACGTCAACAATTACATTTGATCGTGTGTGGTTTGTGCCATTGCTAAACCACCAAATCGACAACAAGGATTGTATACACCCCTTCCAGTTCCTAGTCGACCATGGGAATCTATTTCTATGGACTTCTTGACGGGATATCCTGCTACAAAACATCAGCATGATGCGATACTAGTAGTAGTCGATAGCTTTTCCAAGATGGCTATGCTCATACCATGTAAGAAGACTACAACAACACAATAGACTGCTCAGCTCTTCTTTGAACATGTGTGGAAACACTATGGCCTCCCAGCGACCATTATTTCCGACAGAGATTCTAGATTTTTCAGCACCTTTTGGAAAACTCTCTGGAAACAACTCAACATGAGACTTTCTTTGTCGACAACCTTCCATCCGCAAACAAACGGAAATATGGAAGTTGTAAATCGCTTAGTCATATAATTGCTTCGCATGTACAACCACAAGCATCATTGAACATGGGATGACAACCTTCCATACATACATCACAGCTACAATCATGCTCAACACAGCTCTACGGGTAAGAGTCCATATGAGATTTGTTATGGATTTAAAGCCTCAGAACCTATCGACTTAGTCAGCTCCTCGACACAGTCGAACGACACCGACTTCGAAGGACGAGAAGTGGAGAAAGTATTGAAGTTCAGAGATCAAATCTACAACATTCAGAAACAAGCATAGGAGATGTTGCAATGAGCAAATGCAAAAGCTAAGGCCCGACATGACAAGCATCAAATTCCTCATTCATTCCAAATTGGGGATCAGGTCTGGTTACATCTAAAGAAGGAGCGCTTCACCGGTCCATACAAAAAGGTGAAACCTTTGCGATATGGTCCATACAATATCCTTAAACAGATTGGATAAAACAATTTTAATATCGACATTCCTACATGCCTTGGCCTACATCTAGTTTTCAATGTAGATCTACTTCGACCATATCATACAATATTGTTGGAACATAATGACTTGCAGACAATAGAACCCGAATACATCCATCTAGATGTTCAGGAACCTCTTATTTTTGACACCATTGTGGGACGATGCATACACAATACAAGGATGAACTTCATTCCCTTATTTCAAGTGGCTAAAGCTGGACAACTCCCTGTGCAAATAAAATGGTACTCTGCTAATGAGTATCCAGCAAGTTTCTTGACCTGAACGAATACACAATGGAGACCATTGTTTCTTAAGGAAGGAGGAATGATCCAACTAGTAGCCGACAGGTTCAACTCGATAGGTCCGCCTTGACATGTTAGCTGATAGGTTTTCCTTCGACAAGTCCACCTCAACATGTTCATTCGACAGGTCCACCTCACCATGTTCATTCAACAAGTTCTCCTTTAACAGGTATGCCTTTACATACAACATACCAACATGCTCTACTCTATGACGGTTGAACTTATGAAACATTATAATTTCTTTTGTAATTGAATGTAGCGCATAGTCACCGAAGTGTCTCAAAATCCTATATAAGCATGTACATTATGTAATATAGACATCTATCTGATTCCTCGGACATCTTTCATGTAGCATAAGTAATAAATTGGTTTGAATTCTTGCATATTGTCTGTGTGTATATTTCTTGTTGACCTAGTGTGTTAATTCCTGCTTTGTTGGTTCTTCTTATATGGTTTCGCCATAACAGTACTTGACTCATTCATTCAACTATTTTCCCTGATGTGCACCTCGGCACGACCTGGATCATCTACGGTGCATGGAGTTGGTCCTTTCTACTTGTGGGTGATTTTTGGACATTATTTTGAAGGTGAAAGGGTGGAAACACCGTGCAAACATTTTTTTGAAAAAACTAGTGCTTATGGGGCAACTTAATCACAACTTCATAATTGGAAGATAAATGTAAGATCGAAAACATATAATGTAGAAGAGAGCTCGACATACATTCTATATAGAATACGTTCATGATAGATAGAAAATCAAATGGGTAAGATGTACATAGATCCATTGATTCATTCAATAGTATGGAAGACACACAACAATGAAAGGAAACCATAATAACATGCATGAGATTTTATTGTTCATCTAGTGGAAATTCTCTTCTATCATGATTACACAATTTAATACATAATTGTTCTATATATTGCAATAGGAGGCATGTAAAGGGACCCTTAGATCTAGGTCATAGGCCTATTTATTTTCCTTCCCAAAAGGGGCTTTAGATAGTGATTATAGAGAAAAAGGAGAATTAGAATAAGAATAAGGAATGGCATTGATGTTGTATATCCCATTGCACTCAGATCACTAAATTCTTGGCACCCTTAAGGTATGAAAATGCCTCAATGGTCGAGGGTTCCTTTTATAGGTTTTCCTCTCTCTATGTAATAGTTGTCCCATGCTTGAGATGGCATGAGTGTGAATACAGATGGTGCATATTGATAACTTACGCTTTTGCGGAAATCTAATGACTCATGATGAATACCCAAAGTAATTTTGTTGTTGGTGTCTTGATACCTATTTTGATTCTTTGGCCTAATGTGGGGAAAACTGAAAGTGAATGAAGCTCAGACTATCTCCTCCACTTTTATCCCATCATTAAATTTTGAATGTTCCATGGTTCTTTTATCACAACTCACTAATTCTTGGGTCTTTTTGTATGTTCTATTTTAGGAAGGGGGGTTGTGAGGATCCTGGCTCATCTAGGTGTTTCTATGTCAATGGAACAACTTCCTTAGGAACCCTTCTCTTTTGTCCTTTGACAACATAGTCGTGCACTATACTTATAAACCTCCAACCATAACCATTTATCCTTCCTCATTTCAAACTTATGAATGAGTTAACTAACTTTGAGAGGGGGATATAATCAATATCCTCCATTTTCTGAAACAACCTTGATAATAGGGCCTAGGTGGCAATGGAGGGGTGAATTTGGTTGCAAATATTGATAGTTATGGGGGTTTCAGATTTATGAGGTGTGATTTTAAGCTAGGAAGGGAATCTCATAATATTATATTGTTGGGACCCTTAGGGTGTGATTTCAATTTATCATTCCATGGGTAGGGCAAGCCATGACTGGTCATAATGCTGATATCTATGAGGAAAGACTTGATGGCTTTCTATGCTTCTAGTACCCTTTGATGGGTGATCCTCCAACTATTGTATTTGTTAATGCATATCTCTATATCCATGTACACTGAGGTCCTATCTATGATCCCCAATTATTACTAATGGACTATGTAGAGAGTGTATTTATTACCCCTTTTACTACTTTTGTTGTCTTGTGCATAAGGCATACCTATTTTTTTGTATTGCTAAGATGTTTAGTGACTTGTTTATGCAAATCATCAAAATCTAGGTAGAATTGGAGGTGATCTATTAATGATGGAAGATCATTGAAGATAATCCCTAGATTATGTTTTTAATCCCCCTCAAGGATTTTTCCATTCAAGCTTCAGTCATGACTTCTTCATGCCTTGTCTTCCATGTTTTTATCTATTCTTTGAGCTTGACCACCTCCTTCTTACCCTCATGAAAATTTTAGGAAATGGGAACACGCTACAATCTTTGAGGGGTCAAATTAACCTTTTAGGATTGTCTCCACCTTTGCATAGGTGTCTTTGTTTTCCAACCTATCAATCTTAAGCTTGGGTTCAATATTCTAAGGGTTTGGTTTCTTTCTCCCTTTCTCATCACTTAACAAAAAGTTTGGGGCATAATTCCAGGGCTAGTCCAAAGAGAGGTTGAGTTTTTTTAGGGCCTTCAGAGCATCCTTGATGCTTCTTTTGTATGTTATGGCTTATCCACCCTTAGCCACATGAAAAGTTAATTTTCCCTTCTTTTTTCCTTTAGGAGATGGATGTTATCCACCTTAGCCATATGCCTGATGTATTATAATATATATACCCTAGGGATGAGTAGTTTCATCAACTTGTGAGGAGCTAACTCTATCACATACAACCTAATTGTTGTGAATTCAAGCCCTAGGAACTAGTCTCCTCTTTTGATTCCTTCTCCAAATTTGTAAAAATGACCTAATATATGTAGGCATTCTCTCAGGTTACCTCTCTAGGATAACATAGAAGGAAACATACTTAAACTCAAACACATATTGGAAGCCAATCAATGCTCCTAGTCGGTAGTCCACCTTGGGTTTTATTCAAATTTAGAGATTCAAGGCAATGCCTCTAATGGTAAGTGAAAAAGGTAGACCATATAGGAAGGGTGTCTAAACATCTTAGTAGTCAATAAGCCTTCCAATTGTGATATTATGCCTACATATATGGCCTCAACATACATGAAGTCAAGAATACCATGTGCATTATAAGCATTTACCATATCTAACATTCTTTCATCTATGTCTGCATCGGTCTCTCTCCCCTAAAATCAGGGTGAGGATAAAACTTTTCATCTTCTAAGGGGTAGGGGGAACCTCAACTAAGCCTTGATTGTAGTGTAGCATGTAAAATAAACTCCTCTTTGGGTTTTATTAAAACTCATGTATCGCTTGGTTTGCTATCACGTTAGAGGATAACTGTCCTTAATGAAGTGCCTAGCGTTTGATAGACGAACAGGGAACATACATGGAAAAGCATCGTCTTACCATCTATGGCAGTGATAGAGGAAGAAGAAGGGTCGTAATTATGAGCAAAAATCCCCAAAAATTTAGGAAACGAGAAGGTGTCGGGATACGATGTCGAGCAAAGATGGATGGCTAGAGGGTATTGGCCTTCACTCATGATGTAATTTTTTCATAGGTGACATCTATTAGTTGTTTAGGAGACAAATTATGTATGTAAGGAGTATCTCTATGTGTCAAGTCATCAATAAAAGGAATGACACGGGATAAGGAAAATTCACGCATATTAGAGTTGGCACTGGTGGAGCAGAAAGAAGAGCTCCTTGAGGTGGCTTTGGAGGCTCTTGGCATGCAGGTTATAGGGTGGAAAAGGGAAGATAAACAATAGGGAGTTGACCTTGTATAGTGAATGCAAAGAAAATAAGCACATAAACTTTCTAAAATTACGATGAGAAACTAATTGAGCTCAAGCTTTCAAAGATATCTTAGCTAGTAATTTTGCGGTTAGAGCTTTGTAATGGCGATTATAGTATAATGGTGGCTCCTATCTAGTTGATTAGACACCTCTGAACACTAGTTTAGCTTGTAGAAGGTTTTGTTAACTGGATTGGAGGCTCAAATGTGCATAAAATGAATGGGGAAAATGGATATTGGTTTAATGGCTAAGGATCTAGGAATTAAGTGTGCTGACTATTAGAGGGCGGCGCCGATGATTTATCATTTGAGTTGGAGGGACACATGGTGATATGTCATTGGATATCCATAGATAATGTAGATGGCCCCACCTTCAGTCTCATGTCATTAGCAGGTAGGCTCCCTAAGATTTTGTTTGAGTTGGCACAATAATGCTAAAAAATATTCATTTAAAAATTGAATCCCATGAGCTAATCTCAATTGTTGATCTAGGAATGATAACATTTACGTTACATATATGTTCTCCATAATATTATTCAAAGAACATGTTCTTATCACAGCCACATTAATTATGAGAAGTTCATTTGTTTTAAAATTCCATCGATCAATATAAGTGCTTTTCTTCTCATTCATAAGGGGTTAACAAAAAGTTCCCCATAATATCATTCAAAGAACAACATGTTCTTATCACAGGCACATTAATTATGAGAAAGTTCGTTTGTTTCACTAATACAAAAGTGCGGATTTTTCCACGAAGGTTTTCCACATTTCATACTTTTTGGTGTGAAATCGGAAGCAAAATGAACTTTTCGTCGCTGTATCGACGCTTACTCGTCGCTGTATCGACGTTGGTAATCTCCGCCATCGCTATATCGACGCCTTCCTCCTTCAACGTCGCTGTATCGACGGAGCTACATCGCTATAGAGATGGCAATGTCAAGCTATGTCTTTTTAGTTGACCCAGGGCGCTTAAGTCAATGTTTTAGATATTTAAAGGTTTATTAACATATGAAACCAGGCTCGCGGGCAGGCTTCAAATTTGAAGGCTTCAGTGCCCGTCAAAGGCCTGTTTACCTGTCATAGAAGGCCATGACCGAATTTGCCCTACAAAAAAAATTCGGTTTCATGGAGTGCCCGTCGAAAATGAAATGAAGCAGAACTGTGTACATTGACAATGGAAGGGAAACCCCAAAATTTTTCCCTTCCTGGGTTTTCAATGGGCTG
This sequence comes from Pseudotsuga menziesii, assembly GCA_001517045.1. Classification (NCBI taxonomy): domain Eukaryota; kingdom Viridiplantae; phylum Streptophyta; class Pinopsida; order Pinales; family Pinaceae; genus Pseudotsuga; species Pseudotsuga menziesii. The sequence continues at coordinate 115,888 of LPNX010434262.1, forward strand.
TGGGAGTTTGGGAGATTTGGATGGGTGACAGGTCACGGTGGACCTCAGTTGTAATTGACGAATTGGCAGTGACAGGGTGGAAGCCCTTTGGGCTCAGTGAGTAGGTGGTCA
>LPNX010434262.1:119892-183437 GCA_001517045.1 Pseudotsuga menziesii
CCGAGGTTCAGTGCACAGGCCAACAATAAGGCCCACTAGCATGCCATTAACATTATCAAAACCCTAAAAGGGTGAGGTCTCACCCAAGACACTAGTGATCATAACAGGAACATATTCAAATAATAGAGAAATCGAGAATGCATCTTAAACATCCATTTAATCACTGCAAATAATTCATCATTCATAAAGGCATCAACTAGAACACAAAAGAAATTTGAAGGGAGAACCAACACATCATCCATTCCATTTCTTTCCTCAAAAGGGTATTACACACACAGTTATTACAATTCTTATTTCTTTGCCTACAACAGGACTAATAAACCCAACAACAACATCCATATCCTACAACCAACCCCAATTCCTCCCTTTCTACCCCTATATATACAATTTTACATCAGTTGCAAGATGGTATATTTGTAACGAAATCCATTTCTTGAAGGGCATGTGTGGCACTCTGCACACAGTGAACAACAAGTGATCAATTTTGCCACGGCAAAAACGTTCAAGTGATCTTGTAACGTGATGTAACGTTACTAACGTGTCGGCAAAAAATAATAGTGATAGTGAATATTATGGGAGAGATCTTGTAACATGATGTAACGTTTGTAACATGTCGGCAAAAAATAATAGTGATAGTGAATATTATGGGAGAGATCTTGTAACATGATGTAACGTTTGTAACATGTCGGCAAAAAATAATAGTGATAGTGAATATTATGGGAGAGATTTTGTTACACAAAATAAAAAAATAATATCACTTTCATAAAGTTATTTTATTAATAAAAAATAAATTTTCTAATAGGCCAAAATAAATGTCGGCCACAAAAACAATCTAATATAGGGGAGATGTTGTAATCTTCCTATCTAACAAAACAATAAAAAAGTAAAAATTTAATTATCCGTAAAAAAAAATATGTGGGTCAAGAAAAAAACACAAAATTGAATTATTGGCAAAAAAATGTTGGCCTTGCACATGGTTTTAAACCATGTGCAATGCATTCTAAACAACCCATGGTTTTATTGTACATAGTTTAGGAGGCTTTGCACATGGTTTCTAAACCATGTGCAAGGCCTCCTAAACAACCCATGGTTTTATTGTACATGGTTTAGGAGGGCCTTGAAAATGGTTTTAAGACCATGTGCAAGGCCTCCTAAACAACTCATGATTGTAGGAGGGCCTTGCATATGGTTTTAAAACCATGTGCGAGGAAATGATGCAATGTTTGTTCCTAACATTATATTTAATATTATATGTTGGCCATAAATAATATTAAATATTAATAACAATAAAATTATATCACACCTTAAATAAAAATATGTGTCTTTTGGTTTGAATCAAATCAATGGATACCTAAGAAGAGGTTTGCAGCTCAAGAGATTTGATCCATCTCGGCGCTTGATAGAGCCTAGAATTTGGATCTAAGCTGGTAATATCTCCCAAAAAGATAGAATAACGAAATCATAATATCTCCCGCCGAATGTTTCAACGGTCAAATGTGGACGGCCATCGAAGCCGAAGCTCAGGCTTGATCAGTCTATACAGAGAGGGTGGGACCCATAGCTGGCAGATGCGCCGGTAAAGTTATCTATAAGGTTGCCGACTTCCTCTTTTAGCACAAACTTTCTGCTTTTTAATTATGTTTTTAAATGTAGAAAGGCATTTAGGGTGGAGGGTTTGAGAAGGACTCGTTTTGTGAATATAATAACTAGCATTTGCACCAAGAGGTGTAAAAAAATGCCGAGAGGGTAGAAATATTTTGTCTTTTCGCAAGCCAATTTTTGTGACTTACCTTGGGAGACTGCATATTAATAGTGAGTTTTGAAATATTAGGTTAAGACATTTATAATTGTTGTGTTTTGGGGTTTCGATTTTCGATTATAAATTGTGCAAGAAATAATAAAAATTAAGTGACAGCAACCTAAAATTAATGCGTGCAATGATTATGCCGAATATTTGCAAATAATAATAAATTTCAAGCTCCCACAATCCGCAACCCAAAAATTGCGGGATGCGGGTTTCGAGAAAGATTAGCGGGATGACGATCGATGGTATACATGTTATTCGATCTTTGATCGACGGATCGAAAGTATTCCGCAGATGAGATTTGTGCGATGGATTCAATGGGACTAGCTTAGCGAAATATCAAATGTACCCACGATCGGGGGGTCCAGATGAAGGCAGGTTGCAAATCGAGGGTCTTTGTTGATTCCGTTGAATTAAATTGTGCAAGTGTTAGCCTTGGTCTTGATATTGAAATCGCACGCATAAAAGACTCATATCTTGATAAGAAGTTGATCCACGGTGAATATAACTGGAGAAGCAAATGAAATCTACGTGGTTCGAGATCGGTTGATGAACCAAAATCTCCCGATGAACTTGGTACAGAAAGGACATTCCCACATACGATCTATTTTTTTTACCAGTAATTGAGTCCCTAGACGCCATTCGCAACATCCTATAGGTCAAGACCATGTCCCCAACATCGCCTGCTGTCCCAACTTTGAGGATCCATCATGAAATTTAGATATTTGAAACAACAAATCTCGCCTCTACATGAAGCAAAGAAACGCGGCCAATCGAATCTGCTCTTATCCCATCTCCAACATAGGTGGAAGGGAAAGGAAGGTCAAGTCCAAATTCCTTGACCCACCTGGGCAATACTGCGGGAGAACATCTAAGGTCTTATCCATGGCCAATATGATAATTGAATATCAGAGGAGATGACTTGACTGGATTTTCCGCAAGGAATGAAGATCCTCGCTCACTTGTCACTTGTACTATTGTTCTGATGGCCAATTCTCAAGTGTACAGCTATGCTGGTAAGTTATTTTCGGGTATGTCTGGCTCACCCTATATAGTGCCACCCTATAGAGCTACTGAAAAACGGGGATGAATGAACACTGAGAGAAATGCCAAAAATGCTCAATTATGTGAGGTCTTGAGTTTTCTTGCAGACATCAATGGTTGTATGGTTCGAGAAGCTCATATGTTAGGGGATACTGATGGTTGGCGAATATGAAATTATGTTTCGTTATCATCCTGGTTGTCTGCACTAGGAAAGCGCCAACCATCAGGGCCTGGATGTGATGCACTTTGAATATTTCTGAATAGTCATACCTCCAGCGTTACAATAGGACGGTTTTGCTGTCCCTGGAGTGTCTCCCCAGAAACCCTCGAAGAGGTCACGACTTCCAAAGTCCCACTACATGGGGGCCATGTTTAGCGACAGCCAGTTGGAGCGAATGCTCGTACTAGGGTGGCGGGTGTGCAAAGTCTTCATCACCTCGTTTGTAATTCCCACTTGCTAATTTTCTTTGAGGTGGTGACAAGGTTGAGGACACACTCCACTGTATTTCCTGTTGGAGAGCCTACTTTGTGGGAGGTGAGGAGAATAAGAATGCCTCTCTCCAAGTCCCCTCATACAACAATGTTACTAGGACATAGGGGAATTGTGGAAAAGGGTGAGCACAGAAGGCACATAAAGTCCTTTGCCAGTCTGGAAACCATGCAGAAAGGCACCCTTGAGCACAAAACACACAAGCAGGGAAGGACACGTGGCTGATTCAATAAATAGACGAGTGGTTCAAGCCCTGTGTGCTTACCGCATCCAACACTATACCTTTCTGTAATTTTATGCTAACAGAGATGCAAATTCATTATATATAATACATTTCACAAGAGTTTGAGTATTCTGGGGTTTCAAACCATAGTCATATCATAATATTAGTTGGTTAAGGTTTGTTTATGGTTAATCTATTCCTAAACAGTGCTTGCTTATAAGATCAATCTTAATAGTCTATGGTTAAACTTGGGGTCCTTTTACATTGTTAATAATTCAATTACATTTCAGGATCATTTGGACTCTCAACATGAGAATCATACTAATATTGTGTAGTCAATAATGGGCAATGGTAAAGAAAATCATAATTTACTTTATGTAACTAATTTAAATAACAACCCAAGCTATGAAAGCATTTTTTAAGGCAATTCTCTGAACCAAACCTTAGGGACTCTCAATTAATTCGTTTAATAAAAATTTTCAAGGTCTCTTTGTTTAATTAGCGTGTTTTTTTAGTACTTAATCCAAGAATGGTAATTATTTTAAGTTTTATTTGTTTCATTAGTGGAACTTTCATTTGCACACAGCTAGGGAAGCAGACGTGGATGATTCAATAGACAGACGAGTGGTCGAGCCCAGCGTGCTTATTGCATCCAACGCTATAAATTTCTGTAATTTTATGCTAACAGAGATGCAAATTCATTATAATTATTACATTTCACAAGATTTTGAGTGCTTAATATTAAAAATATTATTAACAATGTTAGTTGGTTAAGGTTTGTTTATTTCAATAGTTGTGCTTAATTTATGGTTAATCTATTCCAAAACAGTGCTTGCTTATAAGAGTAATCTTAATAGTCTATGGTTAAACTACGGGTCCTTTTACATTGTTAATAATTCAATTACATTTCAGGATCATTTGGACTCTCGACCCAAAGCTATGAAAGCAAATTTTAAAGCAATTCTTTGAACCAAACCTTAGTGACTCTCAATTAATTTGTTTAAGAAATTATTTCAAGCTCTCTTTGTTTAATTAGTGTGTTTTTTTTAGTACTTAAGAGAAGAATGGTAATTATTTCAAGTTTTATTTGTCCATTCAGCTTTTAATGTTGTATGAAACATTTAAAAATGATTACAACTCTTGGCATTTGTTTTCATTTATTTTTAAGACTATCATTAGGTGGGTAGTTATTAGGGAGGTGTTTCTTCATGAAATATGTTACAAGCAGGGGTTTTAAAACTTTAAAACTTACCAATGTGTAATAGTTCTAGAACTACCCTAATGACAATAGTTTCTAAAGTGATAGAAAATCCTTTCCTTATGTAACGATACTAATAGTTAATCATTTGCTTCCATAAGGACTTAAAAAATAGTCATGCAACCCACACTAAATACCACAAAGGGGTTTAAATTTTATTTCTATTTTTTGTTATAGTTATAGTTAGGTATTTAAATTATGTTTTTACCCCAAAGGATTTTAAATTATGTTTATTTTAAATTATCAACCTTTACTACAAAGCATGACCTCAAGGGATTAATATAATTCAACTATGACCTCCCTAAATTTGGAGAAATCTTCATATATGATTCACTACAACTTGCACTAACTTAAGTTACCATCATCTTTGAATTGTGCATGTGTGTACATATATATATGAGAGAAAGGGGCAATGATTTCTTACTCCCGCAAGCCAACCTTTGTGACTTGCCTTGGGAGACTGCATATTAATAGTGAGTTTTGAAATTTAAGGTAAAGACATTTATAACTATTGTGTTTTAGGGTTTTGATTTTCGATTATAAATTTTACAAGAAATAAGAAAAATTAATTGACAACAACTTAAAATTAACGCGTATAATGAATATGCCGAATATTTGTAAATAATAATAAATGTCAAGCTCCTGCAACTCGCAACCCGAAAATTGCGGGATGCAGGTTTGGGGAAAGATTAGAGAGTTTGACACACAATACTTACAAAAATTATCCAGCATCCAGCATCCCGCAACCGCAAATATCAAGGTGCAGGTTGCGGGATGCATGTTGTGGGTTAGATTGAATACAACTTCATGTATTTTGTCTTCCCACTAAATTTCAAGCTCCTGCAACCCACAACCCGAAAAATGTGGGATGCAGGTTTCATGAATGATTAGAGGGATGAAACACAAAACTTGCAAAAACCATCCCGCATCCCGCAACCGAAAATTGAGGGATGCGGGTTTTGGGAAAGATTAGCGAGATGACACATAATACTTACAAAATTTTTCCTGAATCTTGCAAAGGCAAATTTTGGGATGCGAGTTGTGCGACGAAAATTCGTGCAAATAATAAATATCAAGCAAATAATAAATTCGGGATGCGGAATGAAATAATATTTGCAGTATCACGGTATGAAATCGCATCCCGCCAGGTTTAATCTCGACCGTCCATCTGTTTTAATCCTGCTTTCCTAATTTGACCCATGTAATATATATATATATATATAGGTTGGTCTCTTACAATTTATTTACCAATTTTTTACTGTTGTGAATTACTGTGCTGCGTGAATTTTCTCTATGTGAATTATTGCGCTGCGTGAATTTTATCAGGAAACTTCATCATAGTCTAGTTCGATTATAGGTTAGTATCTTGGTCATTTCTTCATTCAATTTATTATTGTAGTCAATCCCGAATTAGTTTTAATTTTCGCTTCTCGTTGTTTTTTCTTTTAAGCAGAGTTTTTCCAATTTGCAACAATGGCAAGATCTACTCGCTGCAAAAATATGCAAAAGGATATGTTAACCAAGGATCCGAACTTTGGTATTTTCTTAGATACCAGTGGCAGAATCACTGAAACCTACCAAATTGAATGGTCTAGGGTTTATGCAATTTTTTACAATGACAAATTTTATGATATTCAAGACAACCAGTTGGCTTACGAAAGAATCAGGGATTCTGGACTTGATTCTGTTGTTGCTAGACCTGCTATCCTCCCCTACAATGACATGGTCAAATGGTTAGTAGAACATGCATACCCGAAATACTGTTCTTTCAAAGATAGTAGAGGGTTAGAGATAGCCAATTTCTGTCCCGAGGTATTTACGAAGGCTTATGCCCTTAAACCGATAAGACAACTCCTTAATGTAGATTTTGTAAAAGCCTCCAAAAGTAGGTTCAATTTCGAAGAAATTTTAAAATCATGGATGCACCAACCTAGTAAATTCTCGAAGAGGTCTAACGAGCTTTACCCTGTTACCTAGTTCAAAGAACCTTATTCCTTATTGGAAGCTATGTTATGCAGACTGTATGGCCTTCCTAATTGTTCTGTGTTCAAGTATGAATTGGCTCCAGTAGCTCATCATGTTTTAGCAACCGTCGATTCTTTCTCGTGGGCATCCATGTTGTCTCTAGAACTCAAAATTTCTATCCAAGACTACCAGCAGGCCACTGCTAGAAAGAAACCCAATTTCTTCTTTTCAGCCTTCATTTATGATGTGTTGTGTGTTGAGTTCGAATATCCCAATTTGGGATGGAAGTGGAGTTTTCCAGCCCCCCGGAGCCCATTTATTATTTATAACTGTGGGATACTAACTATGCACCCAGGTTCTATGATATATGTCAACACTTCCTTGGCACCATCTATTTTTCAATATTCAAGAAGGAAGCTCCTGCATTTTCACCTGAAGCCATAGCTTTGATTGGTACAATGGGTGATTGGTATGTTGGTGAGTATTTTTCATACATCATAATTTGGGGTAGCAACACTGTTCATATGCTACCCAAAATTGTCCCTGACAGGTTGGTTCTAGAATAAGTGGCTTTCCAAACTGTCAATGATGGGGTTTACAGGAAGCTGATTGGCCCTAAGAAAAAATCTTGGCCCAAATTCCCTTTGCACCTTGGATCGTTGGTTATCCCAACTTCAACCTGGGCTGCAGTATTGGGTGAACAAACATAGTCCTTGAAGCTTGGTTTTTCTAGCAAGAGAAAACGTGATCCGAAGGGATGCCTTGATGCCCACTTTAAGCAGTACCATATCAAAATTAATTATGTGCATGAGGAAATTCCTGATGATTCTATTTACCATGGTGTTAGTACATTTTCTGAAGTGTTGGGGAGATCCAAAAGCAAGGATGAGGAAGGCCCACATCTTGCATCATCAAAAGGAACTGAAAGACAGGATTCAGTGTTACAGGGCGCTGCAAATTAGCCTCTTGGAGAAAGTAAGAAAGGACAGAGAAGAAAAGGAAGCTGAAGCAATGAAAATTCATTAGTGGAAACTTTTCTAGATGGAGACAAGGGAAAAGGTTTAATGGAAGACCTTCCAGAGGTACCAATTAGCCAGTAGGTCAAAGCCTTAATAATTATGTCAACACAATCAAAACAAAAGCTAGCAATGATGACCTCTATGCTGAATACTGAGGCAGTTACAACTGCTATGTCTGTTACTAATATCCTGGTGATTGCTACAGTCAGTTAGCCAAGTGGTAATCAAGAAATAGTTGAACAAAAACCATTCAAAAGATTGAAGGTGAAGGATTCTTCCTCTACAACTCCTATTATCGATTTGGTTGATTTAGACTTAAAAGAAGAGGTGATAGCCTCTGCACCTGTCACTGAAGAGGTGGATCAATATTTGCAATCATTCACAGATTTGTTGAATGGTGATGGTAAGAAATATTTTATCCATGTTTCTATAGTTTCACAATCTTCACCTGTTTCTAACTGTTCGTATTCAGCATTGCTCCTTTCATCCATCCATACTTTATTTACCTTTCCTGCGGGAGCACGCATATCACCTGCACTGTCTCAATTATATCAGGATTTGATATCTACACCTGAATATGTCACATCTGATACTGTGCAAACCTCCATCTCACTACTTGTTATTTTAGAAGCACCAATTTGCAAGATTCCCTTACACCTACCGTTAGTTACTTTGTCAACATTGTCTCATAGTGAAAAGGTTTTGGTGTCTTTTTCACCACTTTCAGCTGTCAATCTCCACTTCCCATATTCCAAATCTTCAACCCCACTCTCGTCTTCAATTGTTCAAATAGAATCTGCTCAAAACATTTCAAAAGTGCCAATTTTGAAGATTCCCCTAGAGCTATCATTAGTTACTCCATCAACATCATTTGGAACTGAAAAGGTTTTGGTGTCTTCCTCACCACTTCCAGCTCTAGATCTCCAATTCTCATCTTCTGAATCTTCAACCGCACTGCTCTCTTGTATCCCTGAAATAGCCCCTGTTCAAAAAAATTTATAAGCACCATTTTTCAAGATTCCCGTACATGTACCCTTAGTTACTTTGTCAACATCATCTAGTACTGAAAAGGATTTAGTGTCTTCCTCACCACTTGCAGCTATCAATCTCCACTTGCCATCTTTCGAACCTTCAACGCCACTCTTGTCTTCAATCTCTGAAATAACCCATGTTCAAAACATTTCTACTTTTAGTACTCACATTACCATGATTTGCGCTCTCCTATCATTACCCAAACATCTTCTTTGGTGTCTACAATGATTGACACCTCTGGATCCATTGATCCAAGAGCTGAATTTGATGAAGACATTGTTGTCTCTCTTGGAGAATATTATTATAGCAAACCTGATAAAGCAATGATTAGAAAGGGAAAAAAGAGGACTAGGGATCAAAGTGGGATGGAAGTATTTGTTTCTGAGCAAATACTTTGGACTCAGTAGTCCGGTGACCCACAGGTAGATGCAGCAGATATAGCTGCTACTTTGGGTGCATTCACAGATGCCAATATCCATGTTGTTAACAATTTAAACAGGGAGTTTGACAGGAGGAAAGAAGAGATAAACCAGTTGAAGGAATAACTTGAGAAGAGTAAAAGGGAACATGAGGTTCATGTTTTTGATCTTATGAAGACATCTGAGGATAAGTACAATGAACTACAGGCCAAAAGTTCATTTCTTCAGGTTGAGCTGCAAAATGAGAAGACTTCAAATGTTGCCTTTACAAAGAGGATAGCTTCACTTGAAAAGCAATGTGAAGATGCAACTGCAAGTGCAGCTTCCTCTTCGTTCTCTAGGTTTTCACAAGAAGAATTTAAGGAGTTGGCTATCAGGATAAATCAGGACCATTATGAGTTAATAACTGACTTGTTCCCTTAAATGATATTTATGAAACCTATATTGCTTTTGGTCAGATGGCTGTTGTACTTGAAGATCACATGGAAAAGAGGGAGAAAGCTTCAAAGGGTTTTGATGAGATTGTGGAATAGAAAAGGTACATGGAGGACAAACCAGAAAACATTATCATCCTCAGCAGTTTTCAGCTAAAGAAATTCAGAACAGTACTCTATGCTTGGCTTGATCTTAATGAGATGGTCGAAGAGACTATTAAAAAGGCACAAGCCATGTGTGAAAGAAGATGGTATTCTGTTGACAGTATCATGGAGGCTTTTTCTTTTTCCCAGAGTAAATATTATTGAAAATGCCTGTCCTCCAAAATTGATGATCGAGCAGGTTGAACGCCGAAGAGATGAAGCAAGGGAGAAAATCCAAGGGCTCAATCATATAACGATTGGGGATGTGGATCGCTTAATCAGAAAACCGTTGGATATTGAGGGAAAGGTCCACATTTACATCCACATCTGGCATAAGTTAGCTAAAAACAAAATGGAGAATTATAAATGTGATGTTCAACTTGGTTTTGAATCAACTAACTATCCCAACATTGAGGAATTGCTAGGGATTTGGAACAAATGGCAGGATTTCCTTGGATATTAGTTTTATTTAGCTTTGTCAATCTCAATTTGATGGAAATCTACTCTTTGTAAAAATTATTTAAAGGGTGGGTTTCACATGTAATAGGGACTTTTTGGAAGGAAAAAATCTGGACAAGAGATTGGAGATACCTCTGTTTAATTGAGGTTTTGTAATTTTGTGCAAATCTATTTAATACAGTTATGATATTCTTTCATATCTCTTGTTGTTTATTTGATTATGTTTCCTTAACGAATTATGAGTTTTCTTGTTTCAGACTCAGATCAATATCACTGTTAGTATTTTTTGATCTATTAATACATTTATTCACAACCTTGTTAGTGACTCATGTACTGATAATCTTTTAATAGAGTTTATTTTATTAAAATCTTTACCTATTTCTGCAAATGATTACACAGTAAATTCGATAATACATATGTTAATTTGTAAATGTGTTGATTTATTTTTTGAGAAAATTAGAAACTCAATTTTATAGATTCCTATAACTTGTGAGAAAAAGGGGCATCCCAGAGAGAAATACATGTAGCTGTAGTTTTCTTGTTTTAGATGGATCAATATTACTATTAGTATTTTGTGATCAATTAGTACATTTATTCACAGCATTGTTAGTGATTCATGTACTGACAAGATTTTAATAGAGTTTATTTTATTAAAATCTTTATCTATTTTTGCAAATGATTACACAGTAAATTTGATAATACATATGTTAATTTGTTAATGTGTTGATTTATTTTTTTAGAAAATTAGAAACTCAATTTTATAGATTCCTATAACCTCTGAGAAAAAGGGGCATCCTAGAGAGAAAGACATGAAGCTGTATATTCCTAGGTAATAAGTTGGCCCTCTTAAATTGATAGGTTGTTCGTAAGTGTTGTTGGAGAAGCGCTAGGGAATGGTGGGATTTGGATGGTGACTAGGAAATGGACTTAGAGAGTAGTAAGTTGTATTGGAAACCAGAGAAAAATATTCAAAAACAGGCGATACAGATTGGTTGTGTTATAGAGGTTTTAATGGAAAAATTGTTGGAACTATTTCCAACACTACTGTTGGAAATTTCAATAGGTAGATATGAGTTTGGATGGGGAGCCTCGCCAGATGCAGTTTTTTATAGTTCTCTTTCAGAACTGTGCCTATTTTGTCCACAAGGTAGGGAGGTTGTCTTATTTTGAGATTTCTTAAACAAACAACAATTTAAAAACCAAAACTCCAATTTCCAGGTATATATTTAAAATTTTCTTGGATCTTTATTGAAACAAAAGTAGATATTTTACATATTGAACAAGTGACCAAAGAAAAACAGTACATCTATACAACAGACAATGAGAAGATTCAAGTAGAAGTTGGTTTTAAATATTTTGAAGCAAGTAATCTTTCCTCTTGTTTCCTACGTTCAACATATCGATTGCCTTGCATTCGAGAGTATCTGGAAAAAGAGAAAGGTGGAGAAATGCGTAGGCCTGAAATAGATGTAACTCTTGATATTGCAGTAAATGTAAGTCCTTGTCTGTTAATGTTTCCAATATCTATTGTTACATTTTGTAGGGTCATACCTTGAGATTTATAAATTGTTAAACCCCATGCCATTCGAAGTGGTATTTGTCTACGGGATCCTCTTGTTATTGCAGATATTGGAACATAAGTAGGATTAGAAGAATCCAATAAGGGTCCTTTGTAATGCACGAATTCGACAACAACAAACAATGGCAAGGTAGGAGGTTTCTTATTTGACTTGTAGACAATATGAATGAATTTTCCAAGTGAGACGTTAACAAGTCCTTCTTGAACCCATAAATTAGAAGTTAACATGACTTGTTGACCAATAGCAAGAAGGACCTTCAATGGCAGTTGTTCGTCATCAATGGATTGATGGGCATTTTGGTTCCTTTGTTCTGCAAAGCAATGTGCAATTGGCATATTAAGCTATTTCAACATGTGTTTGTTGTGTAGTGCAATAGAGCTATTTGTGGGATACAAATGGATAGATTGTTCAAATGAAGAATTTTTTACAAGTTAAAGGCATGAGGTTTTTCTTGTTATTAGGAGTGCCCAATATTCAACAGTAGGTGTTGCATTTCGAAGATTTAGAAAGAGTTTCCGAAAGGAAGTTTGAGAAGCACTATTTCCTTGTTGTCGAAAAATTGTTTCAAGCATGATAAAAGTATCAAATGTACGCCAAAGAGCAGTTCCAACAGATGAGCCTGCATACATGGGGATGTCTTTTACAAGAGGTAATTGTCCAAAGTCACCAAGAAGAATTATGGAACAACCACCAAATGGGATTGTACATTTCAAGGGGAAATCCTGAAGTAAGTGTGCATCAATTTGAGTCAACATTTTTGGACCAATAAAGCTCATTTCATATATGAGAATATAGCGAATATGGCGAAGTTATTCTTGAAGTTTTGAAAGGGATTGGCCTTCAAGAGGGTGCATTTCACCAATGGGTATTCGAAGAGCAGAATGTATTGTAAATGCATGTATGTTAAAATCAACAACACCAATTGGAGCAAGGAGAAGAAGTGGGTAGGAATTTTGTTCAGATGCAGTTTGAAATGCAAATTTGAGGCAAGATATGAGGTAAGATTTTTCGGTTCCTACAGTACCTTGAATCACTAGTTTTAGTGGTCCAACATATGTAGTATTTCTGAAATGGGACATGAAAAGATCAAAGGATATACCCTGTGTGGGAGACAAGGAATTAGGCGAATTGGAGAAGGACGAGATATCTTCATGTAGTTCAATGGACAAGCGATTGACCTCAATGAATGATGTTGTTGTCTCATGCAAATGGGTGCATATATTGTGTTAACACTCCATTTTAACAGTTGATTTAAGGGCCCGATGGAAGTTCGATAAGGGTCCCAGCCCCTTTAATTTCATGTGACCACCCTTCAATGAGGAAAGCGGCAGGTGTGTTGTAACATTGGGCAAGATTCATAATCAAGGGATGTGATTGATCGGGGGAAGATCCATGGTTCTGAGTCGCTTCGCGCGAGCAAACATGCGCGATCAAAGCTTCCTTCCCAAATTGTGAAACATGTTAAAGACCGGAGGCTTTTGACGGTTGAGATGAATTCTGGGGCAGATCCATGACCTAAAGTCATTTCACGATCCATACTTGTGCAGATAAAATTGCAATCTCAAATCGTGAAAAGGTGTAGAGGTCACAACGATCAACGACCACGATGAAGAAGGGGATAAATATACGACTATGGTTTGTTTCGCAAGGAGAACTAGCGCGGATGAATATCTGAGTTTCCCATTGAGAAAAATGGTGGGGCCCACTCGGATCGACGGCTGCATGAAGGGTTGATCTCGATCAACGGCTAAGAATGTCTCGCAATCTAGAACTGCCTGCGGTGTTCAGAAGAGAAAATTTGGCGGCAGAATGAATGGAACGTGGATGGCGGATATGAAAGATTCCTTTGATTGGACAGCTAAGAAGACTCCCGAGATACAGATTTCCCATCCAGTGTGGAAATGACAGCGGAAGAGGCGTTCACGTGTGTAATCTACCCCATTCTAGATTGGTCGATTCCTCTGACACCATTTGGGATACGCCTGAGCTGGAAGTCTCGTCCAGTGGCATAGTTTTCCCGGTTTTCAAGTGTGGCACGTGGTTCATTTTGGAGGAAGCCATGAGAGAAATAGAGGTTGATTCGCTGAGGTGACAGACCTGGAATTTACACGAGACCAAGGGATACGACGAACTAAAACAGCCCGACCCCACCATCAAGGTAATTGAAAGGGCAGGGGATGGTAAAATCCGCAACCCTTGGAACCAGCCTTGCAGCCACGCGAAAATGGTTCGGAATCTTAGCCATGATGAATAATATGATTGAACATCAGGAGGGAAAATCCTCGCCCTAGCACCACACATGCCACCATCGCAGCCACTTTAAGGGTATAGCCCTTCCCGAAGCCATTCCTTCTCGCACTATATAACACCATCCTCCGAAGATATTTGAGACATGGAACTGTGAAGATGATAAGAGATATAGGGTTGAATTTTGAGAAGTGTCGAAGTATTTCATAGAAAACCATGACTGTGTGGTTCGAGAAATTAGTTTGACAAGTGGTACTCTTGGTAGGCAGGCATGAAATCTGTGTTCTGGTTATCCACACCAGAAAACCACCAACCACCGGGGCATAGATGTGAAATACCAAGGGGAATTCACCCACTTCTACACAACCCAGTATCTGGATGTGCAGTGCATGGGTTTTGACATCCCTGCGATGTCCCTCTGGTACTCTCGGCTGCAATCATGACCTCCAAAGTCTCAGCTCACAATGGTGGCAGAACTGTTGGAGCAAATGATTGTACTGGGACTAGGTGGGTCTAGAGAATTCAACGCCATTCCTAAAAGCTCCACTTGGCTGCTTGGTTGTGGGCGAGGAGAAGATCAAACACACACCTGGATACATGGCTCGTAGAAGAATGCTCCTCGTAAGAGGAAGAAGACAATACAAGGATGATAAGCTTCTTAGGTCGCTTGTCATCACCAAGCATTGGGCCACCTTTTCTCCGGCCTCCTCCTATAATAGTTTTACCCGACGGAGGATGGGGTCGGGAGAATAGTAGAGGAGGGGATTCAGGTCTTCTTGTCAGCCTTTGAGTGACATGCGCCAGTTGGACAAGGAGACCCAAAATAGGTCCAGGGAAGCCTGTGTGGACGATTAACCGTTAGCATGCCGCGTGGGATATTTTTTCATGAAGCAAGATGGTATGGGGATTTGCGTTGTCATCCCACGTTATCATGCGCTGCATGTCCATGCTGTTTGTTTATAATTGTAAAAACATGTCTATAGTCCACTCTTTGCACTGTTAATGCCTGATGGTGACTTTTAACAGCATTAGGATTGTATAAAAACACTCCTGATAGAGGGAGAAAGGAGTTAGTGAATTGGATTGGGAAGCAATCCCGGGCCGAGGCTCCCATTTGTAAAGTTTGATCCCTATGTATGAATAAATTGCAGTGAAAGACTGTTACTCATAGCAGAGATTCCTGTGTTGTTGTTTTTCCCAATATGTACTTTATTTTATGTGTAAATGTGTTTCCTATTTCCACTCCATTTTGTTAATTGCTTTTCATGTTTGCAACTTAGGGTATAGTGGTTCGGAATTAATACTTGTTATGATTCAGCCATTGTTCCAGGCATTCATCAATGGTTCTTCTAAAGTTGCATGGAATTCATCTCGTTGGTGCTCCATGCAATGGACTGTCCCTTCTTGTCCTCTAAATCGCCCGCTAAATATCTCCTGATTGGGAAATCAATAGATATCTTGCCTTTGTTTGTAATTTTACGTCATTATTTCCATTTGTAATCGTTTCTTGTGCAGGTTTCGACTCCATTTTCCCATGGTCCCTTGCCCCCGATAATCCCACCATGCACCTTCCTCAACATACTTTTCCCCATTCAATATCCTAGCCCCTTGATTACGCTGATTGAAAATCCTATGCGGAGTAGACTCTGGTGAAAACAAGACTGAAAACCTTATGTGGAGCATACTTCGGTGACAAACGAGAGATCCCTCTTTGAATGCGCAGGGTTGGAGGTGCTGTCTAAAGCGGTTCTGCTGTTGCTCAGGAGTGGCCTCCCCTCGCTCAACCTTGGGGGCTCAAAATCCTAGTGCCAAAAACTGGCGCCGTTGCCGGGGATGAACTTGAAGATCCTCCTTGGGAAGAACGACACATATTTAGATGTAGCTGTTGATGGTGAACAATCGGTCAAACACCAAGAAGGTTGAGCACTTTTCACCTAGTGAATCCATTCTTGAAGGATTCAAACTTTAGCGACTCCGCTGGTGATGTGATCCAGAAATCTAATGACCGAGGAAGGCTGGTCGATCCCGCCTGGAAAATGGACCCCTCATAAAGCTCAGAAATGCACGGCGGAAGGTCTAAGCACTCGAGTCCGTGTTTCTTCCAGGATGCCTTATCCAATCTTGTAAGTTTGATCTTATATTTTTTTATATTTATCAAAATAGCCTTCTATGGCCTAGCACATCCTGAGCAGAGCCATGAATATGTTCCTTTTTATCCTTCTTTACGAACCGAAAGCATTGCGTCATCTTGTACATCTGATTTTGACCTAGATCTTTATCTGGGGGCACCCAATGTCAAAGGACACCCCTATGAAATTCATGAAACCTCAGATGATAGTTTAGCTATCGTACCTAAGCTTGTCTCCCCCATTTCTCCAAGACAATATAAAACGCTGCGATTGCCTCCTATCCTCCATGATTTTCTTGTGAAATATTACAAGTACCTCCCCAAGTTCGACAGAGAATCTGAAAACTTGACTGCTGAGAATTATGTACAAGATTTTGAGCATTTCTCTGACCTTTTCGAGATAGAACATGATGATGTCTACCTGTAGGCTTTCACTCTATCCTTGCAAGGAGATTCCAAAGTCTGGTTTAAACATTTGCAGCCTAAGTCCATCAACACTTGGGAAGAGCTTTCTTGCATATTCTTGAGGTTTTGGGGTAGGAGCTGGCCACTGGAGCAAATACTTTCAGAGTTTTATTCTTTGAGAAGACATGAAGGTGAAACCTTATCCAGTTTTAACAAAATATTCACAAGATTTTATTATAACATGCCTAAGGAAGTTCAACCTCTTGAGAACGCTGCTAAGATCTATTATGCAGCTGCCTTTCCTCCTGACCTATCGTTGCTTCTTTTGGAGAGAAAATCAAACACCCTGCAGCAGATGTTCGCTGATTGTTTGGAGGTTGAGTAAAACATTAAGATGTCCAAGAAATTATTAGATTAGGACCGTGGTGGTGAAATAAAAGGTACATACGAATTGGTTGGGCCCTCGAAGCATAAGAAGGAAGCCTATGGCCCGTCAAATATCTCTTATGGTATGCAGAAAGATGACTGGCCTGAGGTTGAAATAAACGGTCCCGCAGGGTTATTCTCTGAAGATGGCGACCTGCCCCACTCCTGGTCAACTAGGGATGATTTTAAGAAGGAGTTTGGTGCGCCTATGTACGACGAATATGAAGAAGAGTACTTGCAGAATATACCTGACGAGCTAGCTGTTGAAACGATGCCTTTTAATGAAAGAAATCAAAGTGCAATGCAAAATCAAGAGGGCAGAGCGAGAAAAGATGATGAGGGCACTAGAGGTGATAGCTTACCCTTATGTTATGCCTCTTTTGAGTTGATACCACATATGATTAAGGCCTCCAAGCAAAATCAGAAAGAAACAGAGGTGGTGGAGGCCATAATCTTGTATGAAAATGAAGACGGATGCAGCAGCTTACAGATAAACACTTTTTATGATACTCCGCCTTCAGGAATGCTGCCTCACACAGAAGGAGTATGCCTACTTGGTTCCACTGGAGAAGCTGAGGACCTCCCTCTCGAAGCGCATCAAGCCATTGTTACAGAAATTTTGGGCGGAGAGAGGGATTTTTCGTTAGAGAAATATTCTGTGCGTCCTCGTATGCAATCTTCCAAGTGTTATCCTGACGAGTCCCTAGAAGTAGGAAGCTCTGGGAAGCTTTCCCATGAGTAGGTGACAGAGCATGTTGGAGGTTGCCGTTATTTCTACGACCCCGTGGCCGAATACATGGAGGGTTTGGGTGAAGGAAATGATTGGTCACATCTCTGCATTAAAGATTAGTTTGTTTATCATTTCCTTCTCCCATTATCTGTTTCATTTTTGTCTGTCAAGCACCATATAAGAACAAGAATATCAGGCAAGTTGCTTGATTGGATTCATTGGAAGACTGATTTCACTTAGTCGGACTTGTGTACAAAGTTAGGTAGAGTATGTAGGAGAAAATAAGCTTAGATATTATCGAGCATTTCCTTCATTACTGTTTTCAGATTGTTTTCATTTTCAGTTACCAGCACAGGTTTACAGTCACCAGCATGATTTGCAAGAGTGGCAAGAATTCGCTAAAACAGTAGCATGGAGAAGAATGGGGATGTTAAAGAAAGATTAAAAGCGGCCCAATGGTTTCGACACTTGGTATACGAGGGTTCTTTGCAACCTCACTAGGAGGATAGCATCCCTCATAGAGCCAGTTGTTAACACTCTGTTTTAACGATTGATTTAAGGGCCTGACGGAAGTTCGGCAAGGGTCCTAGACCCTCGAATTTCATGTGACCACCCTTCAATGAGGAAACCGACATGTGTGTTGTAACATTGGGCAGGATTCATAATCAAGGGATGCAATTGATCGGGGGAGTATCCACGGTTTTGAGCCGCTTTGTGCGAGCAAACATGCGCGATCAAAGATTCCTTCCCAGATCGTGAAATGTGTTAAAGACTGGAGGATTTCGACGGTTGAGATGAAGTCTGGGGCAGATCCACATCCTAAAGTCATTTCGCGATCCATACTTGTGCGGATAAAACCGCAATCTCAAATCGCGAAAAGGTGTAGAGGTCGCAAAGATCAACGGCCGTGATGAAGAAGGGGATAAATCTATGTTGGGCTTAGGGCAGACCCGGGTTTTATACTATTAACTTCGCACCAACAAAAAGACCCACAGTGTTGGCCCTTTCGGCAACAACCTGTGAACATGTTGCAGTCTCACCTGAAATAGCTATGGGGTGCCACAGAATCAGGTTTCTGCAGGTAAAAGAGGGATATTACTGTACCTTTAGCCTTAACAAATAATAATCATGCAATACAGAGCTTCAAATTTTACTTAAATAGCTTCGCAATTTAGATAAAAAAATAGTTTCTTGCTTAACCCTTAACTGGGAATTCACAGAGAAGTTAATATTTCGCAGTTACCTTACTTTATCATTTATCTACTTATCAATGCAAAAAAAACATAACAGAAACAACACAAAAGAACCACCACAACACAAGATATACGTGGTTCACCCCTAGTGTAGGGGCTACATCCACAGAACTGCGTTTATATTCAACTCTTTAAAAAAATCACAGTTCTGATCTACGCACTCAGCTGCAGATCCTCTTAATCACCCAAAACTGCGCACTTAGCTGCAGATCTGTGCACTCAGCTATAGAACCTTTCTTACAAAAACCCTCTGCGCACTCAGCTGTAGAACCTTTCCTACAAAAACCCTCTGCGCACTCAGCTGCAGAGGTCATCCACGCACACAGTTGAGACTTAACCTCAAACCAAAATAGGCCTTCGCCTCAAATTATCATCATAATAGAACCTACTATAACCTTACTTGACTCCTTTACATAAGTGCCTTATTTATACAAGTGCACTATTACAATACCATGGACTTAAACCATGGGTACCCGCAAATCATGGGAGATTTACAAAAAGAGGGACTTTTACTCAACCACGACACCCCTAAGACTATTTTTAGTCGCAACTCCGCTTACAAGCTTCCATCAAAACCCTGGAGTTACCAAAATTAAGGACTGTTAAGGTCCGCGCCCCAACAGGCCCCTAAGACTCACCAGTGTCCCGTCCCGGGACACTCTGCTGCTTGTCTGGTGGGAGAATCTTGTTGGCGAAGATAGTGAACTGCTTATGGAGGCTATGCCTGATATCTTTGGCTGCTTGCTCCTTCTCTACTAAGTCCTTTTGCACTCTGTTGAGTTCTGTATACGTCTGCATCTCTGTAAGCATCATCTTTAATCCTCTTACTGTCTTTCTCCTTATATGCCTGTCATCATTGTCCTTCCTTCTGCTACTTCTACCATTTCCATGGATTTCTATATTCATTCATCCTTAGCAGACTTCCTGTGTTCCCTATGACCGTCTCTCATTCTGCTATCTTCCTTCTCGAAATATCTTTCGGTGTCATCTTTCTCTTCGTGCCACTTAGAGCGAACTTCTGTCTTGAACTTATTCCTGGTTGATCGTGTCTGCATTGGTTAATTTGGCACTGGGGGAGTCTCTTTGCGGGGTGTAGATGCAGGTGGATTTCTCATAAGGTTTTGCAGACCTCTCTGTCTGAGTCCTCTCAACACTTCCTGGACTTCTCGATCAACTATCATGGACTGAACTATAAAACTCAGGACAAATGCGAAATGCGCAGAGCTAGGTGTCTTCTTAAAGAATCCAACGATCAAATCTGTCATAATTATGCATCAAAGATACCAAATCTTATTGAACGGCAGTAGATATTGTCCACATGGTGCTAGATTTCCCAAAATTTCATCATTACAGGCAGTTAAGGCAGCTCACGTGCCGGCGCCGCCAAATCTAATTTTTCCTAACGGTCACATTTTAAGCTGTGACACACCTTTCTTCTTCGGCACAACCACTAACTTCAACTTTTCCACAATAAAGACATTCGACACAATATTGACCATCGACCCATCCTGACACAAGCTCCAATAGAACTTCGACCTTCAAACTTCGACAGCCTTCGGCACTTCGTAAATTGGAGATCAACTTCATTATAGTCTAGTACCCAATTTCAACTGTTCTTGGTACTTAGACTCTCCTTCTTGCTGTTACTTTTGATTAGGGGGTCCATGCTTGTCCCTGTACTTTTTTAATCTACTTCCATTCACCATGGAAGGTAAAATTTCTCCTTTAAATTAATTAACTGGACTGCACCACCATCGGTAACTTCCTGAACTATGTATGGTCCTTTCCAATGTGTCTTGAACTTACCTGGGAACTTCATGAATTTACTGTCATACAAGAGCACAAGATCACCAATCTGGAATTGCTTCTTCTTAATGTGTTTATCACACCATGCTTTTTCTCTAGCTTTCTACACTTGCTGCTGAAACCTGCAATGAATCTGTCTTCTTCGAGTTCTAGTATCTTTGCCAGCCTTTCTTTCAATATAGCGGGGCCATCCATCTCTATGAAGGCAGATATTCTGAGGCTAGGAACAATGTACACCATGGGCATAACTGCTTCTTATCCATAGACCAGCCTAAAAGGTGTATGGCCTGTCAACTTCTTGCACGTAGTTCTATAAGCCCATAATACTGCTGGAATTCTAAGATCCCAATCATTTCTGTTAACATTGCAAACCTTCATCAGAGAGTGCTCAAGGATCTTGTTAAAGGCTTCGACACTTCCATTTGCTTGAGGATGGTCAGCAGTACTCTTCTGATGATATAATTGAAATTCTTCAGTCAATGCTTCAATAGTATTATTTTGGAAATGTGATCCTTGATCACTCATAAGAATTCTAGGACACCCAAATCTTGACAAGATATTATCAAAGATGAACTTCGCAGCTGTAGCAGCACTACAGTTCTTGACTGGTTGAGCTTCGGCCCAATGAATAAGGTAGTCAGTTGCTGTAATAATGTATCTTGCTCCAGATTTCTTTGCAGGGGGATTGATAGGTCCAACAAAATCAATAGCCCACTTGTCAAATGCTTGTAAATTTACCTATGGAACCAGAGGCATCTCATCCCTTCTGGACGGTTTGCCTATCCTCTGACAGATATCGCAGCTATGGCAATACTCTCTTGCATCCTTATGAATTGTAGGCCACCACAATCCAGCTGTCAGAATATTCTGAGCTATAGCTTTTCCTGCATAATGACCTCCTGCTGCTCCAGAATGTGCCTCAGCCAAAATCAATGGCTTTTCATGCTCTAGGACACATCTGCACAGTATTTCATCTGGTCCCATCTTATATAGCTATCCTGCTATCAAATTAAAGTCAGCTGCTCTAGCCACTAGCTGCTTCTTCTGCTATGTTGTCATCTCAGCAGGTGCAAAACCTGTAGACAAGTACTGAACAATATCCTGAAAATAGTCATCAACCATTTGAATGGAAAACAAATGGGCATCAGGAAGACCTTCGTCCAAACTAGTGGGATCTTCTCTTGACTCGAGCCTCGACAAGTGGTCAGGCCCTAGGTTAAGTCTTCCAGGGTTAACTATGATCTCAAAGTCATATTCCTTAAACAGAATCAACCATCTACAATCCTTCCACCTAACACAGGCTTGTTAACCAAATACTTAAAATCAGAATGGTCAGTGAACATCTTAAAATGAGATCCTAACAGATAATGTTGAAATTTCTGCAAGGCATAAACCATAGCTAGACCTTCTCGTTCTGTCGTAGTATAATTATTTTCTGCTGTGGGAAATTTTTTGCTTGCAAAAGAAATAGGGTGATCAATATTACCTTCACCTGACTGAGCCAATACTATAGCCAAAGCAATGGAGGATGCATCGACATGCACATGAAACTCCTTATTCCAGTCAGGGAATACTAAGATAGGGGCAGTTACCATCTTTTCTTTCAAAATATCCAAGCTTTCCTGACACTCAGGTGTCCATTCAAACTTAATATCTTTCTTCAATTTCTTTTCCATAGGGGCTGTAATTTGAGCATATCCTTTAATGAATTTCCTGTAATATCCAGTATGACCAAGCCTAGTGCGAAGTTGTTTAACAGACTTCGGAGGTGGCAATTTCACAATAATGGCTATCTTCGCAGGATCCATCATCAATCCTTGCTTACATACAATGTGACCTAGCAGAATTCCAAAAGGTGCACAAATGATACACTTCTTCAGGTTCAATGAAATCTGATGCTGTCTACACTTGTCCAGCATAAGTCTTAAACTGGCTATATGATCTTTCAATAAACAAAAGATAGTCCAATCATCAAAGTAAACTTCCAAGAATTTATGTATAAATTCCTTAAATGCAGATATGACTACTCTGGAAAACATAGCAAGTGCATTCTTCAATCCAAAGGGAATAACTGTATACTGAAAAGATCCCATTTCTGTAGCGAAGGTTGTTTTATGTAGATCTTGGAGCAATTATGATCTGATGGTAACCTGAAAATCCATCAGTGAAGGAATACACTTCTTGAACTCCAACATTGTCTAAAAATTCATCTATAAAGGGAGTAGGAAAAGGATCATGTAAACAAGCATCATTAAGCTTCCTCATATCAACACAGATTCTGATTTCTCCCTTGGTCTTCTTTTCTTGTACCACCATAGGGCTGACCCATTTGGACTCTTCGACAGGTTCAATGATTCCTGCAGCGAGCATCTTATCTAGCTCCATCCTGACTTTTTCTTTATACTTAGGGTTCAGCCTATAAGGGCGTTGTTTCACAGGCTTCACATCAGGTTTCAAAGGGATTTTTATCACTCCTATATCACCAAGGATACCTTTCATTTCTGAGAACTTCATCGAAAATAAGTCCTGATACTCATGGAGAAGTTGGGTCACTTTGCTCACCATTTCTTCATCCCAATAATCTCCAATGATAGCATACTTGGGAATTTCTTCTGATCCAATGTTTACTTTCCTTGTTTTCAAGGGATGAGTTACTTCAGGTGCTTCAACTGATAGTCCATGTACTTCGCAGTGTCCTTCTGACTTAGGAATGTTAATGTTGCGCGGGTCATCATCCTCGTCAATTGTGAGGTTATAACATTCTATTGCATTAGCTTCTTGTTCCTTCCAATCAGGTTGGTACTCTGCTATTTCTTTATCATCAAACACCTTAGTATGGATCAACCTAACAACTACATCCAAAGCAGGGAAAAACTCATTAATAGCAAATGTGAGCGCAAAAATATCAACAAGACTATCCCAATTTACAGTGCCATGGCTAAGCTCCACCTCCGCATACCAGTTCTTTGCTACAGGTTTCGGAGTGTGTATAAACCTATGTACCCATTATTCACAAGGTACATGCTTCCATGCTTCGTAGCACTGCTCCAAATGTTCCTGAGGGCTAGTCTTACCATTAAATCTGCTTCGCACCTCCTGAGGTTGATCCATGAATCTCAGGCAAAGGAACTTTTGACAAGCTCCCCAATTAGGGATATAATTTTTATGACCATTCCACCATCTGGCAGCTGTGGCTCTAAATACTGAATCTAGAGTCTCCATTTTCTGTGAATCTGATACCTGCTCTGAGAATTGCAGAATAAAATCTTCCGGGTCTGTCAAGCCATCAAAAATAGGTAAGACTCTTGTCTTTGAACCAAGCCATCTGAGAGACTTGGTAATTCTTGCACATCGATGTCCATGTAGTTCATAAAGTCTATTCTGCCAATTCTCTAAGCCTTCATCTGAATCAGTCATGCAAGAACTGTCACACTGCCAATCCATTATACCTTCAATAGTAGGGTTAACATAGTCTTCTTCTTTAGCTGTGACGTTGTAAATATGATCCAAAACATCCTGATCTTCATCTCTGACTGGCTGTGTGTACCTTTCTCCTTGAGAAGGGTCCAAGGGTACTATGACTCTCAAGCCTTTTCCTTCAAAAGTCATCTGCCTGTTCTTAAGGTTGATTACTGCAGAATTCTCTATTTCCCATTCAATTCCTAGCAAGGCTGGATAGGGGTTGCTATCATCAATTATTTCAATGACTTCAAAATCTGCTAAGGTACCGACTCCATCAATGTCTACTGGGACACTAGGGAGTCTTCCTAGGGGTACAATTTTCTGCTGATTGGCTAATCTCAACTGTATAGGGGACCATTCAAGGGTAGGTTTTCCCGTTTGTTCCCATGTCTGCTTAGTTAGGACATTTACTTCTGATACTAGGTCTAAAATGATATCAGTCATGTCATACTCTCCTATCTGAGCATGCAATCTCATTTCTCTTCTAGTTCTTCTAACTCTATTAACAGTTTTTTCTTTACCAGAGCTTCGTTGAGGTTCGCAAGAAGAAATAACTTTCTATAACTCATTTAAAGCATTCTGATTTCTTAAGAGCTTCATACAACTTTGTAAAAATGATGACAGTGTACTTACTTTATCGTTGAAGCTTCTTGAGACTGTAACTGTTGTTGATGCTGTTGCGCAGGTGCTACTGATTTGCTCAGATCAGCAAAGTCTTTTTTGGCTTCCATAAATGTTTCTTTTTCTCTTCCCACATCGATGGTTGGAATTTTCTCTGGGGTCTTACGAACCCAAGCCTCATCAGGTCATTTCTTCTTATTCTGCACTTGCGTCGTAGCTCCACTCCTTGTAACAATGTTAATGGCTGGGATAGGTCTTTGCTCTACAGTAATCATCTGAATATTCTGAATAGGAGCGCCATTTCTTTCTTGTATTTTGGCTATCAACTGTGGACATTTCTCAATGACATGATCTACTGCTCTGCAATATCGACATGTCGTAGTTGGGTTCTGACAGTCTCTAGCTACATGTCCTACCTGATTACAGTTATAGTAAACAACCTGGCCTCGACCTCTTCCAAGCATACCACCACAACCGGGACCTCTGAAACTACCTCGACTTAATGCACTACCATGGTAACCATATCCATCATTGCCTTGTGCATCTTTTTGTACCCTATAAGCATCATAGGTTCGCTCTCTCATGAGGTCAAAGCTGCGACATTCATCTTCGTTGTGTCCAACTAATTTACAGAACTTGCAATAGGGATTCTTGGGTACTTGCACATATCTCTGCAGCAGATAGCAGTCTTCAGGCCAATGCTGGCCAGTTGTTCTATAGATCTCACAATATAGAACATTAGGGTTAAACGGGTTTGGCACACCAGTATTCAGGTAATTTCTTAGCACAGGACACTGTTCCTTGTCGTGACCTTCTGTCTTACATCATGTACACCAAACCTCTTCTCGAAGAGATTTCCCTTTTTTCATGTCGCGCAGCTCCAAAGCCATTTCTGCTAACTGTGCTTGTATTTGGGCTATGCCAGAATTATCTCTGACAGGAGCTGTCTCAAGTTTCATAGCGATTTCCAAAGCTTCTTGCTGATCAGCAACCTTCTGTTGCATAAGTGGAGTCCTGATATGAGGTAATAGGGCTGCAATGAACCATTATTTATGCTACGTTGGTCCAATAGTGAAACTAAATTGATCTAGTAGAACTTTGAACCTCTGATCAAAGTCCCAAACTGATTCACCTCGCCTCTGCTGAATTTCTTTTAGTTCAGTTATACACTATGACTCTGATTTAGGCTTCTTGAACTCTTTGATCATTATTGTTTTAATATCAGCCAAGACATGGTTCTGAGTACTGAAAAACTTCATAAACCAGGTTAAAGCTCGGTCTCTAAAAGAAGTGACCAGTTGCGCTCTTCTTAT
This sequence comes from Pseudotsuga menziesii, assembly GCA_001517045.1. Classification (NCBI taxonomy): domain Eukaryota; kingdom Viridiplantae; phylum Streptophyta; class Pinopsida; order Pinales; family Pinaceae; genus Pseudotsuga; species Pseudotsuga menziesii. Next base: position 146,155 of record LPNX010434262.1, read on the forward strand.
ATATTGATCCATAATGTTCTTGGCAGTCCAAACAGCTTCACATAAGAACCAAAACTACTCTGGATCCTCTGATCCAGTTCCTTTGAAGACTGGGATCTTGATATCATCATTCATATGGGCCATAGTGGATCAAGGGGGGGAGGGAGGGGGAGGAGGGGGGGAACTTACTAGGGTAGACTGACTTGCGACAAGTCGACTCGGGCTAGGGTTACTTTCAGACTGCGACGGGTTCTTAGGGGTAATAGATCTTCGCTACAGAGTTATAGGAGGGTTTCTAACAAGAGGGGTTTCTTTAGATTCAGGGTCTTCTGGACTTAATGGGGAATAACCGGTATTCTGGCCGAGGGTATAGGATTCAAGGTTTCTCTTGTATCTTTTACCGCTTTGAAGCAAACCACTTTGCTCGTCGAAGTCACTTTCACTTCCAAACATAGGTTAGTAGCAATAAATCTAGCAATATGATTCTATAATCAATATGCCTTTCTCAGCCAAGAGCATTTTAATTTGCAGACTAAATGAATTTAGGTACTTACCCCTTGGTCCTTTGAAAAACTGTCTTTCAGCTTCACTAAAATAGGTACTTGTGTCGATGGCAAACTCTGTCACAAATGCTTCAAGGGTTCGCGTTGTCCAGAAATCAACAGCTCGTGATATCGCGTTGTTTACCCTTTTCAATATGTTAATTCTTGCGGGGGTCCAGTCAGAAAACTGATCTTCCTTGAATTTTGTCTTTCTTTCTGTCAACCTGGATAACCACTGGTGCAATTCTATGTGGATACTACCAAAGAAAATTTCATAAATATTAGTAAAAACGTACCTTTGCAAGAAGTCGTCTGAGCTACGACGAGGATCCTTATTTTCTTGTTCAACAAATTTCAGATAGGTAGCTTCAATCCAGTCACCGATTTATTTTACTAAGGGCCTCCAAACATAGCCCTTTAGGTACGACGTAGATCCCTCTTTAAGCATATACTGAGTTCAACCGGCAACATAACCAATTTGTTGGTCTTAGGGAAGACCTGGGTTTTATACTACTAACTTCGCACCAACAAAAAGACCCACAGTGTTGGCCCTTTCGGCAACAACCTGTGAACAGGTTGCAGTCTCACCCGAAACAGCTATGGGATGCCGCAGAATCAGGTTTCTGCAGGAAAAAGAGGGATATTACTGTACCTTTAGCCTTAACAAATAATAATCATGCCATACAGAGCTTCGACTTTTACTTAAATAGATTCGTGGTTTAGATAAACAAACAGTTTCTTGCTTAACCCTTAACTGGGAATTCACAGCGAAGTTAATATTTAGCAGTTATCTTACTTTATCATTTATCTACTTATCAATGCAAAAAAAACATAACAGAAACAACACAAAAGAACCACCACAACACAAGATATACGTGGTTCACCCCTAGTGTAGGGGCTACGTCCACAGAACTGCGTTTATATTCAACTCTTTACAAAAATCACAGTTCTGATCTGCGCACTCAGCTGCAGATCCTCTTAATCACCGAAAACGACGCACTTAGCTGCAGATCTGCGCACTCAGCTGCAGAACCTTTCTTACAAAAACCCTCTGTGCACTCAACTGCAGAGGTCGTCCACGCACACAGCTGGGACTTAACCTTAAACCAAAATAGGCCTTCACCTCAAATTATCATCATAATAGAACCTACTATAACCTTACTTGACTCCTTTACATAAGTGCCTTATTTATACAAGTGCAATATTACAATACCATGGACTTAAACCACGGGTACCCGCAAATCATGGTACATTTACAAAAAGAGGGACTTTGACTCAACCCCGACACCCCTAAGACTATTTTGAGTCGTAACTCCGCTTACAAGCTTCCATCAAAACCCCAGAGTTACCAAAATTAAGGACCGTTAAGGTCCGCGCCCCAACAGGTCCCTAAGACTCACCAGTGTCCCGTCTCGGGACACTCTGCTGCTTGTCTAGTGGGAGAATCTTGTTGGCGAAGATAGTGAACTGCTTGTGAAGGCTGCGCTTGATATCTTCAGCTACTTGCTCCTTCTCTACTAACTCCTTTTGCACTCTGTCAAGTTCTGTATCCGTCTGCATCTCTGTAAGCATCATCTTTAATCCTCCTGTTGTCTTTCTCCTTATATGCCTGTCATCATCGTCCTTCCTTCTACTACTTCTACCACTGCCATGGCTTGCTCTATACATTCATCCTTAGCAGACTTCCTGTGTTCCCTATGACCGTCTCTCATTCTGCTATCTTCCTTCTCGAAATATCTTTCGGTGTCATCTTTCTCTTCGTGCCACTTAGAGCGAACTTCTGTCTTGAACTTATTCCTGGTTGATCGTGTCTGCATTGGTTAATTTGGCACTGGGGGAGTCTCTTCGCGGGGTGTAGATGCAGGTGGATTTCTCATAAGGTTTTGCAGACCTCTCTGTCTGAGTCCTCTCAACACTTCCTGGACTTCTCGATCAACTATCATGGACTGAACTATAAAACTCAGGACAAATGCGAAATGCGCAGAGCTGGGTGTCTTCTTAAAGAATCCAACGATCAAATCTGTCATAATTATGCATCAAAGATACCAAATCTTATTGAACGGCAGTAGATATTGTCCACACGGTGCTAGATTTCCCAAAATTTCATCATTACAGGCAGTTAAGGCAGCTCACGTGCCGGCGCCGCCAAATCTAATTTTTCCCAACGGTCACATTTTAAGCTGTGACACACCTTTCTTCTTCGGCACAACCACTAACTTCAACTTTTCCACAATAAAGACATTCGACACAATATTGACCATCGACCCATCCTGACACAAGCTCCAATAGAACTTCGACCTTCAAACTTCGACAGCCTTCGGCACTTCGTAAATTGGAGATCAACTTCATTATAGTCTAGTACCCAATTTCAACTGTTCTTGGTACTTAGACTCTCCTTCTTGCTGTTACTTTTGATTAGGGGGTCCATGCTTGTCCCTGTACTTTTTTAATCTACTTCCATTCACCATGGAAGGTAAAATTTCTCCTTTAAATTAATTAACTGGACTGCACCACCATCGGTAACTTCCTGAACTATGTATGGTCCTTTCCAATGTGTCTTGAACTTACCTGGGAACTTCATGAATTTACTGTCATACAAGAGCACAAGATCACCAATCTGGAATTGCTTCTTCTTAATGTGTTTATCACACCATGCTTTTTCTCTAGCTTTCTACACTTGCTGCTGAAACCTGCAATGAATCTGTCTTCTTCGAGTTCTAGTATCTTTGCCAGCCTTTCTCTCAATATAGCGGGGCCATCCATCTCTATGAAGGCAGATATTCTGAGGCTAGGAACAATGTACACCATGGGCATAACTGCTTCTTATCCATAGACCAGCCTAAAAGGTGTATGGCCTGTCAACTTCTTGCACGTAGTTCTATAAGCCCATAATACTGCTGAAATTCTAAGATCCCAATCATTTCTGTTAACATTGCAAACCTTCATCAGAGAGTGCTCAAGGATCTTGTTAAAGGCTTCGACACTTCCATTTGCTTGAGGATGGTCAGCAGTACTCTTCTGATGATATACTTGAAATTATTCAGTCAATGCCTCAATAGTCTTATTTAGGAAATGTGATCCTTGATCACTCATAATAATTCTAGGACACCCAAATCTTGACAAGATATTATCAAAGATGAACTTCGCAGCTATAGCAGCACTACAGTTCTTGACTGGTTGAGCTTCATCCCATTGAGTAAGGTAGTCAGTTGCTGTAATAATGTATCTTGCTCCAGATTTCTTTGCAGGGGGATTGATAGGTCCAACAAAATCAATAGCCCACTTGTCAAATTCTTGTAAAGTTACCTATGGAACCAGAGGCATCTCATCCCTTCTGGACAGTTTGCCTATCCTCTGACAGATATCGTAGCTGTGGCAATACTCTCTTGCATCCTTATGAATCGTAGGCCACCACAATCCAGCTGTCAGAATATTATGAGCTATAGCTTTTCCTGCATAATGACCTCCTGCTGCTCCAGAATGTGCCTCAGCCAAAATCAATGGCTTTTCATGCTCCAGGACACATCTGTGCAGTACTTCATCTGGTCCCATCTTATATAGTTGTCCTGCTATCAAATTAAAGTCAGTTGCTCTAACCACCAGCTGCTTCTTCTACTGTGTTGTCATCTCAGCAAGTGCAAAACCTGTAGACAAGTACTGAACAATATCCTAAAAATAGTCATCAACCATCTGAATGGCAAACAACTGGGCATTAGGAAGACCTTCGTCCAAACTAGTGGGCTCTTCTCCCGACTCGAGCCTCGACAAGTGGTCAGGCCCTAGGTTAAGTCTTCTAGGCTTAACTATGATCTCAAAGTCATATTCCTGAAACAGAATCAGCCATCTACATATCCTTCCACCTAAAAAAGGATTGTTAACCAAATACTTCAAAGCAGAATTATCAGTTGACATCTTAAAATGAGATCCTAACAGATAATGTCGAAATTTCTGAAAGGCATAAACCATAGCTAGACCTTCTTGTTCTGTCGTAGTATAATTCTTTTCTGCTGTGGACAATTTTCTGCTTGCAAAAGCAATAGGGTGATCAATATTACCTTCACCTGAATGAGCCAATACTATACCCAAAGCAATGGAGGATGCATCGACATCCACATGAAACTCCTTATTATTGTCAGGGAATACTAAGATAGGGGAAGTTACCATCTTTTCTTTCAAAATATCCAAGCTTTCCTGACACTCAGGTGTCCATTCAAACTTAATATCTTTCTTCAATTTCTTTTCCATAAGGGCTATAATCTGAGCATATCCTTTAATGAATTTCCTGTAATATCCAGTATGACCAAGTGTAGCGCGAAGTTGTTTAACAGACTTCGAAGGTGGAAAGTTCACAATAATGGCTATCTTCACAGGATCCATCATCACTCCTTGCTTACATACAATGTGACCTACTAGAATTCCAAAAGGTGCACAAAAGATACACTTCTTCAGGTTCAATGAAATCTGATGCTGTCTACACTTGTCCAGCATAAGTCTTAAACTGGCTATATGATCTTTCAATAAACCAAAGATAGTCCAATCATCAAAGTAAATTTCCAAGAATTTATGTATAAATTCCTTAAATGCAGATATGACTACTCTAGAAAACATAGCAGGTGCATTCTTCAATCCAAAGGGCATAACTGTATACTGAAAAAATCCCATTTCTGTAGCAAAGGTTGTTTTATGTCGATCCTCTAGAGCAATTCTGATATGATGGTAACCTAAAAATCCATCAGTGAAGGAATACACTTCTTGACCTCCAACATTGTCTAAAAATTCATCTGTAAAGGGAGTAGGAAAAGGATCATGTAAACAGGTATCATTCATCTTCCTCAGATCAACACAGATTCTGATTTCTCCCTTGGTCTTCTTTTCTTGTACCACCATAGGGATGACCCATTCGGACTCTTCGGCAGGTTCAATGATTCCTACAGCGAGCATCTTATCTAGCTCCATCCTGAATTTTTCTTTATACTTAGGGTTCAACCTATAAGGGCGCTGTTTCACAGGCTTCACATCAGGTTTCAAAGGGATTTTTATCACTCCTATATCACCAAGGATACCTTTCATTTCTGAGAGCTTCATCGGAAATAAGTCCTGATACTCATGGAGAAGTTGGGTCACTTTGCTCACCATTTCTTCATCCCAATAATCTCCAATGGTAGCATACTTGAGCATTTATTCTGATACAATGTTTACTTTCCTTGTTTTCAAGGGCTGAGTTACTTCAGGTGCTTCGACTGCTAGTCCATGTACTTCACAGTGTCCTTCTGACTCAAGAATGTTAATGTTGTGTGGGTCATCATCCTCGTTAATTGCAAGGTTATAACATTCTATTGCATTAGATTCTTATTCCTTCCAATCAGGTTGGTACTCTGCTATCCTTAGTATGGATCAACCTAACAGCTGCGTTCAAAGCAGGGCAAACCTCATTAATAGAAAATGTGAGCACAAAACTATCAACAAGACTATCCCAACTTACAGTGCCATGGTGAAGCTCCACCTCCACATACCAGTTCTTTGCTACAGGTTCCAGAGTGTGTATAAACCTATGTACCCATTCTTCACGAGGTACACGCTTCCATGCTTCATAGCACTACTCCAAATGTTCCTAAGGGCTAGTCTTACCATTAAATCTACTTCGCACCTCCTGAGGTTGATCCATGAATCTCAGGCGAAGGAACTTTTGAAAAGCTACCCAACTAGGGATATACTTTTTATGACCATTCCTCCATCTGGCAGCTATGGCTCTAAATACTGAATCTAGAGTCTCCATTTTCTGTGAATCTGATACCTACTCTAAGAATTGCAGAATAAAATATTCCGGGTCTGTCAAGACATCGAAAATAGGTAAGACTCTTGTCTGTGAGCCAAGCCATCTGAGAGACTTGGTAATTCTTGCACATCGATGTCCATGTAGTTCATAAAGTCTATTCTGCCAATTCTCTAAGCCTTTGTCTGAATCAGTCATGCAAGAACTGTCACACTGCCAATCTATTATACCTTCAGTAGTAGGGTTAACATAGTCTTCTTCTTTAGCTGTGATGTTGTAAATATGATCCAAAACATCCTGATCTTCATCTCTGACTGGATCTGTGTACCTTTCTCCTTGAGAAGGGTCCAAGGGTACGATGACTCTCAAGCCTTTTCCTTCAAAAGTCATATGCCTGTTCTTAAGGTTGATTACTGTAGAATTCTCTATTGCCCATTCAATTCCTAGCAAGGCTGGATAGGGGTTGCTATCATCAATTATTTCAATGACTTCAAAATCTGCTAAGGTATTGACTCCATCAATGTCTACTAGGACACTAGGGAGTCTTCCTAGGGGCACAATCTTCGGAGGAAGCTGTGAGAGAGATAGAGGTTGATTCGCTGAGGCGACAGACCTAGCATTTACACAAGACCAAGGGATGCGGCGAACTAAAACAGCCCGACCCCACCATCAAGGCAATTAAAAGGGAAGGAGATGGTCAAATCCGCAACCCTTGGAACCAGCCTGGCAACCACGTGGAAATGGTTCAGAATCTTAGCCATGACGGATAATATGATTGAACATCTAGAGGGAAAATCCCTACCCTGGCACCACTAATGCCACCATTGCAACCACTTTAAGGCTATAGCCCTTCCCGAAGCCATTCTTGCTCGCACTATATAACACCATCCTCCGAAGATCTCTGAGACATGGAACTGTGTAGATGATAAGGGATATAGGGTTGAATTTCGAGAAGTGTTGAAGCTTTTTATAGACAACCATGACTGTGTGGTTTGAGAAATTAGTTCAACAAGGGGTACTCTTGTTAGGCAGGCATGAAATATGTGTTGTGGTTATCCACACCAGAAAACCACCAACCACCGAGGCACAAATGTGAAATACCAAGGGGGATTCACCCGCTTCTACACAACCCAGTCTCTAGATGTGCAGTGCATCGGTTTTGACATCCGCGACGTCCCTCTGGCACTCTTGGCTGCAGTCACAACCTCCGAAGTCTCAGCTCACAATGGTAGTAGAACTATTGGAGGAAATGCTCATACTGGGACCAGGTGGGTCCAAAGCCTTCGACGCCATTCCTAAAGGCTCCACTTGGCTGCTTGGTCATGGGCAAGGAGAAGATCAAACGCACACCTAGCTGCATGGCTCATAGAAGAATCCTCCCTGTAAGAGGAAGAAGACAATACCAGGATGATAAGCTTCTTAAGTTGCTTGTCATCACCAAGCGTTGGGCCACCTTTTCTCTGGCCTTGTCCTATAACAGTTTTACCTGACGGAGGATGGGGTCGGGATAATAGTAGAGGAGGGGATTCAAGTCTTCTTGTCAGCCTTTGAGTGACATGCACCAACTGGATAAGGAGACCCAAAATAGGTCCAGGGCAGCTTGTGTGGATGACTGACCGTCAGCATGCCGCGTGAGAGTCATTTTCACGAAGTAGGATGGTATGGGGCTCTACGTTGTCATCCCGCATTATCACACGCTGCATCTCCATGATGTTTGTTTATAAGTAAAAATGTGGCGATAGTCCACTCTTTGCACTATTAACGCCTGATGGAGACTTGTAACAGCTTTTAATTCGGTAGTCTCAGCATTAGGATTGTATAAAAATGCTCCCGATAGAGGGAGAAAGGAGTTAGTGAATTGGATTGGGAAACAATATAGGGCTGAGGCTCCCATTTGTAAAGCTTGATACCTGTGTATGAATAAATTGTAGTGAAAGACTATTACTCACGGCAGATATTCCTATGTTTTTGTTTTTCCCAATATGTACTTTATTTTACATGTAAATGTGTTTCCTGTTTCCACTCCATTTTGTTAATTGCTTTTCATGTCTGTAACTTAGGGTATAGTGGTTCAGAATTCATACTCGTTATGCTCCGGCTACTATTTCAGGAATTCATCAATGGTTCTTCTAAAGTTTCATGGAATTCATCTCGCTGGTGCTCCATGCGATGGACTGTCCCTTCTTGTCCTCTAAATCGCCCGCTAAATATCTCCTGATTGGGAAATCAACAACTATCTTGCCTCTGTTTGCAATTTTACATCATTCTTTCCATTTGTAATTGTTTCTTGTGCAGGTTTCAACTCCATTTTCCCATGGTCACTTTCCCTCAATAATCCCACCTTGCAGCTTCCTCAACATACTTTGCCCCATTCAGGATCCTAGCCCCCTGATTACACTGATTGAAAATCCCATGTGGAGTAGACTTTGGTGACACACAAGACTAACAACCTTATGTGGAGCATACTCTGGTGACAAAAAAGAGATCCCTCTTTGACTGCGTAGGGCCAGAGGCACAGTCTAAAGTGGTTTTGTTGTTTCCCGGGAGCGGCCTCCCCTGGCTCGACCTTGGGGGCTCAAAATCCCGGTGCCAACATATTGTTATGTGACCAATTGTGATTTTTGTCAAATTCATGATGGCCAAGAATTTCAAGGTCATTAACTTGGATGTTATTGCCTGGTCTCATTTGAGATAGAAGTTCCCATTCATCTATGGTATGGGGCAACAGAAACGTAATAGCATCAAAGTTTGAACTGTCATATTGAGGTGTAGAGGGTTCTTCTTCTGCACGTTCAATATGCCACACAACATATGTGCCTTTAATTTGATGCCAATGAGAAATCATTTCAGAATTTGTGGTTCCAATATCATGAGGGATAGGCCAAAAAGGTTTGTATAGAAGAATTTCACTCCAACAAAACGGTTCAAAAGATGAAGAATCAGAGGGAGGAATGAAAGTGAAATGTGGATAGACTCTAACAATCTTGTCACGCAAGTTTTGTTTCCATGAATTTTTTTTCCTATTAGGCGAGAAAGACCAACAATGAGCAGCTTCAAGCAGAGTTAGATGTTCAAGAGAAATGAGTCTTTGCATGTAAGAAAAAATGAAGGGGGGCATTGTAGGGGTGTTATTAGTGTCATTAGAAACACGGGGGAAGACAGTTTGGCTCAAGTTTAGGAAAAATAAGTGATGGCTACAAAGAAAAAGAGGAAGTTTTTACAGCATGTGACACGTCTCTTGTGCACTAATGTCTCTTTTTGCAACTGTTTGTGCAAGAAATTGTTTGATTGGCTGAAGAATGGGGCTCTCACTTGGTGCAACATGTGCAAGGCGAGAGAGAATGGCATGGCAGGTTTTTGATTTTGGCTCTACTTTTGATTCATACTATGAAATGTATTTGAGAAAAACATGTTTACAAAGAACAGGTTGGAAATCAACATTAGCCCTCCATATTGAAAGCATGGTAGGGTTGTGAATATTTAGAAGAGGGTAATTTCTTGCAGGATTGTAAGTTTTCTGTCCATTTGGATCAATGAATAACGAAGAAGTAGCTTGTAGCTCATATGGAAAACCATAGCGACATTGAACATATGTTCCTTTTTTGTGAAGCCTAAGTTGACTCTGAACATTTGGTGTGCCTTTGAACAAAATTGACAAGTTCTTCATAGTCAGCTGAGTAGTTTGATGCAAATATTGATGGTGATGCAAGACTGCATGGATCATGTAGTAGAATGGTATGGCTCAGATTTGGACAACTAGGAATTATGAGGATTCCAAGCTGCCACATGTGTGTCAAAAAATTTTTTCGCAGCTTCAACTGCAACATCATCTTCCCAATCTAACTTATCCATATTTTGTGCATTTGCCAACCAAATAAAACCATGAATGTGTGTGTATCCTCTATGTTTCCATTCATATCTAGATGGGAGGAAAAATCATATATTAGAAATAAATTGTATAAAGTGAAAAATGGATAGAGAAAAATATGAAGGAATAGATGGTATAATACCTACACCAATAATCGGTTATATGAAAAGCTTTTTGAAGCACCTCTTCAAGAAATGTTTTGAATCTATTCTACATGTATTGTGATGTAATATGTGGATTTGATATGATGTTGTGAACCTTCCATTGATAATCTTGAGTTGAATCATTAGGACATTTACCAGGCATTAGAGCATGCAAATATGGCCATTTTGTGTCGGCTGCACTAAGCGTGAAGAAGAATGTTGGTGTACCTTGTTGATTGATCATATTTGTCAGTTCAGCTCTACTTTTGTTCCAATATGATCGTGCTCCACGTAATGAAGACCCAAATATTTTGACTCGCTCAACAATTTTATCATTCGGCATGTCTTGCAATTGGTTGACAAGCTCATGTACTATGGGAGGTAGTGTATCTTCAAGATTTTTTTTGACAAAAACAGAGGCAGTACTATTAATTCGATGACGCATAATTAGATTGTATATGTAGTATCGAAAGCGAGGATGTTGGGAAAATCTGTTTTCATGATAGCAAATAAGGTGAAGTGCATATTCGTGCATATCAATTTGATGAATGTGTGGTTGTAATAGCATTGTTGTACCCGTGGGAAACAAAGTTGGAAAAGACATGAAAAGAAGGCCTTCTATGTTGTACTCATTGATATGGGACATTTCTATAGGGGGGCAATCAATGGAAGGTGGTAGTGGAATATTTGGTATGTGTAACAACTGTCTAATTTCTTCAACCTCAGTTCTAGCATTGGTTTTTGTTGAAATAAATGACAAGGATTGCAATTCATAGGGTTCAAATGAATTTGGTGGTTGATCTGTACAGGACAAGCTTTGCGGATGAGATAATGTAGCATTGCTATTAAGATGTGGAATCAAAGGTGAAATGTCTGTTGAAACAAGAGGCAAAGAAGATAATGCAATTGGGTTGATTTGTACATCCTTGTAATATGGGTCGTTTGCCATTTTGAATTGAAGGTCAGAAAGAACATGTGTTCGACTAACAAATAGTTCATATGGTTTGTTTGTAGAATTTCATTTCCGAACAATGAGGATGTCAAATTCTGATACTAAATGAGGTAGGTATGTGGCAATGTTGGAAATGTCTTGGGGGAAGCAAATAGTATGGCCAGAGTATTTATATTGACCACCACAAGCATGTGTCACTTGCAATATGGGGTTAGCACGACTAATGAGCATCTCTTCAACTTGTGTAAGTACTGCCAGGACATTTGGTTGGTTTCTTGGATCCATATTGTTTTCCAATGAAAAGAGATGCCCTTTTCATTCTAGAATACAATGTGAACAAGTGTATGCTTCATGGAAATTTTTTGTTACAATACCAGGGTAACATTCTTTGCAATCGAGCAGACATGCATATCAGCTAGTTGGTCCATTTTTTTACGAAATCGTTGATGTGCATAATTGAGGTGGTTGTTCAATGGATTTTGTACAGGATATGGAAGTGAAGCTGAGTCGACAAGTTCTACAAGAGAATTTGAAGAAGACATATCCACAAGCATACGAGCAGCCTTGTAAAGAAGACGTCATCTCTTGTTGTTTTTATCTCTATTTTGTGCATATAAAACTCTTCTTCGTGCATTGGATTGTTCCTTGTCATGATTTGGCATAATTCCTACAAGATAATTGTAAACTTGTTAAAAACCTAGAAGCTTTGATTGTTGGCAGTGACACATTTTTTATATGTATTAACTGGAAACTATGTGGATATAAAGCAGAAGATAAAAAAGAAATGTTAATTCATTGCATATGGGGAAGTAAGAATGTAGCTTAAAATAATATAACTGGAGTAAATTTTGTTTTTCAAGTTGTAAGTTGATAATTGTAAGAAAATGAAATTATAGAAGAACAAAGTGTAGTGTGAGAAAGTATATACAAAAAAAAAGTAACTGTAATTATTGTTATGTACATAGTAATCAAAAGTTGTGCCCAGAAACAAGAGAACAAAGTTGTGCATTTTATAAAAAAACAAGATAGAAAAATAGTATTGTATTTAAAAACTACCATATAGGTTTTTTCACCAACTTGCATAAGAAATGGTAAGTGATAGCCTGTACATTGGAAGTATGAGACTGTAAGAAAGTGGTGCTATAAGAGAGTAAAAAAAATACCCTGCTATATTGAACAATGAAACAACGAGTTAAAATTGAGAATTGAAAGTATTCATTATAAACAATGAAGAATGGTTAAGTATCAAGTTGAAAAAACATATATATTTATGTGTGCATCTAAAATTTCCGTTTATGTGTTTTCAACCATGACAATTACAACTTTTAGGCGTGCAACTCCACAGAAGGTCTTTGTTTTAACTGAAAGAGTAAGAAGCAATTTTCTGTTGCAGATCCTCTGCACTATTTCATCAAGTGATGTTGTTTCAGTTGAGAGAAGACACAGATATTTTGCAAAAATTCCCATGAGTTGGTTTGCAGCATCATCAAATGCTATCACACCATGAATGGATCCAGAAACATCTTCCAAGTCAACCTTAAGTATATATTAGTAGTCACATTCAAGAAACTCTCCATCACATTTAGCACAATGCCACATGTCTCCAACTTTCTGAGCAATCTTTTTCATGCATTGTATTCCGTCAACAAAAAGAGGACATGCAAGGAAATAAAATTTATCCATGTTAACATTTGTGATGGTTGCTACAAGAGAGTACCAAATAGATTTTTTCAGATGATTGAAGAGTTTCCAGGTCATTGATGGTAGTGACTTTACGAGAACCAGAGTGAGAGGCATTGAACTTTTGGCTCAATGATGGTGATGCTGAACGAAATCCATTTTCATGAAACCAGTTTTGGAGAACTGAAGTTTGTTCAATATCTAGGTTTATAAAAACAGTAGTGTTGGAAATAGTTCCAACATTTTTTCCATTAAAATCTGTAACACGACCACCTTTGATTGCTACAGCTGGAGGTGTAGGTAAACCATGGAGGTTGGAAAGTTCGACTCCTTCAATTTGGCAATGGCCACCCCAAAGTGTTATGTCAATACTATAGCCTTACATGTCACAGAGTCCAATAGTGTGCCTAACAGTCTCAACACCATCTCATTTTCATATTGTGGATGTCACATGCCCCAATTTGAAAAAACAATTTAATGTTATTTGAGGAACATTGTGTTATATTTTATGCTAAGTTTGTAATTGATGACCAAGTGGGGTCAAGAATACTTAATGTAATTTAGAATATTTTATTTATAAATAAATAAATGATGAGACAACAACTTAGGGAAGTTGTTAAAAGAGTGTTTACTGGTCACTTGGTGGAGGAGACTGGGTGGAGAGTACACTAACAAGTGGCAGCATCCTCAAACTACTTCCAACTGTTGCAGGTGGAAACTTCCCTATATTTGTGGTCATGATTCCCCAAGAAAGTGGAATTGGAGTAGGTGGTTCATTAAATGAAAACTAACCCATAAGAGCTAGGCATTTCTATAAAATTTCCCTTTGAATACATCTGAGGCTGCTCATTTCTGAGAGGTGATCATTCAAAGTGAATGAATTTACTCATGAGAAATTCGATGGAGGGGATTACTGAAGTGAGTTTGAGGGGTTAACTGCTGAGATTGAACTTATTGCAGCTATTAGGCTGAAGTTCTTACTGCTGTGAGCAGATTTGAATTACTAAGGTAATTGGACCAGTCAGGTGACAGAAGGTCTTAAGGACATATCCTTCACCTAGTACTCTACCAGGAGGACTAGGAAATAGGCTCGGGGGTCCTGAGGAAGTGCAATCTAAGCTTTCTCCAGGAGTTGGTTGGGAGGAACAACCTCCTTAAGCTGTTGTCTCCTTATCATTGATAGGTTCTATTTGTTTTCATGTTATTATATTTATTTACTATCTTCAGTAAAATGTTTACTAGTTTTCAAATACAGGCATGTTAGTATTTAATTAGGGTTTATGAAGAAAGGAGTAACTGTGTATTGTTTGACTTAGTAATTGGCAGATTATGTTAGAAATAGTAGTAAATATGTTAAATGAGAAATAAATAGAATTTGAATTCCATATTGCATTTTTCCACGCCTAGCTTAGGCAGTACTCTAGTACAGTTGGGTGTTTGGGTAGATATGATGATTTTGATTTAATGTGAACAAAAAATGTAACTAAATTCTGCTATAGTTTTCTTATGATTTTATTTTGTAAAGAAACAGTAAATACTTTATGTATTAAATGTATTTACTTTAGACAATAACTGAACATAGGTATATAAAAACATTTAGAGATCAGACTACTTATAGAACTATTTTAACACTAGTATTCCTTATAAACACAAAACTTACAGTTTAACAATTAAACATAGATATAATAAACAGATTATCACCTAGGGTTTAGGTTGAGATAATTTTTTATTACACTCTTACAACAATTGATTTCCAGACAATATGTGTCTTTGATGTAAGACAGAAACTTAAGTACAACTATCTAGGTTATTGAAAGATAAACTTAATCCTATTCTCAAGTTTGCAGTAATTACCTTAATCCTTCTTTTATAAGAATTAAAACAGCTGTAAAAATCCTTGAAGGAAAATACTAAAACAGAGCTAAGAATTTTCCTTGTAAAATTTATTCTTTCACCGAACTGTAGAGTATACTTAAAAATTTACCCTTATGAGCCAAAGAGAGTAATAATAGTACTCTTAACACAGTAAAATTTCCATAATGCATTGCACTCTAAAACCTTTTTAATTTACATGATAATAATTTAAAATAATACAATAACCATTTATTAAAAACAAAATCAAATCGAAAGAAAATGGCTTATTGCCTTTAGAAATATAGGTTAAGACTCAGGCCTGTCCAAATATTAACCGAAAAAAATAACATTTATCGAACAGTAACCATACATTACTGACAGGTGAAAACCCTGAATTCATTTACAAATCCTGACTGATTAACACTCTTTTCTTTACCTACTAAAATATATTTTTATAAACTAAAAATTAACTAGACAAAGGTCAACAGCCTCGTAGGGCTTAGAGCTGAGCTCTATAGAAAGCAGTAAAAGAAGTTACATTTTTCAGGCTGTAAGGTAGAGACATAAAAACCAGTTTCCATCATGGCTACTAGAGCCTTCATCATACCTGCACAAAGTACCCTCTAAGGGTTTCGAAACTTATCCAAAAAAAACAAGCAAGCATTTGAAACTTTAAGCTAGCAGGTAAGCCGAGGCCGTTCCTTTTCAAACGCAAGAACCCAACTTCCAACAACCACAACATTATGTAGGAAGAAATCCTTGTTTGCAACCGGGGCTTACCAATTTGTATGTTCAAGTGAAACTTGAAGGGTAAGCTTGCTTCCACCTACAGAGTCGGAGCCGGGAGAAGGACCTACAAGTTACAAACCATATTATTATTCAAATCTATCTTAAACTTTGTTTAGAGGTTCTTTTAAAGAGGCAATCCCATGTTCTTTTATAAACTGTTTCATTTCCCGCTAACCTTTAGCAAGTACTTAGCTGCGACTATAGACATTTTATGTCACTTGAAAATTTTTAAATTTTTATGAATTTTTGGGTTATTACATGTGGTATCAAAGCACAAGATTCAAAAACTAGGTCTAAATGTAGCTCAACTTGCTTATGTGGAACATCAACTTTAAATAAATATGCTAATGTTGTTTTCTTTGAATGGTACACCCAGAGAATTTTGTTTCTGAGTTAATTACAGGTATGGATAGATTGGAAGAATATGCGGATGAGGAATCTCCTTACATTGAACGAGATAATATTCAAAAAGAACCTATACAAGAAGATATAACTAATAATTCTTCCAAACTACTACAAATAGTTAAAGAATTAAAATCAGAGATGGAATCAGTTAAGAAAGAAAATGAGAGGATTCTGAGAGCTCAAGAGGAGCTAAATCAGATCTTAATAGAAAGCTTTCATACCGAGGGAAAGGGTAAAAGAACTGAGTCTAAAGATATAGGTTATCCGCATAAAGATAAAAAGATGAAACAAGTTAAAAACGAAAGTAGTTCATCTTCCGAAGTATATGGTGATTTACATAAACAAAACTCTCATTATACTAGTGATAGTAGTGAAGATAACCACCATACTAGGAAGAAAAAATATAAAAATTATGAAGAAATATCTAGGGATTTCAAGAAGATCAAGCCGCCAACATTTAATGGAGAAACTGAGAAGGGGGAAGAAGTAGAATCCTGGCTATCTGGGATGAAGAAATACTTCCAAATTTATAACTACTCTAATCAACTGAAGGCTAGGATGGCTATTTATAATCTTATGAGAAAAGCTGATATATGGTGGCGGGACTTAAAAAGAGTAAAAGGTATAAGGGAGAAAAACATAAATTGGAGTACATCCAAGAAATATTTCAAAAAGAAATTTTTATCTGAACAGTACTATCAAGAAAGGGCTAAGGAATTCTACGAGTTAAAACTGGGTACGATGAATATGAAAGAACTGAATAGTAAATTTCTAAGTCTGCTCAGGTATGTGCCATATATTGTGGACGAGAAACCTAAGGTACAACGATTTCTCAGTTGTTTACCTTATCATATAAAGGACAGGATTGAGTATGATAATCCGAAAACATTAGAAGAAGCGATGAGAAAAGCGAATTTTTGTTATGACAGAATCGTAAAAAGGAGAGTATGGCCAACTGGAAGGCCAAAAGGAATAATAAATTTGAACAGAGGAAGAAAGAGTTTGTACCTAATCGAAATTCTAAAAATAATAACATCAAAAATTTTCCTAGTAAGAATTTACAAGGGAATAAAAGTAATTCACAGACCAATCCGAATAATCAAAGGAATAAAGAATTTGCTAATAACCACAGTAACTATACAAAGAAATTTGAATGAAAGGAACCCATAAAGTATTGGGAATGCAATGGTCTGCATTATGCATTAGTCTTCCCGAATTGGAAGAAGACTGTTAGCAACATACACACAATATAGGAGGAGATGACTATTGGTGATCTAGAGAGGACAATGCCCAGGATCAATGCAACATTAGAGAACCGGCGAGCAGATTATCAAAATTTCATGGTGGAAGTGGAAGGTAAGATAAATCAAATACCTATATCTATTTTAATTGATCCAGGAGCTAGTTTAAGCTATATTTCCCCTAATTTAGTAGAAAAGTGTAAGCTTCCAGTTGAAAAGTTTGCAAGTTATTGGTTAGTTCAACTAGCTACTGGTGCAAAGAGAAAGGTAGTTAGTTTTGTAAAGAATTGTGCGATAACTATGGATCAGTTTGAAAATTTTGTTAAGCTCAATGTGCTGCCTTTAGGTTCATATGATATATTAATTGGTATGGATTGGTTAGAGCATCATAGGGTGGTCTTGAATTGCTTTGATAAAACCTTTACTTGCATAAATAACGATGGAAAGTTAATAAATGTAAGGGGAATCCCTAGGAAAACAACCATAAGGTAGATCTCTACTCTGCAGCTTAAGAGAGATGTTATGAAAGGATGTAAGCCTTATCCAATAATAGTAATCGATGAAGAAAAAATTAACAACATAGATAAATTAAAATTGGAAGATATACCGATTCTAAAGGAATATTCAGATGTATTTCCGGAAGAAATTATGGGACTGCCTTTGAAACGGGAATTCGATTTTACTATTGAGCTGGTACCTGGTGTAGTGCCCAGCTCAAAATCCCCTTATCAGATGAATATACTATAATTAAATGAACTTAAATCATAGTTAAAAGAACTTATTGATAAGAATTACATTAGACCCAGTGTGTCTCCCTGGGGGGCACCTGTCATCTTTGTTAAGAAGAAGGATGGAACTCTACGACTATGTATAGATTATTATCAATTAAATAAAATGACTATCAAGAACATATACCCGTTATCTCACATAGATGATCTGTTTGATCAACTACATGGAGCCACGGTGTTTTCAAAGATTGATTTACGGTCTGGATACCACTAGGTCCAAATAAAAAATGAAGACATCTTTAAAATAGCCTTTAGAACTCGATATGGACATTACAAGTTTGTCGTTATGCCCTTCAGGCTTACTAATGCTTCAGCTGTTTTTATGTGTTTGATGAATAATGTAATGCACAAATATCTAGATAAATTTGTGGTCGTATTTATTAACGACATCTTAATTTACTCAAAATCTAAGGAAGAACATAAAGAACACTTAAAAATTGTCATGCAAGAGTTACGAGAGCATCAAATTTTTGCAAAATTTAGTAAACGTGACTTCTTTAAAGATAAAATCCAGTATTTAGGTCATGTAGTTACTAAAGAAGGAATTTTGGTTAACCTTGAAAAGATAAAGGCAATCGAAGATTGGCCAGTCCCAAAAGACGTAATAGACATCTGATCATTCATGGGGATTACCGGTTATTACCGAAGGTTCATCGAAGGGTTTTCAAGAATTGCAAATCCTATAACCTCTTTGCAGAAAAAGGGGAAGAAATTCGATTGGAATCAGAAGTGTGAAGACAGTTTTAAAAAGTTAAAAGCATTATTAACCACTGCACCAATTTTAAGAATTGATGACCCTAATAAATATTTTATAGTATGTACTGACGCATGCAATGACGGTTTAGGTGGAGTATTAACTTAGGAAGGACATGTCATTGCTTATGAGTGTAGGAAACTGAAGATTCATGAGAAAAATTATGCAACCTATGACTTAGAATTAGCTGCTGCCATACATGCCTTAAAGATGTGGTGTCATCATTTAATTGGAAGGAAGTTTATATTAATGACGGATAATAAAGGATTGAAATACATGTTAGATCAACCTAACTTGAATTCTAGGCAAGCTAGGTGGCTAGCTTTTCTAAGTGAATACGATTTTGAAATTCAACACATTAAAGGAAAGGAGAATAAAGTTGTTGATGCATTAAGTAGAAATGCATAGCTGAATTTTACAGTAGCTATCAGCGCTTATATAACAAACTTGGAAGAACAAATTGAAGTTGGAATAGAACAAGATGAAAATTACCGAAAATTACAAGCAAAAGTAAAAGAGAATTTAATAGAAAGTCTAAGTACAGGGTACAACTTGAATGAAAAAGAATTATTACTGTATAAAAATATATTATACGTACCTAATGTACCTAAGATTAAGCTGTTAATTTTAAACGAAATTCATAAAACTCCTTATTCAGGGCATCCAGGTTATCAAAAAACTATAACCATGTTAAGAAAAGATTATTTCTGGCTAAACATGAAAAATGAATTGGAAGAATATATTGCTAGATGCTTCGAATGTCAGCAAGTAAAAACTGAACATCAGCATCCAGCTGGGCTACTTCAGCCATTGCCTATTCCTAGCTGGAAATGGGGGATAATTAGCCTTGATTTTATTAAAGGATTACCTAGAAATCAGAACTTAAATGACTCAATAATGGTAGTGGTTGACAAATTGAGTAAAGCAGCCCATTTTATACCTGTAAAAACTACTTATAAAGCTGCAAATATTGCTGATATTTTCTTAAAACAAATTTTTCGTTTGCATGGAATACCAAAGGTGATAATTTCATACCGAGACCCTAAATTTACAGGTAATATGTGGAAATATTTGTTTAAAGGATTAAATGCTACGTTAAACTTTAGTACCTCTTTCCATCCTCAAACCGATGGATAGACTGAAAGATTAAATTAGTTATTCGAGGATCTACTCAGAATATATGTAAAGGATCAGCCAGGCAAATAGGAAGATTATTTACACCTGGTAGAATTTGCTTACAATAATCATTATCAAGCTTCAGCTAGGTATAATCCTTTCGAAATTCTGTATGGAAGGAAATGTAATACTCCCATCTGTTGGAGTAATCCAGTGGACAGGTTAGTATTAGGACCTGAATTATTGAAAAAAATGGAATTAATTGTAAAACCGGTACAAGGTAATTTTAAAATTGCGCAAGATCGACAGAAAAGTCAAGCAGACCTTAAACAAACTCCAAAGGAGTTCCAGGTAAGCGAACATGTTTTTATTAAGGTGAGACCAAAAAAGAGTTCTCTAAGGCTGGGTAGCTGTGCCAAGCTAGCACCTCGATATTGTGGTCCTTTTGAAATACTATCTAGGATCAGACAGGTAGCATATCAGTTAGCTCTACCACCAAATCTAAGAGTTCACAATGTTTTTCACATTTCTGTATTAAAAAAATGTGTACATGATACTGCTAATTTTATTAATTTATATGATGTACAGGTGGAACCCGAAGGAAATTTTATGGTGGAACCTGATTGTATCCTTGAATAGAGGGATATCTCACTTCGGAACTGCACCATTGGTCAGGTGAAGGTGCAATGTAAGCACCTTAGTCCAGAGGAAGCCACCTAGGAATTGGAAAGTCATATGCGAGATGCATATCCAATTCTATTTCAGGGGAACTCTGAGGACAAGGAATAAATAACATCGAGGACGATGTTATAATTTAAGGGGGTGTGTATGTCACATGCCCCAATTTGCAAAAAAAAATTAATGTTATTCGAGGAACATTGTGTTATATTTTCTGCTAAGTTTGTAATTGATGACCAAGTGGGGTTAAGAATAATTAATGTAATTCAGAATATTTTATTTATAAATAAATAAATGATGAGACAACAACTTAGGGAAGGTGTTAAAAGAGTGTTTACTGGTCACTTGGTGGAGGATACTGGGTGGAGAGTACACTGACAAGTGGCAGCATCCTCTAACTACTTCCAACTGTTGCAGGTGGCAACTTCCCTGTATTTGTGGTCATGATTCCCCAAGAAAGTGGAATTGGAGCAGGTGGCTCATTAAATGAAAACTGAACCAGAAGACCTAGGCATTTCTATAAAATTTCCTATTGAAGACGACCGAGGATGCTCATTTCTGAGAGGTGATCATTCAAAGTGAATGAATTTACTCATGAGAAATTTGATGGAGGGGATTACTGAAGTGAGTTTGAGGGGTTAACTGTTGAGACTGAACTTATTGCAGCTATTAGGCTGAAGTTCTTACTGCTGTGAGTAGATTTGAATTACTGAGGTAATTGGACCAGTAAGGTGACAGAAGGTCTTAAGGACATATCCTTCACCCAGTACTCTACCAGGAGGACCAGGAAACAGGCTCGAGGGTCCTGAGGAAGTGCAGTCTAAGATTTCTCCAGGAGTTGGTTGGGAGGAACAACCTCCTTAAGCTGTTGTCGCCTTATCATTGATAGGTTTTATTTGTTTTCATGTTATTATAATTATTTACTATCTTCAGTAAAATGTTTACTAGTTTTCAAATACAGGCATGTTAGTATTTAATTAGGGTTTATTAAGAAAGGAGTAACTGTGTATTGTTGGACTTAGTAATTGGCAGATTATGTTAGAAATAGTAGTAAATATGTTAAATGAGAAATAAATAGAATTTGAATTTCATACTGTATTTTTCCACGGTTGGCTTAGGCAATACTCTAGTACAGTTGGGTGTTTAGGTAGATATGATGATTTTCATTTAACCTAAACGAAAAATGTAACTAAATTTTGCTATAGTTTGCTTATGATTTTATTTTGTAAAGAAACAATAAATACTTTATGTATTAAATGTATTTACTTCAGAGAAGAACTGAACATAGGTATATAAAAACAATTAGAGATCATACTACTTATAGAACCATTTTAATACTAGTATTCCTTATAAACAAAAAACTTACAGTTTAACAAATAAACATAGATATAATAAACACATTATCACCTAGGGTTTAGGTTAAGATATTTTTTTTATTACAATCTTATAACAATTGATTTCCAGAAAATATGTGTCTTTGATGTAAGACAGAAGTTTCTACTGTAACTTAATTACAACTACCTAGGTTATTGAAAGATAAACTTAATCCTATTCTCAAGTTTGCAGTAATTACCCTAATCCTTCTTTTATAAGAATTAAAACAGCTATAAAAATCCTTGAAGGAAAATACTAAAACAGAGCTAAGAATTTTGCCTTGTAAAATTTATTCTTTCACCGAACTGTAGAGTATACTTAAAAATTTACCCTTATGAGCCAAAGAGAGTAATAATAGTACTCTTAGCACAGTAAAATTTCCATAATGCATTGCACTATAAAACCTTTTTAATTTACATGATAATAATTTAAAATAATACAATAACCATTTATTAAAAACAAAATCAAATAGGAAGAAAATGGCTTATTGCCTTTAGAAATATAGGTTAAGACTCAGGCCTATCCAAATATTAACCAAAAACAAAATAACATTTGTCGAAAAGTAACCATACATCATTGACAGGTGAAAACCCTAAATTCATTTAGAAATCCTGACTGATTAACACTCTTTCCTTTATCTACTAAAATCTATTTTTCTAAACTAAAAATTAACTAGATAAAGGTCAACAACCTCGTAGGGCTTAGAGCTGAGCTCTATAGAAAGCAGTAAAAGATGTTACATTGTTCAGGCCATAAGGAAGAGACGTAAAAACCAGTTTCCATCACAGCTACTAGAGGCTTCATCATCCCTGCACAAAGTACCCTCTAAGGGTTTCGAAACTTATACAAAAAAAACAAGCAAGCATTTGAAACTTTAAGCTAGCAGGTAAACAAAGGCCATGCCTTTTCAACTGCAAGAACCAAACTTCCAACAACCACAACATTATGCAGGAAGAAACCCTCATTTGCAACCGGGGCTTACCAATTTGTATGTTCAAGTGAAACTTGAAGGGTAAGCTTGCTTCCACCTACAGAGACAGAGTCGGGAGAAGGACCTGCGGGTTACAAACCATATTATTATTCAAATCTATCTTAAACTTTGTAAAACCCTTTTTTTTTTAAACGATCTAAAATCGAATTTGGAACAATTCATTACCTATAAGCTTCTCCTTCTGATTGAAGCTGAGGTAACCGGCCACCGTGGATCATTTTGGCCAAGGAGAGAAGACAAGAAGACACTGAGTCATCATTGCAAAGGAAAATGAGAACATTGACTCAACCAGACAAAGAAATACTCTTGGTTGAGCTCTGTCAATCAGTTTGCAGGCTCAAGACAAGCTCAGACCTCGAGTCCTGAAGAAAAACTATTATCTACACTCGCAGTAACTACTTAAAACTTTAAAGACCAAAAACCACTCACGACCTCTCTCCAGATAGTCACAGCATTTGAGTATGGAAGCAAGATGTCCAACTTGAATATTGGTTACAGGTCTCCAATGGCCGTGAACTCTCAGCTCGACCAACAATACAGAGGAACCCTTGCTCTTCAAAGCAAATGAGTAGGGTTTTAGAGTTATAAGTCAACCCTTGTGTGGATGAAACCATCCCATGTGTCCTTCCAAATATTTCCTCAAGCGTGGGTAGAGTTCCATAGTTAGCACTGCATCAAAATGATTTTCATTTTCAAACCAATGATCATTCAAAACTATACATCATATGATTTCCCATAATTTGAATTTTACCATGATGATTTGATACTTAGGAAATCGATTATAGATTATAACTTTGATACATTTGTTTATCCTAGAATTTTTCTTGTTATATCAAACAAGTCGAATAGCTATGTGTAATAACTAGGTTGGTAAAAAAAAAAATTGTGAAAAGGTCATATTATAACTTATAACCATAGTAGAAGAAGATCCATGGAATCTTGGAACTTAGCCTTTGTGTTATATTTTTAAGGAGTGTTCATTGAATTGAAGACTAAAAACATTAAAGAAATCCCAATAAAATTATAGCAACTCAATGATGAATTTATAATTAAAAGCATAAGTAACTTGATCATTCATTAAGAGAAGGACGTCTATAGAGTCCTGAGGTAAAGATAGCTGCGAGAAACACTCAACAGTATGGAGTGAACCTAAGCCCAAAACCGTGAGCTATATTCTCTCTATGAAAATTTATAAATAACCTTTATGGTAAACAAAAATAACAGTGTTCTTAGATCTTTAAAGTATAACATTCAGTCGATTGGAGGAACTTTGGAAAGTACTTGTTCTTGCAAGTTTTAACCCATGTTTATGTTTTTGGTAAAACATCATTATGGTTTTAGTTATAAATACAAACTATGGAGTTGTAACAATGAAAAAAGAATTAACATTACCTCCTTGAAGACAAGCAGCATATTAAAACATTTTCTAAGACTAGCAGCTTAATCATTCTAGGGAAGTAGCTTCTCGACTTGAATTTAATGAACACCCTATTGGATCTTATGTTTACCTGCTAAAACTATAAGGAACCAGCATTCCAATAGAGTTAGCTGAGTGCTAAGCAATCCCCGATCACATACATGAATTTTTACCTACTTGACAAAAGATAAACATCGGTATATCCGAAACAACAACAAAATGCAATTCCTTTTCTAACTTTGATAGAATTACAGTTGTTCAGTCATTAATAGCACTAACACAAGTTTTCAAGATCACACCTTTTAATTTATAGGTTCTTTTAAAGAAGCAATCCCATGTTCTTTTATAAAATGTTTCATTTCCCACTAACCTTTAGCAGGTACTTAGCGGCAACTATAGACATTTTATGTCACTTGAAAAATTTTAAATTTTTACGAATTTTTGGGTTATTACATTGGATGTTGGAGAAATTGAAATTACAAGGCCAACAAGGTCCACCATGGAATTGACCGGTATACTTTGTATCTCATGAATAGTTTTAAAGTTAAAGCAAAAAAAAGGTTTCAAGGGGTATTCATTTAAGCATGGTTGGATGGTTGAGGAGGAACCTAGGAAAATATCATTATGGCTTTTCAAATGGTTGAAAATTGGATTGGATGCTTTCACTGTGCCATTTGATACTATGTACACTATTCCTATATGTATTTGGTCATACAAAGAGAGTGCCAATTCATTGAATGCAGATATATGTATTTCATCGTGTGAAGCGTTAACAATGCCAAATCCAAAGATTTTTCTAGACCCTCGTTGGTTTCCATATTCATGTAGCTTTGTCTTGACAATTAATCGACCTTGAATGTTCCAAACTTTGCTAGAACAGGTTAGTGATGTGAATGGAATAGTTGATGTAGCCAAGGAAGGGTTTTCATCTACTGAGCTAGGATTCACTGGAATAGAGGAACAACTCTGCGAGGGAGAAGGTACAGGTAAGTGGTAAGGTGCAGGATCTCCAATAATTGCTGCATCCACTGTGACAACTTTGAGTGCAAGCAATGTGATAGTCTTGTGAGAAGAAGTATGTTAGATTTGAATGGGATATAAAAACATTGGATGCATGAACAATGTCCAAATGATTAAGTGGACAAAGACAAAATGAAAATTAAACATACGTTACTCTATGCACAATGTTCGATGTACACTTGGTAAGTTTGATTATAGATCCTTCTTTAAGTTGTCTAGTTTCTACAAGAATACTATATATAGTTGGAAGTAATATCTCATGCTTGTGAATCCTATCTGAGATAGAAATTTGGAACCGAATAGATGATGAGTTCAGTGAGTTCACTTGGTTTAACGCGGAGACTTGTACCAGCAGGAAAATGTTGACAGCACCATGCAACAAGAGTGAAATAGAATCTTCAGTTAGCATACTCTCCATAGCGTGACAGTTTTTTTTCCTGTGAAATGAAACAGGGCAAGAACAAAAAAAAATCGCAATGTCACATATTCATGTGATCGAATGACAAAAAATACCTGCAGATATGACACAATTTTTTTTCTAGTTGAAATTACACCAAGGGGGGATATTGAGATTTGGGGTGTACCAAGATGTATGTTTTTTTTCTCTACCTATGAGCATGAGACAAGCACTGTCGAGATTGATTCTATGGTAGTAATTCAAAATTTGAAATAAACATTAATAGATTAATTTGTGTCCTCTTTCAATTTTTCACTATAAATATTTTAGTTCTTAATTGTATTCCTTTAGTCTTCTTCATACAATATATAGATTAATATATAATTCACTATCTCGCAACCAACATCCTGCAAATGTGGGATGCGGGGTACGGGATTACTAAATAATATTTCATTCACCACCCTCATCCTGCATCCCGCAATTGCGGGACGCGGGATCCAAGATTACAAAATAGCAGGATGCATGATTACAAAAATGCAGGATGCGGGATTACAAAATAGAGAAGTTTTATTTCCCTTTCGGCAATGCGCAATCCTGCAAATTGCGGGTTGCAGAAACACAAAACAAAAATGTTAAAATAAACTACATGGTAAAAAGTCGAAAGCGCAAAGGCAGAAGCAGAATATTCTGGAATTGCGGGGTGCAAGATTACAAAAATGCGAGATGTGAGCATACAAATTAGGGTAAATTGTAGGTTGCAGAAACACACAATAAAAATCCTAAATCAAACTAGAAGACAAAAATCCTAAACTTGAATATTGTTTTTGTCAAAGAAATTTATATGAAAAAAAATCGTCGGTGACAACGGCAGGATTCAACTGTTTTGAACGTGCTTGTAAAACTCCAGTCTACTATTTAGTCCAGTTTAGCCCAGTTTACGATTACAAAATAGCGTAATATAACTATGGACTGGTGGTATTCTCTACTCTTCCATCGATAATATAACTGTTTATAGGACCGCTGGTGTCCTGTAAATTTAAAGAAACTGGAAACTGTAAAGTGTAAATGAAGTGTACCAAAATCAATATGTGGTTACCTTCAAGTGTGTTTATATGCAATAAATCAAAGACGTTTGCCATTTGCAGCTTTAGAGTTCCTTTCAGGTAAAAATGTATCGAATTTTGCATTGCCGAGAAAAAAAATGAGGAAATACATAAATAACTAATAATCAGACAAAGCAGGAATAACAACAAAACAAAGCAAGGGTGTTTGACCATCTCATGGAACACCCTTGCTTTCTTTGATTGAACTAAAACAAAGCAAGGATTATGTTATTCTTTTTCAGTCAAAGCAGCAATAACAACAAAACAAAGCAAGGTTGTTTGATCATCTCATAATCAGACTAAATGAATATTCAAAAAATTTAAGCAGACTAAATGAATATTCAAAAAATTTAAGCAGATTAAAGGAATACCTGCAAATTTAAAGAAATTGCAAACTACAAAAGAAAATACATCAATAACTAATAATCAGACGAAGCGGCAATAACAAGAAAACAAAGCAAGGGTGTTTGACCATCTTATAATCAAACTAAATGAATCTTCAAAAAATTTAGGTAGACTAAAGGAATACCTGCAAATTTAAAGAAATTGCAAATTGTGAAGTGTAAGTGAAGATCAACCAAAATCAATATGTGGTTACCTGAAGGTCTGTTGATATGCGGAAAGCAAAGGCGGTGCAACAAAAAATGTGGCAAATGCAGTATTGTAACAAGATTTTGAAGATCATCATAAGCTAAGAAAAGATGAAGATATTGACCCATGTCTGAATCATATGACAAGCTTTCTTGCATTAATAGAGCAACAATGCATTGATGAAACATTAATGGCAGTGGATAAAGGGACATGGGAAAACTTTATTCAATTCAATGAAGCACCAGTAAAACAGAAGCTCGACCAAATTGTGAGCGTAAAGCCAGAAAAATCACCCAGAATAGCATTTGCTAAACCCAAAAAAAATGGTGGAGCGAAACTCCACAAAATCGTCGGCAATGAGTTTGTCGAATCGAGATAAATGAACCGCTGGAAAGGACAGTAAAATCTTATACAAAAAATCGCTTGAACCGATGGTTTAGGACAACATATGGAAGAGTAGAGAATACATGCAAGCCATCTGTCAGAAAAACACAGTGACCCGCAACTGCAAAGAACGACCTGAAACTGGCAACCAATCCATCAATCCATTCACATGCAGCAACGGTCGTAACACATAGGACACCAGCGGTCTATAGGACATAAGTTCGCCTATCAAGATGGTAGAATCGGGGACCCAAATAAAATGCATTAGCTAAACACCAACTCCAAAGAACGACCTGCAACTGCCAATCAATCCATCAATCCATTCACGTGCAGCAACGACCGTAACACAAAGGACACCAACAGTCTACGAGACAGAAGTTTGCCAATCGAGATTGTAGAATCGAGGACCCAACTAATATGCAGAAGAAAAAAAATATGATTGATTAGCACAACACTTTTCCACGATCCATTCACTAATCCAACGTGACACCTGTCGAAGTGTGAATGGCCAGGGAGACGAGGAATCTTCTGAGACTGCGTCTCCATAGGGAAAACACCTTTGGCGTAAATATACTCTTCCTCTATTTCTGAATAATACGTTTGAATTATCTTGTTTTTCATTATATATATTTTTAATGCATTAGTATAAATGTTAACATTTTTTTAAAATAATATAGTAAAAAATTTGAATATATTTTATAAAAATTTTGAATAAATTCTTGAAAAAGCATGTGAGAATTGTTAAATTTACATAAACTTACTTAAACTTACATAAACTTAATTAAACTTATTTAGTTATTAAAATTTACATTTCCAAAAAATTGATCTCTGTTTGTGTACCCGGTTTGAGATGGATCTATGATGATTTTAATTTTTTGTTTTGTAAGGCCAATAGTTTTTCAAATACCATTTTTTTATTTAACTTTTTTATTTTGTTATTGAAATGAGTTTTTTTAATTTTAATTTTTTGATATCTCCCTCGTATGGGATAGTAGAGCACCTCCTCTCATTGCAATTATATACTTATCCACGTTAAGGAGTTATCTTGAGAGATTTCAATTTTAAGTTGTGATTTTTATCTAAATGAATAGATTTTCCTCATGCATATTTTTTATGTTTTATTTATTATTTATAATTTTTATAATTATATCAATACAATGATTTATTTAATGATGATTATTGAAAATGTTTTTTTTTCAATATTTTTAGGTTTTTATTTTTGCTATTTTAATATTTAATTTATATTATATTAATAGTTCATTTTGTATAACAAAGGGGGTGTATGGGTGTTGATTAATCCACTAGTTAGGGGGGTTGAATAATTATATATATTTTTGGTTAATTATTCACAAATGGTAATAGAGAGACACGAGAGAATTGCAGGAAAAAGAGACATGAGAAAATAACCATATAACTTAATTATTTATTTGGGAGAGATCCTAGAATCACTTGCCCATCCTAATATAAACCAATTTTGACCCATGCTTAAAGGTCAATGAGTAGCGGTGAGCACTCATGTTAGTGAATAGAATATGGTTGCTACTGAGCGTGTTGGTGAGTAATGTTGTGAAGATGTTAGGGGAGAGGAGCCATAAGTAGCACACCCAACCAAGTGGGGCCCACATAACCACATGGTGGGGTCTAGGTGGCGTATGCCACCCTCCCTCCTGGACTTGCTATGCCTTATCAACATGCGTTGCTTTATAAAGCTCACTTTTGGGATTGTTTCAGTCACTTTTTTGGGCCTATTTCGGAACCCTTTCCATGCTCTATGTTAATTTGAATGGGATCGATGGGTGAAAACCCACCCCCCTGGGTTGTGGTGCACCCTCAACTCCATGCTTGTTTGCTCCTCCCTTGTGTTGGTGTTTATGCATGTGTTAAATTATGTTCTTACAAGCTCTAGTGACTGTGTCTCTGTTTTTTTGTGGCAATCTGGTGTTATGGTGGTTGTTTCATCGGTTGTAGTCGGGCGACCTTGTTACAGTGTCTTTGATGGCAGTTCTCGCCAATGCTGCGACCTCGGTTGTTGGTATGTATCAGCCTTGTGGCGCTATTGTGGCTCTTTTTGGTTTCAACCCTCTTATGATGGGCATAATTTTGGTGGCGAGAAGGATAGGAAACCGATGGTAAAAACCTGGCCTTGCCTCTGCATCTTTGTGTGGTTTCATTTTTTCATTCAGTTTTTCCCTGTATCTCATTTGATGTGGGTTCTTGTGTAGGTTGCAAAGTGGCGACTTAAGTGGGGGTGCTTTGCACTCGAGTGGTGGTCGTCAATTTCATTCCCACCCCCGATAACTATTCGTTGCTACCATCTTTACTTTCTTGTGCTTGTTAACACACTCATTTGGATTTGTTTGGAACATTGTTTCAGATTGTTGATGGGGTCTGATGTAAGTTTGGTTTGGTTGAGGCGTTTTGTCGTGTTTATGTTGATGGGTTTTCTGCACAATTTATGGGTGTTGTAAGGGTTCTTTCACATTTTTTATGGGCTCTTTGCACATTTTATGGGTGTTGCAATGATTTTGTAAGGGTTGGGGTCTCCGCACATTTGAATGCAATGTTGCATTGTAAGGGTTTATGTTGGGTTCTCTACGCATTGTAATGTAATGTTTATGCTGTGAATTAGACTAGTCTTGGGTTTGAATTGAACATTGTTCTTGTGTGAATTTATACAGTTCAATGTATGAGTTTCATGGCATATTCATCGTGTGAAATTCATGACATATTCAGGGTTCGATATGTTATTTTCATGGCATATAAATAAATTGAAATGATATGCTAGGGTTTTGGATGAGTTTTTTCTATATGGCTCGGGGTTTGGCATTATGAATCTGAACCTGTTTGGGTTTTGTATCATGGTGTGAATTTAATGGCTTAGGGTTTGGGATTATGAATCTTTGATATTTGGCATATTCATGGTGTGAATTTCATGGCATTTACAGGTTGCGAATTTCATGGTTGCATACGTTATTTTCATCGCTAATAAATAAATTACTATGATATGCTCTAGGGTTTTGGTTGAGTTTTTCTTGTATGGGCTTAGAGTTTGGCATACCAAATCTTAATGTGAATGGCATTCAACTTAAAGGTCCAAATGTTATGCTAGGGTTTTATAACATGGTTTTAGGGCTTAGATGTTGTGCTAGAGTTTTATAACCTGGTTTTAGGGTTCAAATGTTATGCTAAGGTTTAGGATGCTAGGGTTTTATAACCTGGTTTTAGGGTTCAGATGTTGTGCTAGGGTTTTATAACTTGGTTTTAGGGTTCAAATGTTATGATAGGGGTTTAGGATCCAAAATTGCACCTATATTTTGTATTATGTACTCTCATAAGTTACCCAGTTTGATGTCTAGGAACTAAAGAAAGAGTTGGTTGAAAGTAGGAAGAAAGTAGACCTCCCGAATAATCAAGTAGCATATTATAAAGCAGCTATGGGGGTTCTAATTGAGCTTGAAGCATGTACATATGAATTGCAGAATGAATTAAATGTTGCATTGAGAATTTTGTATGGCATAGCTCAAAGCTTGCAACATTTCTATTGTGAGCTTGCTAATGCCTATAATCAAAGCCATCAATGGACAATATATCAACAAAAGTTGAAAATTTGGTCTTGGCCACTCAATAGACTAAAATTTGAGATTGTGACTCACAGCACATTTAGAGACTCCAAACATGTAGAGACTCCAACTAACAAAATTAAATTAATTGAAATTTTGGTTTGAAAATTGTAAAAAAACATGAAAAGTTAAAATGATACCTCACCTTACTTAGGATTCTAGTGCAGTAAAATGTGTTCCCTTGTGTTAATGTTATTAATGAAACTATTGAAATTTTAGAATTGAATCTTGTTTGAGTACTTATAAATAGGATGAGAACCACAAGAAATTGATTGTTGCTTATTTCATTTTTTTGTGAAACTTCTTTCTAGAATGTTGATCAGGAGAGAAACCATTTTGGCCAACCTATTTTGAGAGGAAGAATTTGAGTTTGATGTTGTGAGCCTATGGAATTTCTTTTGTTACTTTGTTGAGCATTGAACTTGTAATAAGAACATTTCTTTACATTGTAGATTATTCTCATTTCTAAATAGTGCATTTTTTCTTTTGTTTTTTATCTCTCAAATGTGTCTAAAGAAGTAAGTATGGGATTGTAATTAGTTGTTTTGTTCTAGACTATGCATATTGATATTAATATTTATGTCGATAGGCATTTTTTCTATGAATATTATTTTTAAAACACTATTCAATTCATCATCACTCCCTCTAGTTAGATAGTGTCGTGTATTTTGTCAATCAGATTTTACCTCATGTTTCCCAATCAAAATTTTCAACCATTTCAGAGCAACCAAGATCAAAAACTTGTGCGTTGTCTTGGGAAAATTGTGAACTCAACCACCTGATCTGAGCAAATGGCACAGCTCGAATACCGAATTACAAATCTTGGTAAGTTGATTTTTTATAATTGATGTGGGGATCTGTTGTTGCTGCTCGTACCTAGGAAACCATAGGTGGGGCTTCTCCATGATCAATTTATTAGAGCCATTTCTTTTACTACTCTATGCATATTATCTTTGTATACAATGGGTGGTGGGTATCCATATCCAAGTGAGATAGAGGAGGTGAAGGAGGAAATGTTGAGCCTACCTAAGGTATTTAGAATTGGCATTTCAGTCTACACATGGGAAATGGAGAATAGCCCCTTTTCACCAAAAAATCAGAAAGAAATGTCCCCTACGCCTGAGATTTTTTCTTCAGATGATACCATATGGCTGGAAAATGAATAGATCATGGAGGATTCAACATATTTATTGCATGATTGCATTAAATTGATGCAATCAACAGGGGAAAACCCTATAGAAGTGATTCCTGATGAGACTTTTGTTTATCCACCAGCAACAGCTATCATAAGTGAAAAATTGCCAGGCGCATTGATGAATTCTGAAGGACTCCAACTTGATTTACTCAACTACACTACTGTTGATCAAGTATCAACCGAGAATATGGAGGTCTCTCTCTTTCAAGTGATGAAAATTGTATCTAAAAAGCAAGAACTGAGCTTTGTAGAGAAGGTCCATATTCCAAAAGAGAAGATTTTGAATTTGTGCAATATAATTGTACCTAATGCTGTAGAAAACCAATGCCCTGGTATCAAAATCAATTTTAATACCTTGAATCACCTATCCTTTCTGACAATTGGTCATCCTCCCAATGGTGGGTGGCTAGGGCTCCTAACTTCTCATAAATTGTCCTGAACCTTTACCATTCATCCTTTAAGCATTCAGAGATCTGATTTCAATAGGGGTTAATAGAAGATATAAGTCATGGAATGAAATAAAATATACATCAACAACAACTCTAATATAAAAATCATGTATAAGAGAAAAACCAAAACTTTATCAAGCCCATAAAGCATTTAAACTGTCAATCACGGACTTTCAAAACCTAGGTGCATCCTCTTCAAAACAAAGGAGCCAAATATAATAGTAGAATATAAAGATATAGTATGAAGACATCTGAAATATCTGGAACAATGGAACTCTAAGAAAGCATAAATGCCTGGAGTATATCAAATGACAAAGTATGAGAATGCAAAAGGAAAAAGAAGAATCCTTGAAGATCGTAATGATGAGAAGCTCCAACATCCAGCTCCATGAGGGCACTAGATACATAGAAAATGACAAGGGGAAACTAATTGAAATGGAGGCAAGAGACACTGCTCATACCCTGAATAACATTAAAGGCCCAAAAGCCTTGAAATAATAGTAAAAGAAAAAGGATAGTCGAAGAATTTGGAGGAATAACATTCATGCAAGATGAAGGATGCATAGTGCCAAGGTTGAGAACCCTTATCTCGCAATTGTGCACTCCTATTTGTCATAGAGTTGGGCCTTGAGTGCGAGGAGGTTTGATGCCTTTAAGATTCCTGTTATGGGACATATCTGTGAAGGTGACACAATCTTCAAAAAATTTCCAAAAATGTTCATAGGCGCAACTGAATCAACTGTCTGGTGGGGGCGGAGTTGCCTGTTGATGTGACACAATGAGGGAGTCCATGAATTTTTTTTATCCTTGTCTTGAAGGGTTCCATTGTAAGTTTACACTTGGCCATTATTTCCATCAGGTCCTCGTCAATTCTAACCAACACTTTCCTTTGGTTTTCCAAAGCTTCTTTTAATTTAGCATTGTTAACTGATGCCACAATTGTAGAAATTCTGACCAGCAATAGATTAATTTCACTCACAACAAATTACAATTGATCATGCAAAATTGTCAACAATGGAGACTGAAAATGGAGCTGTAACACAAAATTATATTAACTCAGTGTACAATAGCCAACCATGTAATAACATAGGTTGCTGAATATATAGAATACATCAAGAGATCGAATGCATAAGGAGGCATCCAAAACTAGCATAAAGCAGGCTTACCCAAAATAGGCAAATCCCCCATAGGTGTAAAAAGCTGATCCCAAATCTGTCATGAGGCTCACGAATTGGAAAGGGTGCATGGGCAAGCTAATGAGTGGTGGAATGGAAGCTCATACATGCTTTTGCACGGAGGAAAGAGTGGAGGATGAAAGGGCAATAAAACAAGTTCACCTCACCTAGTCTTGCTTTCCAATGTGCCTTAAAACAATGAAAAATCAGTCAATAAAGTAGAAAAAGAAGAAGGGCTCCTAGGAGGCCAGGAATAAAGCAGATTTGATTCCTAAGGCTTTCCCAAGCACTACATGACTCAAATATGGCAAGTTTGACCTCTATGGATAGGCAATTAGCAACTTGCACATGGTGGGACTCATGGACTAGGAAAATAAGACAAAAATAAATGAATTAATGTCTAAGTGGGTAATACTATGGGTTTGATTATTCTAACACCCCCCCTTAAGCCTGACTTTATGAGTAATAAATAAAAATATAGGGCCTAGCAACAAGGCTTAGTCACCCTTTTACATACTGCAAGTCCATATGAAACAAGGAAAGAGGCAAAACCAACTTGGGAAAATCCTCCCTTAAACATGGACTGTAAAACAAAATTGTAGAATCTTGTCTCCACTCATGCTTTGACAGCATGATCAGCAATCCCCAGCAGTGATTTGATATTGCTGAAGGTCTTCTCACAAAATGCTTTGGTGAAGATATCAGCTACTTGTTCTGAAGATGAACAGAAGAGTAGGTGAATGGTGCCATCATGCACCAGCTCTCTGATGTAGTGCATGTGAATCTCAATGTGTCTGGTTCGCTGCTTCTAAACTGGATCTTTGCAGATTCGAATGGTACTCTGGTTACCATAGTAGATGGTAGTTGAGTACTCAGGTTCGAAACCACACTCTCCAAGTAAACCCTGCAACCATAAACACTGAGTTGCTGCATTGACAAATCCTCTGTATTCAGCTTCTGTAGATGAGAGTGCAATGGAACTTTGTTTCTTGCTTGACCAGATAATTGGCCCTTCTGCAAGCATGAACACATAACCTGAAGTGGACTTCCTGTCTGTGCTATCACCTTCCCAATCACTGTCAGTAAAACCAATTAACCCAAGGTCAGAATTGGCTTTATAGAAAATCCCATGTGTCCTTGTTCCCTGAACAAAGCTAAGGATCCTCTTGGCTGCTTTCCAATGGATCTCATGGGGCTGATCCATGAATCTAGAAGCAACACTGACTGCATAACAAATATCAGGTCGAGTATGTGTCAAATACAATAAACATCCAATCAATTGTCTATACAAAGTGTTGTTTACCATCGGTGGAGAATCATTCCTCCAGCTTCACTCCTGAAAGGAAAGGAGTTTTGCTTGCTTTGCAATCTTGCATTCTGAATTTGATCAGAAAATCCAAGGCATATTTGGACTGGTGCACCTTGATTCCAGCTTTGGTTTGAGCAATCTCAAGCCCCAGAAATTGACTTAAGAGCCCCAAATCTGTCATGGAGAAGGCTTGGTTCATAGCTCCTTTTAGGGAAGCAATCTCAGCCTATGAGCTTCCTGTAATGAGGAGGTCATCAACATATAACACAATGATCATTAATGAACCATTAATTACCTTCAGATAGACATTCGAATCTGATTTGCACCGAACAAAATTCAGAGATAGCAAGAAGCTATCTATCTTGGCATACCAAGCCCTGGGGGCTTGCTTTAGCCCATACAATGAATTTCTCAACCTGCACACAAGAGAATGGTCAGTAGCAAAACTTTGGGGCTGCTGCATATATATCTCCTCAGTGAGATCACCATTCAGAAAGGCACATTTTACATCCATGTGATGTACCTCCCATTGCCTTGATGCTGCAATGGCTAGAGCTAGCCTGATTGAATCCATCTTTGCCACTGGGGAAAAAGTATCATTGTAATCGATTCCATGAACCTGTGAGTAGCCTTTAGCTACCAATATAGCCTTGTACTTCAATGGTGAACCATCAGCAGCAAATTTGGTCTTATAGACCCACTTACACTGTACTAGTTTTCTCCCTGGAGGAAGATCCACTAGCTCCCATGTGTTGCTCTTCTGTAGCGAGTTGAACTCCTCATTCATGGAAGCTTGCCATATTGGATCTCCTGCTGCTTCTTCATATGTTTGAGGATCAGACTCCACCATCAAATAGCATTTTTCAGCAAACTCGGGATCCTTCATGCACAGACCACTCTCAAATTGAGATCTAGTCCTCCTTGGGTCATTGGGATCCCCAGCTAACTGTCCTGCTTCATGTAGTGTCTTGGCTGCCCATTTAGGCCTTGTTGGGCTGTTAGGGTCTGCAATAAACTCATCTCCATCAGACAAATCAGAATCAGCATGTTCAACAAACTCTTTACTTACTTCTTGAGGTTTAGGTGGTGAAGAGGCTTCACCAATTTCCACATCTGCAAGGGGTTCTTCTTCAAAATGAACACACCTTTCGATGAAGGATTTGTTTGTGCTCAAATTTATCAACTTGTACCCTTTTTAATCTTCAAAGTATCCCACAAAAAGACACTCTTGGCTTTGGGGCTGCAAAGCCTTCCTCTTCTCTGTCGGGATTCTAGCCCATGCCTTTGAGCCAAAAATCCTGAAATGGGTCACATCTGGCTTGTGCCCACTCCATGCTTCGAAAGGAGTCATGCCATCCAACTGTTTGTGAGGCACCCTATTCTGAATATATGCTGCACAGTTGATAGCTTCGGCCCAGTACTTTGGTGCCAAAGTTTTGTCCTCCATCATGCATGTTTCCATCTCCTTCAGTGATATGTTCTTCCTCTCTGCAACACCATTCTGCTGTGGTGTGTAGGGAATAGAATGCTGCATCTGAATACCTGCATCTACACAACAGTTAATAAACTCAGTCTTGACATACTCACCACCACTGTCAGACCTGAGTACCTTGAGTTTTCTTCCACACTGGTTTTCAACCAAATCCTTGAAGACTTTGAATAGGCCAAAAACTTCTGACTTGTGTTTCATGAAGTG
>LPNX010434262.1:184029-212487 GCA_001517045.1 Pseudotsuga menziesii
TGAATCTCCAGCAACCAGAGCTTGGTCTTTGGAAGGTTTTATGGTGCCCATCATCACCAGCTTGTCTTGTTTTTGTGTGAGAGATTCCATGAAATATGCAAGGCTAGGCATCTTCCAGTTTCGAGCTGTGAGTTTTGTGGCATAGAAGGTCGAAACAAAGACTAAGTAGTCAGGTCCTAGCTTCTAGAGGATGGCCAATATGAGCTGATCATCTTTCTTTTCGATACCACACTGCTTCAGCTGCAAAACTAGTGCTTTGAACTTGGAGAAATATAGCTGCAAGGATTCAAAGCTACTGGGACTCAGAGAAATCAGCTCATTTTCGATCTGATGTCCCCTCATCTCATCTATCTTTCCAAAAATATCAGAAATATTCTCCCATACTTGATTCGGTGAAGTTAATCCATCGAGATGGAAAAGGAGGTCTCGGGAAATGCTGAGACATAGGAGGCCATAAGCCTCATCTCTCCGATTGTGCTATTTGATCTTCTCTGCAGCTACATTGGGCTCTTCTTCTATAGCCATAGTCACCCTGTAGATGCCTTTCGCTCTCAACAAGATCTCCATCTCTGCTTTCCATTCAAAAAAGTTGAAGGGAGTCAAGATAGTTTTCTGTGAATCCATAGCTTTAGAAAATCTGTCCCGGCTGTCAATAGAAGGCTCCCAGTCTTGATGTCGAACCTGCAAAACAATTTTTGAAGGAGAGTAACAACCTATAATGGCTCTGATGCCATGTAGAAATTCTGACCAGCAATAGATTAATTTCACTCACAACAAATTACAATTGATCATGCAAAATTGTCAACAATGGAGACTGAAAATGGAGCTGTAACACAAAATTATATTAAATCAGTGTACAATAGCCAACCCTGTAATAACATAGGTTGCTGAATATATATAATACATCAAGAGATCGAATGCATAAGGAGGCATCCAAAACTAACATAAAGCAGGCTTACCCAAAATAGGCAAATCCCCCATAGGTGTAAAAAGCTGATCCCAAATCTGTCATGAGGCTCACGAATTGGCAAGAGCGCATGGGAAAGCTAATGAGTGGTGGAATGGAAGCTCATACATGCTTTTGCATGCAGGAAAGAGTGGAGGATGAAAGGGCAATAAAACAAGTTCACCTCACCTAGTCTTGCTTTCCTATGTTCCTTAAAACACTGAAAAAGCAGTCAATAAAGCAGAAAAAGAAGAAGGGCGACTAGGAGGCCAGGAATAAAGAATATTTGATTCCTAAGGCTTTCCCAAGTGCTACATGAGTCAAAGATGGCAAGTTTGACCTCTATGGATAGGCAATTAGCAACTTGCACATGGTGGGACTCATGGACTAGGCAAATAAGACAAAAATAAATGAATTAATGTCTAAGTGGGTAATACTATGGGTTTGATTATTATAACAACAATAAGCCATTGTTTTATACCATCTACATAGATAATTGACATGCAGTTGAATTGCTTAGCAAAGTCATATTTCAACTTTCCAACCATTGCTTGAAATTGTTTTTCATTTGTTAGAGTCCCATCAATGAAAACAAGAGGGAATTCGAATGCTCGAACTTTTAGATCCTTTTGTAACTAGGATCTCACTTTGTCCGGACTCTCCCACTCTTCAACAAGCTCATTCAGTGTCCTAAATTTGTGTTCCCAAGCCTTTGTAGCTTCAACGAGTTGAAAATTTGAAAGGTATTTGACACCCCTCTCATTTCAGGGACAATTTCTGCAAGATAAGGCTTGATATATTGAACCTAAAATAAATTATTAGCTTCTTGTCCTTGGTTAATGTTGTTCTTGATATGCACAAATTTGTTCTGAATCCTATCAACTTGGATGATCGTGTCCCATGCAACATTCAACAAGTTTTGTCTTCCTTCCAGATTCTCAACAATGACCCCCTTTATACTCCTCAATATAGATTTAGCAAGTTCATATTTTCCCTGATTGTTCTCATTAGTATTCTTTTCGGTATTATCAGGTGATCTAGAAGACTCTGGTACAACATATAATGACCAAATCTTGAACTCATTGAGTCCATTCCTTTGTTCTTCAATGATTTTCTGTAGGGAATAATCTTTTGCCTGTTGTTCCTTAACCTTACTCTTCACTACATCTACAATAGCACTACAAAATCTGACTGCATAACTTGCATCCATGTCCTTAACATCAATAACTTGGTTGGAAGTATCCACTTGTAATAGCCTAACTGGATCGATCGCCTCCTCTGCCAATAGCTCTTGATCACTAAATTGGATCTTAAAATGATAAAAAATTGGGTAGATGCACTAGCAAGGCATGAAAAAATAAAAGTATCCATACAATCCCCATAATTAAACACTTCCTTTTTGTATTGTAAATTTTGATCAGTTATCACTTATCCTACCTCATAGTTAATATCATCAGCATTACGATATAGTATTTTTTCATTACCCCATGCTGCTTTGATTTCTTCCTCCTGGACATTTATTTCTTCCATATCATCTTCAGCTCCATCTGTCTTATACCTCATAATCTTTTCTTGCTTTCCAACTGTTCAAGGAATTCCATACCAAGGTGTCCATAATAAATCTTATGCTTGTTAAGTTAGGATAAACAATTTCACAAAGAAAATTACCGGAGAATCCCCAGATGGAATACACCAATGCATTAAAAATCCTAGAATATAAACAGTATGAATAAATCATTTTATTCATTGCATTAAGTAGGTGCAAAAGGATCATACTGGCTGCTTAGAAAAGTACAAAGAAGCTCAAAAATGGACCAAGAATTATGTAGCTCATATGCACACTAAAGAATAGATTAAAGCCAAAATACAAGGAAATAAAACTAAAATAATGTAGCAAGATGGTCAAGAAAACTGAAAACTATGACAAAGAAAAAGAAAATTAATGATGGAGACAAGTTTAGATGAGCAATACCGTTTTTGACACCCTCTGTATTGTATTGACCTATTGCAAATTTGGAGTTTGGAGTAGATTGTATTGACCTGCTGTAAATTTGGAGTAGACGGACGATCAGGATCTCATACCTACATTGAGATTGAGCTTTCCCCTGAAGGACTACTATTACAACACATGGGATCATGGCCCTATTTAAGAAATTCTTCTTCAAAAACCCCCTCATGTGCTACTTGAAATTTCAGAGCGACTTTATGGTATGCATCACACTGATTACTTGCTAATTACTTTTTTTGCATTTTTTGGGTGTTTTTTTTCAGTGACCCAATTTCATGTTTGGAGAACCCAAATGGACTTTTAGATAACCCGAATCAATCATTTGAAGTGGGCATAGATATTTGTTGATAAAATAACTGAGATTTATTCTATTTTGGTTTTGAACTGGTTTGTTGTCCAAGGAGATTGAATTTGTGGCATGCATTATGCAGTGTTCAATTCCTGCTTCACAACAGATGTTTTGGATGAGGATGATTATAAGATTTATATGAAGAAAATCATGAGCCAATGTAACACCCCAGTTTTGACCCCGTTGCATTAAATGTACATGATGGATATATTGTAATTAATCATGGTGTGGAGCTAAAGGCAAAAGCCCCACCATCGATTTGGTTGTGTTATGTTTCGGCGATTGGAATTGTTGCTGATAGTATATAGTGATATACGAGAGATATTAGTTTCGGCTTCATGTAAATATGCATTTTAATTAAATGAACCCCAACTAGCTATGTCAATGAAACCATAATGAAAAGGGCATGATTTTCCTAAGGATAAGGAGGGGGAATTGTTAAACCTTGAGCCTATGGGAAAATCCATGTGTCAACCACCCATTTAAAACTTCTGTTGTTAGTTGGGGGCAGTTATTGTTGGGTAGTGGTGGGTGGCAGGACTGCCAGTCCTTTCCCACACGCACACTCCACTAGCAGACTCCTTCACTTCACGTGGGCAGGGGAAGCAAGGGGCATCACTCTCCATTATTCCACTCTCCATGGTTTTTCTCATCCTCACGCACAAGCTGGAATCGCCCATCCTCATGCAGAGACGTTCAATTTTTCTCACGCACAGGATTCTTTCTGGTCTTACTCACGCAGCAAGATGGGGAGCCATTTTTTCATCATCCACGATTTTTCCCTATGAAGGAACCCTTCGCGTTCTGGGATGCGGGTGTGTGTTTCCCTCACCGACTTGTGGTTCGGGGCATTATGTTTTCCCATGTCCAGGATGAGAATCGGATCTTCTTTTCCATTTTCGGATTGTGTGTATTCCCGTTGTTTCAGTGTTGAAGATCGAGGCAGTTGCTTTCCCCACGATTTTGTTGCTGTGGTTTCACCTGTGTTTTGGGCTGCTGTGGGTTATGAGTGAGTCGTTTTGGCCATGATAGGGCCAAGAACAACTCAGGGATCGACTTTCCCTGTCAAAGCTATGAATGGCTTGGTTTTGCTACGTGTATGCAGTGGTTGGTCTTCGGACTGTGTTGGAGTGGGAATGAAGGTTGGAGTATGCTTGATAAACCTGGTGTGTTTGGGAGACACATAGACCGAGCTAGAGGGATGGATTTCTTCTCCACAACCCCTGAATAGAACCGGAAGGGAGGTCAGGGCCAGAGGGACTGTGTAGCAGAGAAGGGACTTATTTCCTTGTGTTGGGTGTGTGTGGATGTCCTAGAAGTCAGGCTAGTTTTGGTGTAGGTGTCCTTAGCTCTTCAATGAGCTCACCAACTTAGCATTCAACTTTTCCCAGCTCCTTGATGACATGATAAACCCAACTGTGTTGGCTTGGCTGATTTGTGTATCCTTGGCTGTGTAATCCTGCTTGTTCCTTATTCCTTTGGGAATCATGCCCAGCTCGAGGGTGGCGGTGTTGTTGAGAGATTAAGGAGCACACTGGACTATGGTTGGGTGGAACGTTGAAGTGACGTAGCTGGTTGCGGGACGAATTCCTCATAAGATAAGTATTTGTGTCTATTTCATCTTTCCAATTATATTTACTGTTTAATGAATTACGATGAACATGTCGAATGGTTGAATGTATGGATTGCTTCCGCTGTATGTTAAACAATTATACATCTCTGCATGTTTTTACTTCCAAGCATTTTATTTCAGTTTTATGTATGCACATGTTCATGGGGCTAGTTTCCCGGATGGTTAATGGCATGGTAGCGTCCTCTTCGTCGGTCAGAGGGTCGGGGATGTTACAGACTGGTATCAGATCTCATGTTGTAGCATGGGCCTGAATGGGTCATGAAGAATCAGCTAGCAGAGGCAGGTTGCTCTTTTCCCAGTAGAGATCAGAAATTATGACCCAAAAAAAAAACTTGATAGAAAACTTTAACGAAATTTTCCAAGTGTCCAGACAGTCGGCTCGTCGGAAGGCTTAGTCAGAAGCTCATTCGATGCATCAGACAGCCTAGACAGAATCCCACCCGATGAGGAACTGGTGGGGAGAAAAATTTCAAAATTTGTCGAAGTTTGGAAGTTGTTGGTGGTTTCGGCGATGAGGAACCGAGGGTTTCGGCGGAGAACAGGTGAAGACAGAGCCGTAGTGTCAGCGGAGATCACCTGAAGACCGCCGAAACGTCATAGAAAATTAGACGAAGGGCTGTCTGATACAAACCATCGACGACAGTGAAAAATAGAGGAATTCTGAGCTGATACAACGGCTGGTTCTGCAGGTTTGAGCCAAAACGGCGGTGGACGAAAGGTGATGAAGATGCCGATACATTGGTAAGAAAAGGATGATGGAGCCAACGTGGGTGAAAGTTGAAAAATTTTCTAAGTATTGGGATGTTTCAGAAGCCTTCAGATGAAGACCTCCGAAATGTTGGCTCACCTAGATGGATGGACTCACAATGTCACCGGTGGAGAACAAGTGAGGACAGAGCCATATTGTCGGCGTAGATCACCTGAAGACCGCCGAAACATCGACGAAAATTAGTTGATGGAATAGTCGACACAGTGACGACAGGAAGAAGATAAAAAAGAATTTTTGAAAATTTTTCTAAGTGTTGAGATTTTAGGATCGCCAAAGGAACTAGTCTGAATCTCCTCTGATACAACGGATAGCTTAGTTGAAAAACCTCTGATACAGACCATCGGCGATGGCGAGAGTTAGAGGAAGAGAGAGCCAAAGAAGTGGCTGGAAGAGAAAGTAGGCACCGCAACGGTGGCAGGAGGAAGAGGATGAGAGCATCGACGCGGGGGAGAAAACATGAAGGGAAGTCGAAGATAAAATTTCGCTGAAAATTCTT
The DNA here is from genome assembly GCA_001517045.1 of Pseudotsuga menziesii. NCBI lineage: Eukaryota > Viridiplantae > Streptophyta > Pinopsida > Pinales > Pinaceae > Pseudotsuga > Pseudotsuga menziesii. The sequence continues at coordinate 190,231 of LPNX010434262.1, forward strand.
CTAAGTGTCGGAATCGTCGGAAGTTGATCGCTGAAGTGGATCCGCAGTTTCAGCAGAGATCTCCTGAAGGACGCCGAAATGTCGGAGAAAATTAGCTGATCGGGCAGCCGACGGCGGCGGACGAAGGAAGAAGTTTTGCCAAAGTGTTGAAAGCATCGGAGAAACTTAGTTGATGGGTCCGCCGACACATTGAAAATTTTTAGTTGATTGGACCGCCGATGAGTGTCGAAAATTTTTAGTTGATTGGACCAATAAAGTGTCGAAAGTTTTGTTGGGAAGAGGTCCGATTGGACAAAAGGAAATTTTGAGTTTTTCAAGTGGGATTTCTCAGTGAATTTCAGCAGTTTTTCAGTGAGATTTTCAGCAGTTCTTCAGTAGATTCTCAGGGCTGAAAAGGAAGAAAATTTTGTGTTTGGGCAAAATTGTTATTTTATGAATTTTCCAGGAGAAGCTAAGTAATTCTGATTTATGTCAATGCTATGCAGCTAACAGTTGTGTTACTAACACGTTTGCAGAATCATAGGCACCTTCAAGGGCAGTATTCCAGGTAGTGCAGTTTGGTAAGTAAGTGGTGGTTCAGTTATGAGGACCCATGATGGATATGATGCTCGGGATTCCTACGAGCGTGCCTGAGATGTCATGGGATAAAATGTTCGTAATGGAAACGATGACATAGAGTCTAATGGAAGGAGGTTCCAAGAGACATCGTTAGATGTTGTAGCTACCATGAGAAGCTTGATTAAAGTCCAGGAAGAGTAGCATCAGTTGAATGCTGCTATGTTGCAGAGTTTGACAGACTTGCAAAGGAAGATAGACTCTGGACGGGGTACAGCAAGACCAGAAGGCAGTAAGAGCAGTACTAGGAGAGAAGAAGGACTTCTAGTGGATCATCTGACTCTAAAGAATCCAGCGGGGATTCAAGATCTTCTTCTCGTAAAAGAAAGAGAAAGAGGCACCATAGGGATCGCGTTCAGGATGAATTTAAGAAGGCTAAACCTCCTACATTTGATGGTGAAGTAAAGACTGGACAAGAAGCTAAATCTTGGCTTCTTGGGATAAATAAGTACTTCCAAGTTCAGGATTATTCGGGAAACATGAAGGCAAGGGTTTCCATATTCAATCTAAATGGAAGGGCATCCATTTGGTGGGAACACTTCAAGAAAGTAAAGAGGATCAGTGAAAGGAGACTTAAGTGGAAACAGTTCAAGAAGTATTTCAAGCATAAATACCTCTCTGATAGGTATTATGATGACAAGATTAAGGAGTTCCATGAGCTGAGTTTGGGACAACAGACCAAAAAAGAGTATGCAAATAAGTTCTTGGAATTGCTGAGGTATGTCTGGTACATAAGAGATGAAAAAGTGAAGGTCCAGTAGTTTCTGAGTGGGTTTCCTCAATCTTGCAAAGATAGAATTGAGTTTTACGAACCTAGAACTCTTGAAGAAGCAATAAGGAAGGATAAGTATTGCTACGAGCAAAGCAAAGGTAAACCTAATTACCATAAGGCATGGAAGGACAAGAAGAATGAGAAGTTTGACCAAAGAAAGAAAGGTTTCAAACCTTCTAACTTCAGGAATCGGTCGAAGCAGCCATCCCAAGCTGCGAGTAAGACAGTTGGAGTGATAGGAGAGAAGCCTAAGGATCCACAACATAATAGAGGACCCCTTCAATGTTGGAAATGTGGAGGACTCCACATGCGCAGAATTTTTCCACTCAAGAACGAGAGTGCAAGGTAAGCTCACAACATTCAAGAAGCAGAAAGAGTGGGTCAAGTAGCAAGGGCAGTCCCTAGGATTTATGCAGCCCTGGAGGACCGCCAGGAAGATCACCAGTCAATTGTGGTTGAAGTTGCAGGTAAGATTGTTGAGCAATCTGTTTCTATTTTGATTGAACTTGGTTCTACTCATAGTTACATTACCCCTAGAGTAGTGGAGATTTGTGCTTTTAAGAAAGTAAAGCATAGGAAATCTTAGTTAGTTCAGCTAGCCACTGGAGCTAAGAGAAAGTTTAGTGAAGTGGTAGAGAAATGTCCATTGGTCATGAATGGATTGGTCACTTGTGTAGATCTAAATGTTCTACCACTTGGTTCTTGTGATGTTCTCATTGGAATGGATTGGTTAGAAGCTCACAAGGTAAAGCTTGAATGTTACAATAATACTTTCGAATGCATGGATGAAGAAGGGAACCCAGTAGTGGTAAAAGGTATTCCAAAGGTGATTTCAGTAAGGCATGTTTCAGCAATGCAGTTGAAGAAGTTCTATAGGAAAGGTTGCTAGTTGTATGCAGCTCATATTTTCGAGGCATCGGAGGATGAAACTCCTAGGTTGGAGGACTATCAGGTGTTACAGGAATTCAGGGATGTGTTTCCTGAGGAGATTCTAGGGCTTCCTCCAAATAGGGACATTTATTTCATTATTGAACTTGTGCCAGGAGCAGCACCAGTGTCCAAGACACCCTACAGGATGAGTACACCAGAGATGTTAGAACTGAAGATGCAACTGCAAGAGTTGTTGGAAAAGAAGTATATCAGGCCGAGTGTGTCTCCTTGGGGAGCAACAGTTCTATTTGTAAAGAAGAAATATGGTACACTTAGGTTGTGTATTGATTACAGACAACTGAACAAAGTCATTGTGAAGAATAAATATCATTTTCCTAGGATTGATGACCTCTTTGATCAAATGAGAGGAGCAAATGCATTTTCTAAGATTGACTTGAGGTCTCGTTACCATCAGGCGAGAATCAAGGATGAAAACATTCATAAGATAGCCTTGAGAACAAGGTATGGACATTATGAGTTTGTGGTGGTACCATTTCGTCTCACAAATGCACCCGCTACATTTATGTGCCTTATGAATAGTGTCTTTAGCAGGTATTTGGAAAAGTTTGTTCTTGTTTTCCTTGATGACATTATTATTTATTCTAAGAATGAGGAAGAGCATGAAGAGCATTAGAGATTGACATTGCAATTACTCAGCGAGCATCAGTTGTATACGAAGCTGAGAAAGTGTGACTTCTATAGAGATAGAATTCAGTATTTGGGTCACATTATCTCAGAAGAGGGTATATTTGTGGACCCTAAAAAGATTGAAGCCATTCTGAATTGACCTACTCCAAGAAATGTGACAGATGTAAGATCTTTTATGGGACTTGCAGGATACTATAGGAGATTCATTGAGGGATTCTCCAAAGTTGCACATGCCATCACTTCTTTGCAAAAGAAGGGGATAAAGTTTTAATGGACATCGAGGTGTGAAGAAAGCTTCCAGCAGTTGAAAAATATTCTCACTAGTGCACTAGTATTGAAAGTTGCAGATCCAGAGAAAGATTTTGTGGTGTGTACCGATGCATGCGGACAAGGGCTTGGAGGAGTTCTTATGCAAGACAACCACGTGATATGTTATGAATCGAGAAAGCTGAAGGAGCATGAGAAGAACTATGCCACTCATGATCTAGAGCTTGCAGCCATAGTACATGCCCTCAAGATGTGGAGGCATTACTTGATGGGTAGAATATTTGAACTAAGGACAGACAATTGTGGTCTGAAGTATCTATTTGATCAGCCTACTCTGAATGCTAGGCAAGCGAGATGGCTGGAGTTTTTATGTGAGTTTGATTTTGAAATCAAGCACATAAAGGGAAAAGAGAATAATCCAGCTGATGCACTCAGCAGGAAGGTGCAGGAAATGCATGTGGCATCTCTTAGTATTTTCCAATCAGATTGTTAATTGTACTACTGGAGATGAATTGTATGAGCTAGTAAAGGATGAATTGCAGCAGCAAAGCCTTGAGAAGAGGTATGAGGGATATAAATTGGAAGAAGATGGAGAGTCATACTTATAAAGGTAGAATTTATATTCCAGATGTAGCAGATTTGAGGAGAGTTGTTATGGATGAAATCCATCAAACTCCATATTTTGGCCACCCAGGATACCAGAAGACGATTGCTACCACAAGAAAACAGTGCTTTTGGCCAGGAATGAAAAAGGACATAGCTGAATACATTTCGAGGTTCCTGAAATGTTAGCAGGTAAAGGTTGAGCATCAACACCCGACAGGTTTGTTGTAACCTTTGCCAATTCCAGAATGGAAATGGGAATTTATTTCCATGGATTTTATTATGGGATTGCCGATGACTTGGAGACAACATGATTCCATCATGGTTGTAGTAGACAATTTAACAAAGGAAACACATTTTATACCGGTGAAGTATACGCATAAGACTGATGACATTGCAAAGATCTTCATGAAGGAGATTTTCAAATTGCATGGATTTCCTAAGGAAATAGTCTCTGACAAAGATGTCAAGTTCACTTCCAATTTTTGGAAGGGGTTGTTTGCAGATTTGGGTACAACGCTAAAGTTTAGCACTTCATACCATCCTCAAACAGATGGTCAGACAGAGAGAGTTAATCAAGTACTAGAAGACATGCTTCGCATGTATGTGATGGACAAACCAACCAAGTGGGAAGATTACTTGCACTTGGTAGAGTTTTCTTATAACAATGGACAACAGACATCCTTGGGGATGAGTCTGTATGAAGCTTTGTATGGAAGAAGGTGTAGGACACCAGTGACTTGGGATAATCCAGTGAATAGGGTTGTGATTGGTCCAGAACTGCTCAAGGAAATGGAGCAAGAGGTTGTAAAGATCAGGTAGAATATGAAAGCAGCACAAGACAGACAGAAAATCTATGCAGATAAGCATAGGGTGAACAGGGAGTTCAGTGTTGGGGATCATGTTTACCTCAAAGTGAGGGCAAGGAAGAGTTCCTTGAAGCTTGGAAGTTGTGCCAAGCTGTCACCAAGATATTGTGGGCCATTTGAAGTGCTTGAAAGAATAGGACCAGTTTCCTATAGACTTGCATTGCCTGCTAGCAGTAGAGCTCATAATGTTTTTCATGTTTCTTTGCTTAAGAGATATGTACATAACCCTAACCATGTGATAAATTGGGATGTGATTCAGGTGGAACCCGAGGGAGAGTTCCAAACTGAGCCAATGCTCATCCTCGACAGGCAGGTCACAATGCTCCGGAACCGGGCCATAGGGTAGGTAAAGGTGCAATGGGAGCACTACGGACCTGAAGAGGCTTCGTGGGAGTTGGAGGATGCCATGCAATTGGCACATCCATTTTTGTTCAATTCTGCAAAACACTAAGGCGGTACTAGTGTAGCATTTTGTTCAAATTTTGTAAAGCATTGAGGACAGTGCTATTGAAGGGGGAGGGGAATGTAATACCCCATTTTTGACCCCGTTGCATTAAATGTACATGATGGATATATTGTAATTAATCATGGTGTGGAGCTAAAGGAAAAAGCCCCACCATCAATTTGGTTGTGTTATGTTTCGGCAATTGGAATCATTGTCGATAGTATATATTGATATACGTCACATATTAGTTTTGGCATCATGTAAATATGCATTTTAATTAAATTAACCCCAACCAGCTATGTCAATGCAGCCATAATGAAAAGGGCATGATTTTCCTAAAGATAAGGAGGGGGAATTGTTAAACCTTGAGCCTATGGTAAAAGCTATGTGTCAACCACCCATTTAAAACTTCTGTTGTTAGTTGCGGGTAGTTATTGCTGGGTAGTGGTGGGTGGCAGGATTACCAGTCCTTTCCCACACGCACACTCCACCAATGGACTCCTTCACTTCATGTGGGTAGGGGAAGCAGGGGGTATCACTCTCCATTATTCTACTCTCCCACTCTCCATGGTTTTGCTCATCCTCACACATAGGCTGGAATTGCCCATTCTCACATAGAGTAGTTTTGTTTTTCTCATGCACAATATTTTTTCTGGTTTTACTCATGCCGCAAGCTGGGGAGCCGTTTTTTCGTCATCCACGGTTTTTCCCTGTGAAGGAACCCTTCGCGTTCTGGGCTATGGGCATGTGTTTCCCTCACTGACTTTTGGTTCAGGGAATTATGTTTTCCCCTATACAGGCTGAGAATCGGATCTTCTTTTCCATTTTCGGACTATGTGTCTTCCCGTTGTTTCAGTGTTGAAGATTGGGGTGGTTGCTTTCCCCATGATTTTGTTGTTGTGGTTTCACCTGTGTTTTGGGCTGTTGTGGGTTATGAGTGAGTCGTTTTGGCCATGATAGGGCCAAGAATGACTTAGGGATTGAATTTCCCTGTCAAAGCTATGAATGTCTTGGTTTTGTTGCGTGTATGTAGTGGTTGGTCTTCGGACTGTGTTGGAGTGGGAATGAATGTTGGAGTATGCTTGATAAACCTGGTGTGTTTGGGAGACATAGAGACAAAGCTAGAGGGATGCATTTCTTCTCCATAACCCTTGAATAGCACTAGAAGGGAGGTCAAGGCCTGAGGGACTGTGTAGCAAAGAAGGGATTGATTTCCTTGTGTTGGGTGTGTGTGGGTGTCCTAGAAGTCAGGCTAGTTCTGGTGTAGGTGTCCCTAGCTCTTCAATGAGCTCAGCAGCTTAGCATTTAGCTTTTCCCAGCTCCTTGATGGCCTGATAAACCCAACTATGTTGGCTTGGATGATTTGTGTATCCTTGGCTATGTGTAAGCCTGCTTGTTCCTTATTCCTTCGGGAATCATGCCCAACTCGGGGGTGGTGGTGTTGCTGAGAGATTAAGGAGCACACTGGCCTATGGTTGGGTGGAACGTTGCAGCGATGTAGCTGGTTGTGGGATGAATTCCTCATAAGATAAGTATTCTTGTCTATTTCATCTCTACAATTATATTTACTGTTTAATGAATTACGATGAACATGTCGAATGCTTGAATGTATGGATTGCTTCCAATGTGTGTTAAACAATTATACATCTCTGCATGTTTTTACTTCCAAGCATTTTATTTCAGTTTTATGTATGCACATGTTCATGGGGCTAGTTTCCTGGATGGTTAATGGCATGGTAGCATCCTCTTCATCGGTTGGAGGGTTAGGGACATTACAGCCAATTAATAGACCAATTCCTGAATGCCTCATTTTTGGTGTTCAACTTCAAAGAGGGCGAGAGGAAGAGTGAAGTGACAAAATTTTTGTCTCAGTATGACATGATGACTATCATGGAATTTCGAAGGCAGTTCGAGGGATGCCCCTTGATTCCTATGGATATGGTCCATCATTTTACTGCAAGAGGGAAGGATGGGTTGTTATTGCCTTCATGTTGGTTTCCCTTCTCATTTACAGGAAGTAGAATACAGGCGAGTAGAATACTTTGGAAATGATTCACAAACAGGCCTCTAAGAAACTTCTACATCTATTATCTCGTCTGAGTCCAATCTCTTCTTAGATACGGTATCTTCACTATATATCTAAGAGAATTTATATGTTTGAATGTCCTCCACTAGAAAGGGCTTTGTCCCTTGATTGTGTTATTCTTAGAATTATTCCAAATTTCGACGGCGAAGGGGGATGCAGACCAATTTTCCAGACATTCGAGTAGGATCCCTTCAGTACCGATGATAGGAAACCCAAGATTCTCTTTTCGATACCAAAGAAGAGTAAGAATGTTTGACATTATAGACAGGTTAAAATTTTCATCTAATTTACGGTTATTGTCAAATTTTGTGGACTAGCTGAATTTTATGTCAATAGCATTTTCATTCAGCTTACAAAAGGTCTCAACACTAATAGTTAATGCTCATGGTGGAAGATGTTCCCAATAATTGATTGAATTTATATCTTCTCGTTGCAGGAAAATTGTGATCTTTCTAAAATTGAGATCGAGTGTAACATTCAAGGTGATGTAGTCCTTGAGTGCATTAATCTTGATTCAGATCTAGCGTGAGAAGAGATGATGTTTAGGATAATGTTTAATACAACATTTGTACGATCTAATATTTTTATGTTAAACTAGGATGACATTGGCATTCTCTAGAATTCTAAAGACTATTTTGCAAAGGACTTCAAAGCATAGGTCAAACTTTAGTGTCCTCTTTCACAAAGGGGTTTATTGGAATTCCATATTTTTTTTCAAACACCCGTTTATATCAAAAGGGTCTATTGGGGACAGTGATAGAACTGATAGTCTTACTAGTTTTACATTTTTAGGCCCTATAATCTAAGATATCTATTAGATTCCCTACTTTTGAGTCTCTCAATTGTCAATAGTTGCAAGAGAGATGTTATCTGTTTTCTCTTATTTGGATTTTTTATCGTTGTAGATAGGCCACTACAACAATGGAAATTGTTTGAATTTGTAATAACTACTTAAAACATTTGGAAGAAAAATTCACCCAGTCATTGAAGTATTGTAGAAATTGTATTTGTTGAACTCAAAACGTGCTTTTCTCTGACATGGATGCTTCATCTTCTCTTCTACTTAATGTTGCAACACTAGGTGGAGAGGAAAAGGGAGGCTTGCCAATGGAATATTTTGCAAAGGTTCAGGAGATGTTTAACAACGTCAATTGGGGGGATGAGGATACAATCCATTTCATTTAGAAGATTATCAAATAAAACACTCCATAAGAGAAGTCGGTCATACTAGATACTGCAAATAACTGGTCTCCTTTAGCTTCTAAAGGTCCATTGTCCCCGTTTTCATGTAATGGTGAAGATGAAAAGGATGTGAAGAAATTTTTTGCCCCAAGATTGCCTTCTCAACTGAATTCCCCTTCAATGGTGAAGACAAAACCTACATTGACAACTAACAATAGTCATGCTCTGCCTCCCCCAACTATACAACAATCAAGATTCCATAGTGCACCTGGGGCACTCGAAAAAATTGTCACATCACAAGAAACTGCAGAATATTAATCTACACCTAAGAATGTAGCAGTAGTGTCTGCAATTTCTGCTACAATCTCACAATCTGCTGAAATTTCAGCATTTGAATATCCTTCAACAGGCTCTACGGTAGTATCCCCACAACCTAATCATGTGCAAGATCCACCAGCCCCACCACCAACATTACCTATAGATACTCCTCAAACACCATGAAGGAAAGGTGTGCCTCCACGCGCTCCCCCTCCTCCCCCTTCCCTTCCTCTCAGTGGTATTTTCTGTAACATACCCAAAACTAAACAAAAATAATTATTTATTATTTATTTCAACAAAAAACATTATGTTAATTTTTATTATGAGTTTATGACCAAGTGGGTCAAGGATGACTGTAATTGAAGAATTATTTGTTTTGTTAATTAATAAAACGAGACACCTATTCAGGGGAGATTGTTAAATGAGTGTTCACTTCCCACTAGGAGGAGGGAGCGGCTGTAAAAGGCTGATGGACACGTGGCAGCACTAGTATTCACTTTCTAGTTGTTGTAGGAGCATAATCCCTAAAGAAGTGGTCATGTTCCCTGAGAGGGGGAATTGAGATGGGTGGCTCATTAAATTCCAAACTGACCCTAAGACCTATGCAATCTTATATAAACCATCAAATTGAGTAGGAGGCTCACCATTCATTCTTATTTCTGGAGAGAATGAACTTTGTGATTGCTGCAAATTGAAAAGTCAGGAACAAAGAGATTTGATGAGGGGATAGCTAAAGTGAATTGCTTATTTAAGTCTGTTGTTGAGTGTTGAGTTACAGAAGTATGCTGGGTAGTAGAGAAATCCATCCTAGTGGTGCAGTGAGCAAGCTTGGGGGTTCTAAGCAGGTGATTAGGATGATTCAGGAAAAAGGTTGGGTGGAACAGTGTCCCTTGGTTGTTGGACTCATTTATTTGTAACACTTACACGTTCTAACCCTAGAATGTTTAAGTCATTATTTATTCCTGTTTAAATGAATTGTAAAATTGTTTAGAATAGATTATAGAAGTTCAGTATTTGGAAGAATTCTAATTGATCTAGAAATGAAAATAATTATCCCCTGTATTTTTCCTTTCATCATAGTGATGTACTCTAGTGCACGAGGATATAGAATTTGGATGAATAAGCAACATCAGATTGAATAAGTAAATAAGTATTTTTTTTGTTGTGTTCTGGAGTACAAAGTATTTGACAGTACTGAAACTGGAACCTCTGTGCTAGATTTTTTTAGTAAATTTATAGGCTTTCGATCTGTTGATATTGTTCTAAAGTATCTCTATCACAAATAGATGTTATAGCCTTAGGGATCAATTATTTTGTTGTTCAACAGTACGGTTCGTGTTAGCAAGATCTTTTCAGACTAAAATAATGCAGTAAATTTTTTATTACTTAAGTTTACAACTTTACACAGTTTAGTAAAAAAATCTAGATTTGTTATAACTACTTTCTTTAGTAAATACACATCCCTTTCTACTAATCGTCACCAGATTAGATAATCTGAGTAATCCTTTAAAAGAAAATTATAATAAAATCTTACTCATAACATAATCTAATGTTTTCTGTAAGGTTTATTTAAGCAATGGAAATCCTCTTTTTCTTAATGCTGGAACAATGGTAGAGACCTTTGAGTATCGAATCTTTTACTTATGGGATTTACACAGATCCTAATAGAGTGTAATACATTCGATAGAGATCGAAGTCTACCTAAAATACCCATGGCGTAGCCATTACAGTAATAAGGTCAAATATCTTAATATCTCACTTAAATATGTATGTAATTATAAAAAAGGTAGACGTTAGAGTTTCCTACCTACAACTTAGTAAGGGTTTTAATCACATCTTAACCATGTTTTAAATAAGGATAAAATAAAGAAATAATAGATGTGAATCCTCTAAAACAATATAAATATTTAATTTATGGATAAGTAGAAGTCATGCAAGAACTTGACACAGAAGCTATGGCCATAGGGCTAAATGTTTTATTATTGGAAGGGAAAAGTCTCAACAAATGAAACTCTTCAGTTAACTGCTAAACAGTAAATCAAACCATCCATTCTATTACATTACAGTTTTCCATAAGAAAATCCTTCTAACTTACAAACATATAAAAGGAGTTTTAAAAAATCTTTACAACAAACCAAGTATTGGCTTACCCAAAACTTTCACCAGTATTACGCTGCAACTTACTCTTTAAAATATCAAACGCTAAAAATGTTATGACAGTAGTTAAAAGTCCAATTATTTTACTACTATTACAAAGTAGAATAAATCTAAGCTTGATTTTATAGTTTGAACCCTAAAATCACAGCTAAGAAAGATATTAAGCCTTCCAGGTTACTACGTAGCATCAACATTCTCAAAGAAAGGATTAAGCAACAAAAATCGTACTCCATAGATCTTGTAGGTTAAAATATAAATGTATTACTATCTTATGACAAAAGTTCGAGAAAACAAACCCAACATCGCCATGATTGTTGACCTTAAAATTACAAAATCGATTTTTTGCAGTGGCCTGCTATGCCCAAAAAAATAAACTAACCAATGAAAAGCACCACGACCATACTATGAAAAGCTTAACAAATCAAACCCTCACTAATTCAAGCTTGATAAAAATCATGTACATAAAATATCCTTGACACTACGAAGGGAAATAACCTTCAAATAACCTCGCTTACAAAGAATCGTTGTAATTTTTTTATAAACAAAACCATCTACATTGTTTTCCCCTACAGCACGCAGGTGAAGGGATGAAATCCCTAGAATATTGATTACACAACCGAAATGCCAAGAGGTTGATTCCACAGAGCTGTAAAGAAAAGAACCTAATCTTACCGGTTATGGGGACCATCGTAGTCATGGTTTCATTCTGAATAAAGAAAGAGGGAAAACCCCAACACAAGGAGCCAACCTGAAAACCACATAAGAAGGTCATGAAAACACAATTTGATTATAACTTCTGCTTCTCTGACAAAAAATTACATTTATAAATATTTAAGGAAAATGTTTGAGTTACAGTACCTTCGTAATGTTTGTTTCATCAACCAAAGTATGGTAAACAATACAAATTCTGGTAACGTCGTCGGCATGTGCTTACCAGTGGAGACTGCGTAGAGGTAAATTTTCCGAAGATTGGGTCTACAGAATCCTCCACCGAGTTACAGATAATAGAACAAAGAACTGTAACAATAAAGGAGCACAATGCGAGTTTGAGGGCACCTTTTCTCCTTCACCAAAACCAAGTCAAAAGCATTGATTGCAAATCTTAAAAGTGAAGGGTTGTGTACCCAGTCCGTTGTATGCCAAGTGGAGATTTAGTACCATTGGCATGTGAAGTCCCGTCCCCACTTTTATTACGATTAAATTGGTCTCCAATGGTTTTAATAACCAGTCACATCGTCCTTAAAACCAACCTTCTAACATTTTATTTTTCTCCATCGTATAGTATTAACCATGGTGTTATCCGAAGGTTTGATACACATACCTTATTTTATCCCATATGAGGATTCCAACCTCTAACACAAGTACTCTTGTAGGTATAACATGTTTTTATGTTTTCAACCCTTATAAGATAGGTTAGATAAGGCCTGACAGTATTTTTATTGGCTGCTAATTGAAAAGACTTTCACTGTAGTTTTTTGAAATCATATTCATCCATGTGCACAACAGGAATTGAAGTTTCATGTTTTAGTCGTAAAGACTAAGTAAGATTACAATCTCCTTCTTAAACAAAATCCGGAATGAAAACCAAACTTAAGGAATGATAACAATTGTGTACAACTTATTAGATAGACTCATAAGTATTATAGCTTATCAAGTTCCTTGTTGTTAAGGAAAAAGAAACATCAACACCTTCATTTTATTTGCATGGTAAAAGTCTAGTATCACCTAAAGTAAACATTTTTTTTTCTCTATGGTGAATTTGAGGGATGTTACAAGTGGTATCAGAGCAAGGTTCCCACACTAGGCCTGATAGGCTCACTCGCATATAAGGAAAAGTGGTTTCTATGTTGCTACTGACGTCAAACATTCACCTCTGAGTTGAAAAATAAATTATCATCCAAATGTCGAGGAAAGGTTGAAACTGACTTTACTCTAGAAGTGAAAGAGATGTATGAGGAGTATGATGATAAAGGTATAGAGAAAGAGGAATTTATGCTAGAGCGTGATTATGGGAAATCCTAATCATGTCTTGATGAAAGCTTAAAGGATTCTACGAACAAGTACAACATCCCATTCTTTTTCTAAAGAGGACTAAGTATGTTAAATGGATCACAAAATGAAATGATAGCAGGATCCATTGGATTTGAATTTGTCTAATGCAAAAAAAATAGGTAACTCACCTTTCACTTGGTGAATCTAGTAATATACACCATTATAAGCTCATGGTTTTATTCAAAAATTGCATATCTACAGTGATAATTGTAGGGTAAGTGTGTATAGTGTGATATCATATATGTGTTCTTTTGAGAGATGGCACATGTTGCAGGATAAGGTAATCAAAATAGTAACAATTGAGTAGTAGAAAATATATTGGTGTATGCAATTTATGCTTAATTTCCTCATCAATTGATGTGGGTGCTTATTTTGGTACTCTTAAATAACAATGAGTAAGTAATGGAATTTGAAGGCATGTAAATTAGAACTAAAAATCCATTTAAGAGTACAAAGATAATGTTGAAATAGGTAACATTGAGCCCTAGTGATCCAAAACGATAAAATTGACAAGTTTTTGATAGGTTCCAAGATAAGATAGGATAATATAAATTTTATTGGTGTATGTCGGATGACCTCAAATAGGTCAATGGGACTACTAGATAAAGGCTATATGAGTAATGAGATTCCTATTGTTTATGATTTTTACTATTGCCTGGAAGATCCAGAGGTATGTGGTTAGGGACTGGATTTTCTTTCATCTGATTGGGCCAAAGTTGTGCGGGTCTAATTTGACTATGCTACAACACATGAGTTTCTTTTGTAAGTGGACAATGTGATAGGACATCATGTAGGTAGAGTTTGGTACACAACCTATGTGCCTTAAAACAATTTTTCAGATTGGTCGTTTTTGTCTATAGGATAAGATCCATAGGTGATAAAATTTTGAGTTGAGAGTGATACCCTTTCGAACTTGTCATGGTCTCCTTGGTTTTTAATGTTCTTGTTCCATAGGAAAACCAGATATCCAACTTACAACTTGTTATTTGGGTAAAAGAATTGAATCACATGGTCCTGGTAATCCACAAAGTGACTGCTATATAACAAAGGATGAATATTATGATGATGGTAAAAACAATTATGATTTTCTAATGAGTATATGTGAAATCATTTTATCATGACACATTAATTGGTTTTGACATCCTTGTCATTATAGTTCAATCCAAACAAAGGTTGTGACATATAGGCATACTAGTGTTGCTACAAATGGAGTATTTTTTTTTTTTAACGGTTATGTTATTATAAATGAAACAGCAGTTGATATGCTGGAATAATTCAATACAACACTCTACTAACTCACCTCAATCTCCAGTTGGGCTAGGGAGGTATTTCAGAGCTTACACTCGAGTTAACCACAAGGTCATTTTGCCCGATCACTATCGACTTGTTGGCAGCTATATCCACCAGAACATTCAACTCCCTTAGGATGTGATAGAAGGTGACTTTCCTGAACAATCTACCCTTGGTTCTAATCCTATTTATCAGTCTTGTGGTGCAAACATTCTTGCCTCTTCCGCCCCCATTCAATGCTTGAATAAATAATCTGGAATCACCAAAGACCATGACTTCTTCCACACCTTCCTTCAATAACTGTTTGATCCCTTGCCAGAGTCCATAAGCCTCGGCCATATTATTAGAATTATAGCCAATATTCCAGTAGTATTCCATCATGGTTTTCCCACCTGGCTCGATAATGATTCCCCCTCCTCCCACTTTCCCTGGGTTCCCTTTGGAATCCCCATCAAAAAAAAGTTTAAAAATCTTCCTTTCTCTTAGCCAGTTCTCAAACTGGGATTCATCCATTCTGATTTCCCATTTTTCCAGTTTACTTGCTACTACTGCTCTTACCACCTTGATGTTTAGTCTCTGCATCCAGCTTTTCTCATTAGCATTCAGAGTCCCTTTGTTGCTAGGTATTTTTGAATTGCTGACAATTTCCCCCAGCATGGCATTTACTTTTGCAGCTATCTTCCATGCTGGTTGAGTTTTGTTTTGAAAAATTTGATGGTTTCTTTCATTCCAAATGCACCAACAGGTTAGTTTGGGGATCTTCATCCAGCATGCACGCACTCCATTTTTGTTTGATACCTCTCCATTATAATGTTTGTCCCAGTGTAAGAAGTAATCATGGATACTGTCCGGGGCGTGATTATCCTCTCCCCAGCCATTCAGCACTTCATTTCAGATAGCAGCAGCATAAGAGCAATTAAAAAAAAGGTGACTGATATTTTCTGATTCTACAGCACAGAGAGGACATCAGAAGGGACCAGGGAACCCCCTTTTCTCCAAATTCTTGCCAGTGAGGATTTTCTTATGCATCAGTGTCCAGGAAAACATTTCAATCTTTGGCAGGGTGCCGTAATGCCACAAATTGTTCCAAGATTTTGGATTGGCAGGCACATTGTAGTTAGCAGAAAAACGTTGGGTACCCTTCAGCAGTTGTATACTTTCCGGACTACCTTCCCCAGCCACGTTTATCTTTTCTAGATTTATTGATTGGAGCGAGGCCTGCTAGATGGTGTAAAAGCAATGTGCTTTCAATTTTTAAATCAGCAGGGCACTCTGGTAGTGCCCATCGTGACCAGTTATTTGGCTCAGTGTCCTCCCATTCAGCAATGTCCCAAATCGTGGTCAGTCTTTTGTCTGTCATCCAAGCTTGCAGGTGTGGGAGATGAGGTGGAGGGTGCCCCAGGATCACATCTTGCCAGATGCTAATCGATTTCCCATTGCCTGGAATGAAGGATAGCTCAGCTCTGAAGTATGGCAGCGTTTTTTTGCAGACATTGTAAATGACAGAGCCATTTTTTACTACATGGTCTCCATCCAGGAACCTGAGTGTTGGCCCGGGGAAGTATTTTTTCTTCAGCACCCTGCTGCTTTATGAGGATTTGGGCTCGAGCAAATTCCATAACAGCTTTGCTCCCATGGCCAAATTTTGGCTTTTTAAGTCTCTGATTTGAAGGCCTCCCTCTGACCAAGGCAGTTTTATGGTTTTCCAGCTGACCAAGGTGAATTTTTTACTCCCCCCATTGTTCCCCCCTTGCCAGAGAAAGTTTCTTATCAGGCCTTCAATTTGGTTTAAAACGGTGGCCAGAGCTATAAGAAGGGAGCATTGGTAGAGCAGAAAGCTGTTCAATACAGCCTTGATGAGCACTACCTTGCTAGCCAAATTGAGCCAGATCGTCCCCCAATTCGTGATATTCCTTTTGATTTTCTCCACAATGGGAGTCCAGGCTAATCTCTTAGACTTGGATTTGAATATAGGCACTCCCAGATAGTTGAAGGATTCCCACGTAACAGCCCCATCCATGTCGAGTATCCGGGAGATATCAAGCATTTCCCTGGGATTTAGACCCCATCCAAAGATCTGACTTTTCCCTAAATTGATTTTGCTTCCAAAGGCATTACAGTAATGGTTCATTTCCAGCTTGAAGCGGTGAGCTATAATCTAGCTGGCTCCTCCCAGCAGGATAGTATCATCCGCGAACAGAGCATGGTTGATGTCTTTAGTGCCTCTAGCCATCCTGATGCCAGAAAGCTCCTGATCTTGTCTTGCATATTCCAGTTGGAAGCTAAGGACAGATGCCTGGATGGCATAGAGTAGGGGGGATAGCGGGAAGCCTTGGCTCAGACCTCTTGAAGCTTTAAAGAAGGGCCCAGCTCTACCGTTGAAGCGGGGCTATCCAGGGCTGGCTGATGCAGGCCTTAACCCAAGAGATGAATTCAGGAGCGAAGCCAAATCTCCTCATTACCTGATAGAGAAAGGAGTGGCTGACTCTATCAAAAGCATTGGCTAGGTCTAGCTTTACCACCATTCCTTTGTCTCCATTTTTCTGACTGGAATGAATAGCCTCTTGAACTAATATTATGTTGTCCCAAATCTTCCTGCCTTTGACAAAGCCTCCTTGGTTTTCCGGGATGAGATGAGGAAGGATATATTTTAGTCTATTGGCCATTATCTTTGTAAGGATTTTGTAGCCTATGTTACACAGGGATATAGGGAGAAATCTGTCAAATGATTTAGCTCCCTTTTCTTTGGGAATGAGTGCCAGGAAGGCAGGATTAGTGCTGCCTCCTATTTTATTGCACCTTTGGGATTTACATATCATTTTGAGCAAGTCGGTATTGACAATCTCCTAGCAGATTTTTATATAATTGATATTGAAGCCATCAGGGCTCAGAGCCCTGTCGTCCTCCATATTGTCAACAGCCTGTTTGATTTCCTCCAGCGTGACCACCTGCTTTAGGGCGTCATTGTCTTTGGTTTTTATGGCGTTGGGCACCAGATTAAGGAGCTGGACGTCTTCAATTACTTGTTGGTCTGTGTACAGGTCCTCAAAGTGCTTGGACGCTTCAATTTTAATTTCATCAAAATTGTTGATTACCTTGTCTTGGGATCGGATCTCACTCACCGAATTGAAGTTTCTCCTGGAAACGGCCTGCTTATGAAAGAAACCAGTATTCTTGTCTCCATCTTTCAGCCACTTATAGCGTGATTTAATTCTCCACCACTCAGCTTCTTGCCTGCATGCTTCGTGGAGATTTGAATGGAGATTTAACTCTGCCTGAATGTCTACATTGGTCACATCGTTTTCTTCCATACCAGCTTGATGAATCTATAGCGCAAGGCCAGCCTGGGCTTTATTATAATTGGGAGAGGGAAGTAATTTGACCCAAGATCTTAGTTCTTTTTTCAGCCTTCTCAGCTTCTCCTCCCAGACGAAGAAGGGGGACCCAGTTAGCGGGGGGAACCAAGTGTCCGCTACCAATTTTAGAAATTCAGGTTGAGTGGCCCACATTGGATTAAATCTGAAGGGGATCGGTCCTAAATTTTTATTCATTTCCATCTCGAGAATAATAGGCTTGTGATCCGATCCTACGAATGGAATGATTTTGGAAGTCAGATTTAGTCCCAGGAGTAGGAAGGAATCCTGGACTAGAAATCGGTCCATCCTGGCAGCAATGTGCCCGGGGCCAGTCCTCTTATTACTCCAAGTGTACTTTCCTGTGGATGGCTTGATATCCATGAGGTCCCACTCCAAAATGATATCATCAATAGTTTCTCTTATGGGGTCTCTAACCAGGGAACCCCCTCTCTTTTCATCCTGGCTGAGGATGACGTTAAGATCCCCCCCCAAGATTACATTTCCATGCTGGTTACTTCTTTCCTCACGAAGAAGGTTCCAACAGGTTTTTTTATCAGCATAGGAATTAGGAGCATAAATATTGAATATTCTTACCAGAGTATTGGTGTCTTTTTGCCTCAGCAGAGTGATGATCCAGTTAGAGCTATACTTGATGTCAATAGCCTCAAATTTCTTGTCATCCCATAGGTTTTCGATGCCTCCAGATGCACCCCTTGAACTGATGGCATCTTTACCTCTTTTTTTCCAAAAATTAATACTTACTTGGAGAAATGCGGCTTCCTCCATCTTGGTTTCCTGGATCAAGAAGATGTCCGGTTGGTGAAGAGAGATTAAATCCATCATAGATTCTTCTTTGCTTTTGCTACCGAGACCTCTGCAGTTCCAGGAGAGGACCTTCATTACTTGCTTTTGGAAGTTGTCGGCATCCCTTTCTGGGCATGCCCTTGATGACGGGTGTTTCAGGTGTTCTTCAGTAGTTTTTCCAAGGTTAGTTGGGATCCTTGCAGCTTATCCTTATGGGTAGCTTGTTCCCTGATCTCTTTCCTGGATTTCCTGCCTTTAGTTTTAGTCAGTCTTGGAGTGTTGAGCTCTATCTCCCCTTCTTCCTCTTCCTCTTCTTCTGATTCAGATTCTTCCTCTGACTTCCCCCTAGGTTCTCCTTCTTTTGGCATATCGGTGCCTTCTTCTTGATCTTCCACTTGCTGATCGGATGGGCTTACTTCTGATTCTTTGCTCTCTTCATTGCAAGTTTTCTCTACGGCATCAGTGGGTTCTTTTCTTACTTCATTGGGTTCATTTGTCTTGGATGTTTCTTGGGATCCTTCAAGAGGGGGATCTCTGGTTTCTTTGATACTTTCACCCTTCTTAGAAGCTCCACCACCTTGATTTTTGAGTTTGTATCTATTCACCCTTTGCCATCCTTCTGCCTTATCCTGATGTTCAGGTTTTTTGGGGCATTTCCGGATGAAGTGCCCGTATTCCTGGCAGCCCCTGCACTTGAATGGGAGTTGTTCATAGTCAAGCTTTTGAAAGTGGGACCAATTCCCAACAGTTAGTTTTATGGCCTCTGGCAATCCTGCTTCGAGGTCCACCTCGACGTATATGCGTGCACAGGCATATTGATCCTTTGGACTCGCCATGTCAATGTATTTCCCTAGGGCAGTCCCGATCGCTTGGAGAGATTTAGGGTTCCAGCAGTGCATGGGGAGATTAGGGAGCCTGACCCAAACTGGCATGACTTTGGGGGTGTCAGCTTCTGGATCGAATTCCGGAGTCCACCCATTGAGATATAGGCCTTGCGGCCACATGAAGTAGGGTCTGTTCCTGAATATTAGATCTTTATCTTCCTTGGACTCGAAATCGAACAGAAAGTAGCCCCTGCTGACGGAGTAAGAAGCTACGTTTTTGGAGATTAGGGGTCTCCAGTTCCTTTGGACCCAGCTGTCAGTAGTTTTTGGGGATGGCCAGAGCCCGGTGAATTTCCCGATCAGGGCTCGATCTGCCAAGGAGAGGGCTACACACATAGTTTCTTCCAGAGGGAGTGCTACTTTCGGCACATCTTCAATTCTCTTAACAAACTTCGGTGGATCTCTTAGACCCAATATCCTATTCTGAGGCCCAATTAGCCTATCAAAGGCAACAGATTTTGGGTCTGGAGGCGGACACTCCTCCCCAGCCATCTGGCTACTCCAATCGCTAGACACTCAACTCATGGGCTTTACAGCCACAAGTTCAGAGATCTGGCTTTTGGCACTAGGGCCCAACATATCTACAACGTCAGCAGTGAGTCTGCCTCCAGCCTGCACCAAACAGAGCACGATACAGGAAGTGCATCCCAACGTGCTATCCAAAGCCCTATGACCAGCTTGCATGCGCCCGATCTCTGGTTTCAGCAGCGTGAGGTCGATCCTCAAATTTAGGAGCTCTCACGCGTTTCGAATCCCCGACATGTGGTTAATACGCTACAAATGGAGTATATTTCTCTTTGAAATATTCAACCCATATAAAACTTGGTTTTAAGGATACTGCTACAGGAAACCTCCATATTTTGTTCTCATAGTATGCCCATATTTGTAAATAGTTATGTTTGCAATGGTAAGGTTAGGAACATGGATGTATGTTAAAAAATTTCGGTGGTATGATGACTACATGTAGGATGAATCTGAAATATTATTCATATCCTCAACTTTTGGGTGACAGTATGATGGAGAAGGGTTATACGTCCATGAATATTTATCCCAATTTTTTTTCCATGGAGATATTAGAGTATTTTTTTGCAGGAAAAGTTTTCAAAATACCATTTTGTGAGAAAAGTTGACACTGAGTTTCATAATCCATGGGCCTGAAAACTTGTTTAGACATCCAAACAATGATAGAATTTAGGAAGTGGACTTATAACTTGGACAATGGGATGGTGAAGCAAAGGATCCTGTGTCTAAGTTAGTTTTTGTACAAATTAGAGGTTTTAGATTAGTGCATGGAAGTGAGTTCCTAGATTGTAGAAAAACAGTGACAGATAATAGTGTCAACAATTTGAAATCTTTTAAACATGTGCTACCAGGACATGGCATTCGATGAAGTCTTACCAACGATAAAAAAAAAATTCCGTCAAATAACAAACACATGTTTGTCAAAATTCGGACATGAAAGCTGTTGGATTTAACTTGTGTCACCTAATAGGTAAAATATATATGCTAATGTCTGATAACATAAGTCTAAAATATCTGCTTGATCAACAACATCTAAACATAAGAAAAAAAAACAAAGTGGTTGATTCCTTGAGCGAAAATGTTGTAACAAGTTTGGTTGTTGACGTTAGCAGTTATAAAACTTATTTGGAAAACAAATTGGAAGAAGGTATAAAGCAGGACCCATAATTTTAAAGAAAAGATAACTCAGAATACATCTAGAAATATAATTACAGATTACAGCTTCAATGAAAATGGTCTAATATTGTTTAAAAATAGACTTTATGTACCAAAATTTAAGCTGCTGATTCTAAATGAGATTCATAAAAGTCCTTATTCAAAACATCCGGGGTATCAGAAAAAAATAACTATGTTAAGAAAAGAGTACTTTTGGCCTAACATAAAGAATGAGGTTGCTGAATTTCTAGCTAGGTATATTGAGTGCCAGCAAGTTAAGGCTAAACATCAACACCCAACATGCCTACTACAGCTATTACCAATCCCAATCTGGAAATGGGAAGTCATCAGTATTGACTTTGTAACTGGTTTACCTAAAAACCAGAAACATAATGATTCCATAATGATGGTTAAGAAACACACCTTTCTCCTGTTAAAACAACTCATACAGCTGCAAATATTGTTGATGTTTTTACGAAAGAAATATTTCATCTGCATGGAACTCCAAGGGTAATTATTTATGACCAAGGTCCTAAACTTACTGGTAATTTTTGGAAAACTTTATTTACAGGATTAGACACTAAATTAAATTTAGTACCGCTTACCATCCGAAAACGGATGGATAAATAGAAAGAGTTAAATTAGGTGCTAGAGGATATGTCACGAATGTATGCTAGAGATTATCCCAAAAAGTGGGAAGACTATTTGCATTTAGTTGAATTGCTTACATGAGTCCTCAACAAAGCTTAATTCCTTTTGGAAATATTATATAAAGTGTAACAATCCTATTACATGGAGTAATATAGTAAATTTATTGATGTTAGGACTTGATATGTTAAAAGCATTGGGACTAACAGTGAAACAGGTACAAGGAAACTTGAAAACTACTCAAGATAGACAAAAGAATCATGTCGATCTTACAAGAACTCCAAAGGAATTCCAAGTCGATGAGCATACATTTGTTAAGGTGAAACCAAGAGTTGTGCTAAATTAGCACCCAGGTATTACATACCATTCAATATAGTGGCAAGAGTGGGTCCAGTGGCTTATCAACTAGCTTTTCCACCTAATATTAGGATACACAATGTTTTTCACATTTCTATTTTGAAAAAGTATATACATGATGCTAGTCATGTGAATTGACTAGAATTTGATTCAGGTAGAACCAGAATGATATTTTTCAGGGAAACCAGATTGTATTCTCAACAGGAGGGATATTTTTCTCCGGAATCGCACCATTGGACACGTAAAGGTGTAGTGGAAAAAACCTTCGTCCAGATGAAGCGACTTGGGAACTGGAGA
>LPNX010434262.1:212805-235142 GCA_001517045.1 Pseudotsuga menziesii
TATTTTATTAATTAATAAAAGGAGACACCTATTGAGGGGAGACTGTTAAATGAGTGCTCACTTCCCACTAGGAGGAAGGAGCAGCTGTAAAAGGCCGATGGATAAGTGGCAGCACTAACATTCACTTTATAACTGTTGCAGGAGCATAATCCCTAAAATAATGGTTATGTTCCCTGAGAGGGGGAAATGAGATGGATGGCTCATTAAATTCCAAACTGAACCTAAGACCTAGGCAATCTTATATAAACCATCAAATTGAGCAGGAGGCTCACCATTCATTCTGATTTCTGGAGAGAATGAACTTTGTGATTGCTGCAAACTGAAAAGTTAGGCACACAAACAATTTGATGAGGGGATAGATAAAGTGAATTACTGAGTTAAGTTTGTTGTTGAGTGTTGAGTTACAGAAGTCTATTGGGTAGCAGAGATATCCACCCTAGTGGTGTAGTGAGTAAGCTCGGGGGTCCTAAGCAAGTGATTTCGATGCTTCAGGAAAAGGTTGGGTGGAACAGTCTCCCTTGGGTGTTGGCCTCATTTCCTTGTAACAGTTCCAGGTTCTAACCCTAATCTATTTATGTCATTATTTATTCTTTTTTAAATGAATTTTAAAATGGTTTAGAATAGGTTATAGAATTTCAGTGTTTGGAAGAATTTTGATTGATCTAGAAATGAAAATAATTATCCCATGTATTTTTCCTTTCACCATAGTGATGTACTCTAGTACAGGAGGATATAGAATTAGGATGAATAAATAGCATCAGATTGAATAAGTAAATAAGTATTGTTTTTGTTGTGTTCCGAAGTACAAAGTATTTGACAGTACAGAAACTGGAACCTCTATGCTAGTTTTTTTAGTAATTTTATAGGTTTGTGTTCTTACTATTTTTGTAATATCAAGTCGAGATGATCAACGAGTCATAGCACTAATAATAGGCTTCCAGTCTGTTGAAATTGTTTTGAAGTAGCTCTCTCACAGAAAGATGTTACAGCCTTAAGGCTCAATTATTTTGTTGTTTAATAGTACAGTTCGTGTTAGCAAGAGCTTTTTAGATTAAAATAATGCAGTAAACTTTTTATTACTTAAGTTTACAACTTTGCATAGTTTATTAAAAAAATCTAGATTTGTTATACCTACTTTCCTAGTAAATACACAACCCTTTCTACTAATAGTCACCAGATTAGATAATTTGAGTAATCCTTTAAATGAAAATTATAATAAAATATTACTCATAACTTAATCTAATTTTTTCTGTAACTTTTATTTAATCAATGGAAATCCTCTTTTTCTTAAGGCTAGCACAACCGTAGAGACCTTTGAGTATCGAATCTTTTACTTCTAGGATTTAAACAGATCCTAACAGAGTGTAATGCATTCGATAGAGATCAAAGTCTACCTAAAAGACCCATGGCATAGCCATTACAGTAATAAGTTCAACGATCTTAAGATCTCACTTAAATATGTATGTAATTATAAAAAAAAGTAGACGTTAGAGTTTCCTACCTACAACTTAGTAAGGGTTTTAATGACATCTTAACCATGTTTTAACTAAGGATGAAATCAAGCAATAATAGATGTGAATCCTCTAAAACAATATAAATCTTTAATTTATGGATAAGTAGAAGTCATGCAAGAACTTGACATAGAAGCTATGGCTGTAGGGCTACAGGTTTTACTGTTGGAAGGGAAAAGTCTTGAGAGATGAAACTCTTCAGTTAACTACTAAATAGTAAATCAAACCATCCATTCTATTACATTATAGTTTTTTGTAATAAAATCCTTCTAATTACTTACAAGCATATAAAGGAGTTTTAAAACGTCTTTAAAACAAACCAAGTATTGGCTTACCCAAAACTTTCACCAGTATTGCGTTGTAACTTACTCTTTAAAATATCAAACTGTAAAAACGTTATGGCAGTAGTTAAAAGTCCAATTATTTTAATACTAAGACAAAGTAGAAGAAATCTAAGCTTAATTTTATAGTTTGAACCCTAAAATCACAGCTAAGAAAGATATTAAGCCTTCCAGGCTAGTACGTAGCATCGATGTTCTCAAAAAAAGATTAGGAAAAAAAAATCGTACTCCAGAGAACCTATAGGTTAAAATAAAAATGTATTACTATATATGATGAAAGGTCGGGAAAAAAAACCCAACATCGCCAGGATTGTTAGCCTTAAAATTACAAAACCGGGTTTTTGCAGTGGCTTGCTATGCCCAAAACAATAAACTAACCAACAAAAAGAACCATGGCCATACTGTGAAAAGCGTAAAAGATCAAATCGTCTCTAGGTCAATCTTGATAAAATCCTGTACATAAAATATTCTCGACACTATAAAGGGAAATAACCTTCAAATAACTCCGCTTACAGAGAATCGTAGTAATTTTTTTATAAAGAAAAATATCTACATTGTTTTCCCCTACAACACACAGGCGAAGGGATGAAATCCCTAGAATACTATTACACAACTGGAATGCAAAGAGGTTGCTTCCACAGAGCTGTAAAGAAGAGACCATAATCTTACCGGTTATGGGGGCCATTGCAGTCATGCTTTCATTTCGAATAAAGAAAGAGGGAAAACCCCAACGCAAGGAGCCAACTTGAAAACCACATAAGAAGGTCATTAAAACACGATTTGATTATAACTTCTGCTTCTCTGATGAAAATTACATTTAGAAATATTTAAGGAAAATGTTTGAGTTATAGTACCTCTGTAATGTCTGGTTCATCAACCAGAGTATGGTAAAGAATACAAATTCTGGTAACGTCAACGGCATATGCTTACCAGTGGAGACTGTGAAGAGGTAAATTTTTCGAAGATTGGTTCTACAGAGTCCTCCACGGAGTTACAGACAGTAGAAAAAAGAACGAAAACAATAAAGGAGCACAACGAGAGTTTGAGGGCACCTTTTTGCCTTCACCAAAACCAAGTTCGAAGCATTGGTTACAAATATTAAAAGTAAAGGGTTGTGTACCCAGTCTGTTGTCTGCCAAGTGGATATTTAGTACCATTGGCATGTGAAGTCTCATCCCCACTTTTATTACGATTAACTTGGTCACCAAGGGTTTTAATAACTAGTCACATCGTCCTTAAAACCAACCTTCTAACATTTTATTTTTCTCCATATGAGGATTTCATCCTCTAACACAAGTACTCTTGTAGATCTAACATGTTTTTATGTTTTAAACCCTCATACGATAGGTTAGATAAGGCCTGCCAATCTTTTTCTTGGATGCTAATTGAAAATAATTTCACTGTAGATTTTCAAAATCATCTTCATCCACCTGCACAATATGAATTGAAGTTTCATGTTTTAGTCATAAAGAGTAAGTAAGATTACAATCTCCTTCTTAAACAAACTCCGGAATGAAAACCAAACTTAAGGAATGATAAAAATTGTGCACAAATTATTAGATAGACTATAAGTCTTCTAGATTATTAAGTTCCTTGTTGTTAAGGCAAAAGAAACATCAACACCTTCATTTGCTTTGCATGGTAAAAGTCTAGTATCACCTCAAGTAAACAATTTTTTTTTCTCTATGGTGAATTTGAGGGATGTTACATGTTCGCTCCCCCTCCCCCTCCTCCTCTTCCTCGTAGTAAGGGAGCTCCTCCCCCACCTCCTCCTCCTCCTCCCACGGTTAATGGAGCTATAACCCCACCTCCTCCTCCTCCACTTGGGGTTAATGGAACTCCACCCCCTCCTCCTCGTCCTCCTCCTCCCGGGGTAAGGGGGGACCACCTCCAGGCATCGGTCGAGCTCCAGTTTTTGGCGAGAATGTCCTGCGAGACTGTTAGGGATTTGAATTGCAGTAAATCCTCTATGTCATTGAAGCTCTCTGTTGCAGGAGTTAGCATCAGCAGAAGAAACAATGGTACTATTCATATCGAAGAAGCCATGGAAACGAGGCTTCAGAGGAAGAATTTCGATCGAAATGGTGAAGAAATGAGAGAAATTTAATGTAGGTGGCATGTGTCCTAGGGGTGTTTATTATACAGATTGTGGAGGTACAGTGATAGTGTGAAGATTCATGTCAGCATTAGAGAATGGAGGGTACCCCTCCTTGCTATTTTGGGTGCCTTTATTGCTCTGGAGGGAGGGATGCTGAATGGAATTTATTTTATTTTTATATATAATAGGGATGGTTGGTAGTGTTATTTCTTAATCAAATTTGTGGAAGTGAAAGGAATTGATTTCATACTATTTCTTGAAAATCGGAATTTCATTTGAGAAAAAAAAAAATTTGACCAGTGACTTTTTTATTTAATTTAATGTTTGAATCCAAACATCAAACTAAATTTCAATTTATGTGGGCATTTCTTATCCATTAGTCATAATATGGAAAAAATGAAACAATAACATATTAGTTTTTCATACATATAACTGTGATTTTTTTTATGATCAATTTGCATATCTTTATAATTTTAAAATAAAATTAAATAACCAAACTAATTAGTTAACCTAATATCTTGTTTGGTTAAAAAATTGTCGAGATTTAGTTAACTCAATCTTAATTCAAAACACAGAGAATTAAAATGGTTTCTATATGTCATATCAAGATGTCAAAATATTTTCTCTCATTTAACAATGAAAGTTATAAAACATTGTTATTTGAGAAATGATATGTAAAGAGATAAAATTTTAAATAGTTATTTTATTATGAGTTATTTTAAATAGTTTCTAACGCATTAAAAATAGTTTTATATTATATTTGAAAAATAATATATATATATATATATATATATATATTTTGAGATATTACTTTTTAATAATGAAATTAAAATTTAAAATATTTAGTGAAGTTTAACTTTGTAAGACATTGTTATTTGGGTAATGGTAAAGAGGTCAATTTTAAATAGTTATTTAAAAATGAAGTTTTAGTTAATTTAACAAAACTAATTATAATTAAAAAAAATAGATAAAATAAACATAAACCTTAATGGTTAAATAAAATTTAAAAAAACACACATTTTGCTTGCAATTCATTTAAAAATTAAAACTTAAAAAAAACTTGTTCACAAAGTTAATGTTTTAAAAATTTTATGATAAAGTTTAATTTATTTTTAAATCATATGTTAAATGATAAAGAATTCTACCATCATCCACTTAAACTAATATTGATAAATGATTGTATTTTTTTTAACCATATATTATCGTAACTATGAGTATTACATTTACTATAGATTCTTTGAATTATATATATTAAAAGATATTTTTATTTTTGTTTGTATATATATAGTTTCAGCTTCTATTTTGGGAACCTAACCCTCTTAAAGATACATAGAATTGAATCTTTAATAAACTTAAGGTTATGTTAGTATTATGTTAATCTTTTTATATTCATTTTAAATAATAAATACATTTATAATTCAAAGATTTTGATCTCTTTTTATATTTTACCCATCTAAATTTAATATAGATTTAAGTTAACTATAAAAAATCAAAATTAAAATACTAAGTTGTATATGATGTAAGGCTTTTTATGGGAGTGAAAATTACTTTTTTTTTTTAATATATTGAAACTAAATTTTTTTTTCCTATGAAAAATAAAACAATAACCAACCTATAAGAAAAATTAATATCATTCTATACATTGAATAAAAAACGAATAAATAAATAAATAAAATACACCACTATATATATACATATATAACATAAAAAATTGTGTATATATTTATAACTAGCAATTGCCCCTGAAAAGTGCAATAATACGCTGATAGGTTGTTGTTGGGGTGAAATAGTTGAAAAGGGAAACTACAATCGAATTGGTGTTTTGAGAAAAAGACCCCGAAAATGTGCATGGACTATTTTTTTTTGCATTGTGTAGATTTGGCCTTCTACCTTGAGTGCCATCATAAATGAGATACCAATTTTGCAAAGGCCAATGAAGGGTCAACTTTAAAAATCACTTTTAGGGTATTGTATATAGGCACTTGAATATTAAATGTAGATGAAGTTAGCAAGGAACTGAACACAATTAG
This sequence comes from Pseudotsuga menziesii, assembly GCA_001517045.1. Classification (NCBI taxonomy): domain Eukaryota; kingdom Viridiplantae; phylum Streptophyta; class Pinopsida; order Pinales; family Pinaceae; genus Pseudotsuga; species Pseudotsuga menziesii. The sequence continues at coordinate 218,786 of LPNX010434262.1, forward strand.
CATTTTCATACCACTTCTATCACCCAAAAAAGAAAGTGATTCGATGAAATGATTTTTCTTTTTGACTTGTTAGTCATCAATGAATGGTAACACGCAATCAACAAATTGATTCACTACTTTTAAATGTGTTGCATATTTTCCCAACAATTTAGAAAGAAATTAGCTCATGCTTCCTAGGTCCTGTTATGATTTGCCTCTTATTCTCCTAATGAAGATGAAGCAAATTCTACTTGCTTGTGAAGAGTATGCTAAGATGTGTTAAAAAAATTCATGGACTAGAATGTTATCTTGGTCTTCATGATTTTCATCCTCGAAATTTAAAATATTCTCAATGAAACTCAGAATTGCTAAAACCATGGTTTTTGAATCACTTTTAATAAACATGATGACAGAATGTTGGGGACAAGATATTTCTCTCTCTTGAGAAATGAAGTTAGCTTTAAATGATTGCTCATTTCTACAAAACAAGTAAGTTCAATTATCTAAGTGTTTCATTGCTCTCACTTTATTGGATAAATTTCTCAACCGATGGTTTTATTGTTATAAAAACATATTCTGTAAATTTGTACCATAATAAATTAAATCATACTTACCCAACACAATGAAAATAACCTTAAGACACAACGATCTCAAGTATTTCATTCCACATAGTGGCAGGGTATTATAAGATTCATCGTAACACTTCTAATGTAAACCTCACTGGAAACCAACATGAATGATGCCAATATATTCTCAACAACTTTGTATCATGTCCTTTTCAAAATTAAATAAAGAGACAATTTTTTTGAGATTTGTTATGTTCCTTTTATCATTCTTTTTACATTTTCAAACACTAATGATTTCCAATCACTTTCAATTCTAAAGTCTTAAAAAAAGATATCAACTATAATGCCATAGTTTCCAAATCCCCCAAAACACAAGCCCAACTATTTACCATAGTCATCATACTTAATTCCCATATGAGTGAATGACTTTTTAATTTTGTGGATAACATATTCAAAGGCCAAACAAAATAGGCATACCTTCAATCATTCCAATTGTAAATGTCTTTCTTTCTCTTCCCAACATCTATCAATCATACTATAATCCATGTTCTTAGATCCATGTGCTTTATTTTTGTATGCACTCTATATCATGCATCATTGATCACTCATAAATAGTGTGGTTTGTAGTAAGATATTTTTAAAAATAATTTGTGTCCAAATTCAAATTCTTATCAAATAATTAAAAAAAATTGTTGGAATTGCAAATATGAGTAGAGATTGCAAATTAGAATGAAACATACATATTGTAGAGGTTGAATCCATTTATGAATTGAAAATGTAATTTAATAAATGAAAAATTGCAATTTAACTAAAATTATATAACCAAATTCGAATGATGATAACTAAAAACAATCAAAGGCATATAATGTTTAACTTACTCCTTGTCACTTTTGATTAAACAAGATAACACAAATGAGAAACTTCCATTTATAAAATCACCATACTTTGATGCTTGTGTTAAAGAAACACACCGAAATTGGCAAGCACAACATACCATACAACCTAACCTAATCTTGGAGAATATATCCCATGATAGTAATATATATATATATAAGAGCCTTATTTTGGCATTGTTTTTTTACAAGAAAAAAGTATGAAGTTCCTCATTCATAAGAATCTTCATGATTGGATCAACATCACATATCACTCCAATATTATAGACCACAAGCATGTGCAAGGAACTCCAAAACATGTATAATAGGTCATTCCTCTTGCATAAAGTGGGTTTTTAAAGCATGCACATTTCTTCTAACTACTATGTTTGTCTAGGATTTTGTTAGGTTAGTTTACACAAGGTTTCTTCTGTTGATGTAATCGTAACTTCGGAATGTATTCACTTGTATTTCTTATGTATTGTACCCCGATGTTTATTTCAGGATGTGTCTGTAATGTATTTGAGTCATGTCATGCCCCGATGTTCCTATCGGGAGGTTCCATAATGTAAATAAGTCATTTCAAGTCATTGTGGGTAACCCTCCTATTGATCAAGGGTTAAAGTCCCCGCAATTCCGGGGCACTAGGGTTATTATACTCTCCTAGAGAAGTCGACCCTAGTTAGTTATTGTCAAGTTGGGAATTAGTATAAATAGAGAGTGAGTCTCTCTATTTATCACACACTCACTCACACTCAGTTGTAGTGCATATCTGAGGAAGAAGAAGCCATTGAGGCTAGGAAGAAAGAGGCTACTGCTGTCGGGAGATCATCTTATTGTTTTGGGGTTTTACTTTTGGTGCTGATTCTATCTCTGAGGAAGTTGCGGGGTTTTCTCCATTTATGGTTTCCCTGAGGAAAAACACTATGTTCATTGTCTCTTGTGTTTGATTGCTTTGCTTGTTATTCTCTTAGTTAAAGATCCTAATATAATGCTAGCTTAATGTTAAAAATATAACATTGTATCAGAGCTAACCTGAGAAGAAGACACTGTGCAGCTACGGGAACTAGGGATTCCTAATTTTGGGATCTATCTCCACAGATTTTCAGAAAAAGAAGGTTGGACTAACTCTCCTCCCTAGGGCGCATCTTTCCGTCGAAGTAGAATCCAATTCTGAGCTTTTTCAGTTTTGGACCCGACACTGCTACCGAAAATTAGGGATTTCCACAGAAGTGGAATTTTTTAGTGAGCCCAAGCCTGGATTGATCTCCTCCTCAAAATCGAAGTTTAGAGATCAAGATCAAAGCATTTGGTTGGACAGAAATTTAGAAAAGTCAAACCCTAATATGCTCTTGAACTAGCACTGCAGAAATTCAGCTCCAAATCTAGATCCGACATCTTGACCTGGTAAGATATAAATATTTTGTATTTCCATTTGAGGTTCTCAGTTAATATGTCTCATCATACCAAGCTTGATGAAAAGCTTGAGGGAGTTGATAACTTTCGATCTTGGAAGTATAGGATCTCCCTGGTCCTGGAAGAAAATGAGTTGGACTCTTATATAGATGAGGAGGTTCCAGTTCCAAAGGGAGACGAGGCTAAGGCCTTACACAAGAAGAAGTTGGTTATGGAAAAAAGGATTATTGCTGATTCAATCAAGGATCACCTCATACCACAGGTGTCGTCCCTAAAGACACCTAAAGCTATGTTTGATTCCCTAACCAAACTTTTTGAAGGAAAGAACATAAACCGGAAGATGACTCTGAGAAACCAGCTGAAGAATGTAAATATCTAGAATGTAGAGACCATCCAGTCTTACTTTACAAGAGTATCTCAGATCAAGGAACAACTAGAAGTAGTATATGAAGAAGTGGGGGATGCAGAGATTGTAATGACCACCTTGAATGGTCTCCCTAGATCATGGGACTCCTTTATTCAAGGAATCTGTGACAGAAAGAAGTTAGTTAAGTTCAGTGGAATATGGGAAGAATGATCTCAAGAAGAAGCCCAAATAGCAACTCGAGAAGAAAATATGGGAAGTGAATATCAAGCTCTCACGATACACTCCAAGAAAACCAAAATAAGTTCTCATCACCCCAGAGGTAAGCACTTTCATAAAGATAACACTAGAAAAGCTTTGTCTAGAATCAGATGTTATACATGTGACGAGAAAGGACACTATGCTAGAGAATGTCCTAGAAATAAAAATATTTCTCACAAGAAGAAGGCAAACAAGAGAAGACATCATGCTCATGCTGCAGAGGATGATGAACCTTCCACAAAGAGAACCAGATATGAAAGTGAAGACTCTTCGAGTGATGAAGAATATGTTTTGATTTTTGCACTCACGAGAGACATTACACATGGAAGCAATGATTGGCTTATAGACAGTGGTGCTTCCAAACATGACGACATTCAAAGAATCCTTTGTGAAGCTATCTGAACATGACTCACCTCATAAGGTGAAACTTGGAGATGACTACCAGTATGCAATAAAAGGTAGTGGGGAATCCTTCTATAAGATAGACTCCGGAAAGTCTATGACAATGAAGTAAGTATTGTTTGTACCAGGACTAAAGAAGAACCTCCTCTCCATATCTGCATTAGATGCAAAAGGCATGAGGGTTGCATTTATAGATGGCCAAGTTATCATGTGGCCAAAGGGAAAGACTATTAATGATGCAGTAGTGATTGGGGAACAAGAAGGAGGTCTATACAAATTGAAGGGTGATCCAGAACAAGCCTTGGTCCATGACACAATAGAACCAAATGAACTTTGGCATAGAAGGCTTGCACATGTGCATTACAGAGCACTACCACTTGTAAGCAAAGCTATTGAAGGTCTTCCAGAAATTCAAGCAAAACATGATGGAGTCTGAAAAGGACGTGCGAAAGGAAAGACCACAAAGAATACATTTCCAAGTAGTGAGAGCAAGGAAAAATGAATCTTGGAAATCATCCACTCTGATGTATGCAGTCCAATGTCATCAAGTTCATTAAGCGGGTATGTATACTATGTTTCTTTTATTGATGACTTTTCTAGGAAGACATGGATTTACTTCATGAAGAACAAAGATGAAGTGTTCAGCAAATTCAAGGAATTCAAAGCCTTGATCGAAAACCACACAGAAAAGAAGATCAAGACCTTTCGATCAGATAATGGTGGAGAATTCACTTCAAATGAATTCAAAGCATTGTGCAAAGACTCGGGGATTAAGAGGGAGTTAACTACTCCATATAATCCACAACAGAATGGGGTTGCAGAAAGGAAGAATAGAACGATCATGGAAGCTGCAAGGGCTATGCTTCATGATCAAGATCTTCCCATGCATCTATGGGCAGAAGCTGCCAGAACATCGGTATATGTATAGAACCATACTCCACACAGAGAACTCGAGAACAAGACACCTGAAGAAGTCTTTTTCGGCAAGAAACCAGAAGTCAGCCATCTCAGAATATTCGGTTGTCCAGTGCACATACACATTCCAAAAGAAAAGAGGACAAAATTAGATCCTTCAAGAAAGAAGGGTATATTTGTGGGATACTCTGAAAGCTCGAAGGCTTACAAAATATACTTCCCAGAATTCAAGAAGATCGACATCAACAGGGATGTAACATTTGACGAAGACTCAGCTTACAAAAAATCCAGAAAGAGACCTGCTGAAGAACCTGAAGAATCAGAAGCACCCAAAATTCATGATACAACCATGAATGAAGAAACTCAAGAAGAAGATTGAGAATTTGAAGAACCTCCAGAACCTGTAGATCCACCTCAGGAGAAGAATCCTCATAAGAGGAAACCTACTTGGGTACGAGAAGCTATCCAAGGTGCGAAAAGATATGGGGCTTCAGAAGAGAATCATAGAGAAAGAAAGAGGACTAGGTCTTGCTCCGGATATGTAGCATTACTATGTGATTTCATCGATAAAGAACCTTCCAACTATGAAGAAGCGGCGGAAAGTAATGAATGGAAGGATGCTATGATCGAATATTATCAATCAATCATGAAGAATGATGTTTGGGATATTGTCCCAAGACTAGAAGGGAAGTCGGTTGTAACTTCCAAATGGATCTACAAGATCAAGCATGCTGCAGATGGCAGCATAGAAAAATATAAAGCAAGATTTGTTGCTCGTGGCTTCTCCCAGAAAGAAGGAATAGATTATGAAGAAACTTTTGCACCTGTAGCCAGATACACTTCCATCAGATCAGTACTTGCTCTGGCTGTAGTGATGAAGTGGAAGATACATCAGATGGATGTCAAGACTACTTTCTTGAATGGTGTAGTGGAAGAGGAAGTGTATGTGGAGCATCCAATCGATTTTGAGACACATGACAGGGAGTCTCATGTGTGTAGATTGAAGAAAGCCCTGTATGGTTTGAAAAAGGCACCCTGGACATGGTACAACATGATTGATAGCTTTATATCCAGTTTGGGCTTTACCAAAAGTAAAGCAGATTCCAACCTTTACTACAAGGTTGAGGATGGAAACCCAGTGATGCTCCTACTGTATGTAGATTATCTGTTTATAACAGGTATGGATGGGTTGATTGCTGATACGAAGAGGAAGCTTGCTGTCGAATTCGAAATGAAGGACTTGGGGATGATGCATTATTTCCTAAGCATGGAGGTGTGGAAGAATGCAGATGAAATTTCCCTGGAACAAGGGAAATATACAGTAGAGATCCCAAAGAGATTCGGAATGATGGACTGCAAGGCCATGACCACACCTATGGCATCAAACCTAAAGCTATTGAGTGATGCTTCATCAGAAGTGGTTGATGCTACGATGTATCGTCAGATGATTGGGTCCTTGATGTACCTGATGAACATGAGACCAGATATTTGCTTTGTTGTGAACACCTTGAGCCAGTTCTTGACAGATCCGAGACATGTTCACTTGATTGCTACAAAGAATATTCTGAGGTACTCAAGGGGTACGGTTGATTATGGGCTCAAGTATGAGGTGATTTAGAAGATTAACCTAAAGGGTTGTGTTGATTCAGATTGGGTAGGCAGTGCCATCGATAGGAAGAGCACTTCAGGATGTTGCTTCAGTATGGGATCAGGTGTGATCTCTTGGTTTAGCAGGAAGTAGTCATGTGTGGCACTGAGTACAGCTGAAGCAGAGTATGTCACAGGTTGTTTAGCTACTTGTGAGGCAGTATGGCTAAGGAATCTATTGTATGATTTATTTGATCTCCAGTTGGATGCTACTTGTATATATTGTGATAACCAGAGTTGTGTGAAGTTGTCAGAGAACCTAGTGTTCCATGACAAGTCGAATCATATCGAGATCAAATATCACTATATCAGGGATATGGTGTAGAGAGGAGCAGTGAAGCTCCAGTATGTTGCGACAGACGAACATATAGTTGATGTGTTGACAAAGCCATTAGCTAGACTCTAGAGTGAAGTTTGAATACTTCAGAGAGAAGCTTGGTATTCTCTAGATTGAGGTTCCCTCCAAAGGGAAGTGATGAGTCCATGAGCCATTCTGACATGGTGAAAGGATTGGTTCCTTCCATGGTCAGATGTAAGGGCTGAGCCATTCTGTCATGGTGAGAGGATTGGTTCCTTCCATGTCAGATATGAGTGCTGAGCCATTCTGATATGACTATAGGATTGGTTCCTACATGGTCATATATAAAGGCTATTTCCATTCTTTGAATGGAGGCACCTGGTCATTTACCAGGAAAACTCAGTCTCAGACACGGGGCCTTTTTGATATGACTGTGAGATGTTTTCTCACATGATTAGATATGAATGCATGGCCATTCTAATGTGATTGAGGGATGTTTTCCCACTTGATCATATATAAGGGCTATTGCCATTCTCTGGGAGAATGGAGGCACCTGGTCAGTTACCAGGAATCCTTAGTCTGGTACTAAGAGCCATTCTGATGTGACTATGGGATTGGTTCCCACATGATCAAATGCAAGTGCAGAGCCTTTCCACAGATGATAGTAGGTGTTTTCTATCATGTTGGTGGATGTGAGTGCTGGCCTTTCCATAGATGATAGTAGGTGTGTCCTATCATGCTGGTGGATGTGAGTGCTGTGCCTTTTCACAGATGGTAGTAGGTGTGTCCTACCATGCTGGTGATTGTAAGTGTTGTGCCTTTCCACAGATGGTAGTAGGTGTGTCCTACCATGCCGGTGGATGTGAGTGTTGTGCCTTTCCACATATGGTAGTAGGTGTGTCCTACCATGCTGGTGGATGTAAGTGTTGAGCCTTTCCATAGATGATAGTAGGTGTGTCCTATCTTGCTGGTGGATGTGAGTGATGTTCCTTTTCACAGATGATAGTAGGTGTGTCCTATCATGATGGTGAATGTAAGTGCTGGGCCTTTCTGATAGGGTTGTGGGATGTGTTCCCGCATGGTCAGATGTGAGTGTTGGGCGTGCTTTTCTGACATGGTGTTGGATGTGTTCCTCTCATGGTCATATGTAAGTGCTGGGCGGTCCATTCTGACTTAGGGTCAGATGTACGCAATGAAGAAGACCTACATGGTGGCTAGGCCTACAACCAGCATGAAAAAGGGCTAGCTCTGTAGAACTTTCTGTGACAAGAAGAGATAGCACCTGTGATGATCCAGTGATGATGATCCAGCAGTGATGATCCAGATCGAGTGATGATCCATATCCGAAGATAAAGATGACTTGAAGATGACGAGGACTCGATGATGATCCAGATGATACAGAGAAGAAGACTTGTGCTGATAAATTGTGTCGAGAGAATACCTTCGTAGTTAAGAGGGAGTGTTGATGTAATTGTAACTTTGGAATGCATTCACTTGTATTTCTTATGTATTGTACCCTGATGTTTATTATGGGATGTGTCTGTAATGTATTTGAGTCATGTCATGCCCCGATGTTCCTATCAGGAGGTTCCATAATGAAAATAAGTCATGTCAAGTCACTGTGGGTAACCCTCCTATTGATCAAGGGTTAAAGTCCCTGCAGTTCCGGGGCACAAGGGTTATTAGACTCTCCTAGAGAAGTCGGCCCTAGTTGATTATTGTCAAGTCGATAATTAGTATAAATAGAGAGTGAGTCTCTCTATTTATCACACACTCACTCACACTCAGTTGTAGCGCATAGTTGAGGAAGAAGAAGCCACTGGACCTAGGAAGAAAGATGTTACTACTGTTGGGAGATCATCTTACTGTTTTGGGGTTTTACTTTTGGTACTGATTCTATCTCTGAGGAAGTTGCAGGGTTTTCTCCATTTATGGTTTCCCCGAGGAAAAACAATGTGTTCATTGTCTCTTGTGTTTGATTGTTGTGCTTGTTATTCTCTCGGTTAAATATCCTAATATAATGCTAACTTAATGTAAAAAATATAACATCTTCCACTATCATTAATGTAAATTAATCATATGAAGAACAAATACATGGCAAGAAAAAATATCCTAATATATAGCCTACAAGTATTAATATCATCATTTAATATTCCATATTTAGCGTAGAAATATTTTCTTTGATAAATTCGAAATAAAACTTGTTAAATTATAATCTTAAGGTATATTTTGGCATTGATTTCTTGACATATTATAGATTCCTTCAAATTTTTAGTATGATTGATTCAGACAAAGCAGGTTGAGAGGAAATGTTGTTAGGAAAGAGCATGTTATATTAATTCAATTATTTACCTCATCAAATCACATGTAGTGACACAATAATAAACAAATCTATACATACATAGATAGATACATACACAATTATATAAACAAAAAAATACCTTCTAAATATGAAATTAAACTACATGAATATTGACTTACTACTTATGTATATTATCTTAGATAAACCCTTATCTTACTTATAATTTATTAAATTCTTATTCCTTTAAGTAAAAAAAACATGTTTATCAATCCAATAAAGTTTATATCTTAGTGATTCCATTTAAAAACAAAAATTGCCCCAAAGGAAAATGGTTGATTTATAATTCATATTTGTACAATACTAGCAATTTCCCCAAGAAGGTGCAGGCGCTTCTTTGACATGCCACAACCCTTGAAGTAATATTAATACTATGATCCCTCGACGATTCCCTGGGAAAGTGTAGTTGATGCCTTTTTTTGAGATAAAACCCTATTGATCGATTAGTAGGGGGTTTGGAAAGTTCATGGGAAGTCTTTATCAAATTGAAATCATCTCAACCAAATTCCTTTTAAATAAAGGAATTATCAATGTGGGTGCTTTGTTCAAATAGAAATATTGGTTGTAGAAGCAACTAAAAGGATCCATAGGCATTTGATAGAAATAATGTATGGTCAATTCAAGTTCAAAGTATATTGTCTTGAAATCAAGAGTTACTTTCTTATCAACCAAGGTGACTTCATTTAGTATCTCATGGACTTTGTGGGCCCTGATTTCTCTCAACCAGCTAACACTATAAGCTCCTTCAAGCTTTCAGGGCTACTGTAGAGTGAAATTCGTGCCTCCAATGCCTGATATGATGACCCATATATATTGAATATTCTAAGAGTGAAGATGATTCCACACCATAGTGGAGACAGGGGGTGGTATGTTTTCTCACTGGAATATAATGCAATAGATCATCTAAATATCATTTTACAGAGTCTGTAATAGCTAGGTACCTTAAATTTTATAATTGTCTTTGGAAGCTTAAACACGTGGAACATGTTATGATCCCTACATGGTAGAATATGAAACCAAATTGATCTATTTCTCTCCTATTTTCCACTAGGTATTGTGGTGGGAAGCAACAATTTGTAGCCATTTTAAGACGATGTCAAACACTAAGAAATGAAAAGAACCATTTTTTCACAAACCTACAATACTATCTCATGTTCAAATTTCTTGCTTACTCATGGGTGGACTTTTTGGATGACATGGAAGAAGCAAGAGACCTTGATGAACTTATACTTTCTCATGAAAGGTACCTTAATGCAATTGTAGAGAAGTAACTTTTGGGGGAACAATCTCATCATTTATATAAAACATTGTTTTCATTGTTTAATCTCATTTTACACTTTAGGAGGAACAAGGATAGATTATATGAAAGTTCCTGTGAAATTAAGATGAGGTATATTGTTTCCCTTTTCCTTTGTAATGTCCCATTTTAGGAAATTTTATTAAATGACCAATTTTTTTCACTTTTTCCCAATTTTGACCTTAACTAGTTTTGATGGCTAGACCTCCAAATTGACCCAAATGCTTCCAAATTTTCTCTGAAGGTACATGAATGATAACATAAATTAAATATGATTTTCATGTATTTTTTTTGACCTCCCAATTACTTCTACAAACTTTTTTAATGTTCTGTTCAAAGTAGGAGTCTTTACTAGCAAATTGGGGCTCCAATTCACCTTGGGTAATTGTTGGAAATGGCTTCACAAATGATCCCAAAGTCACTTGAATTTATGAAAAGAGTATGGGTATGTGTAAGGGACATTTTAAAATTCTCATATTCATCATATTTCAGTTTATACAGGCTGTTATGACTCTTTCCAAAACAACTCCCAAGTCACAATTTCGTCCCTTGGGGAAAATCCACCAAATCTTCTCCCAATGCAATAAAAATGAGTAAAATGGATTCCAATGCTTAAGTACTGAAAATGATACTTGAAATACACATTAATTACATTCCATCCATCATACATTTATCAGAGATACATTCCTCCATTCGAAATAATAAGCATTACCATGGCATATATCAAAATAGAGTGGAAATGGCCATTGTTTGCTCATTAAAAGTCATTTTGACATACAACTCTTGGGAAATTCAACTTGAAAATTTTTGAGAATGAATAAAAAATAATATTTAACTGATTATAATCATAAATGGGCAATTATTTTCTCTCCCAATTCGAAATCATCAGCATTGCAATGGTTCACAACAAGAGAGTGGGGAAATGACACTATTTCTTCACTGTTCAATATTTTTACATGAATTATTTTGGGTATTTTGACCTGAGAGTATTCTGAACATGAAATACATAGCATATATATCATAACATAAGATAATTGGCATTATAATATTCCCCAAATATATCAATATCTCACCCAAAGCGCAATCTCTCCATTGGCATGAATATGGTGTGAAAACTAGAAATAGTTAAGAGAGTGCTGCAATAGAAGAATCCACATGATTTTCTGTAGCTTACACCTAAAAATAAGAGTCCATTAAATATCCTTGAAATACCTGAGTGGCCTTTCCAAACACCAACTAGGATGGGAATCTTTCACCCTCGAAATTGGCTTAAGCAAGAAAACTAGTCATCCACTAGCTCTCACAATTCACAAATGACAATTTGACAAATGAGCAAAAGATTCTTCTCATGGCTGATCCCTGTATTTTATAAAAATTATTGGTATTATAAGGTTCCAAATACATCCATAAACCAAATCCAATTATAATTGGTGTGGCTGCTCATGCTATGCCATGTGGCCTCTCTCTTCACCTTCCCTCTTCTCCCAAATTTGAGTAGGAGCTTCTTGTCCTTTTCCAAATCCCATATTCGACCTCTAATATGATATATTCAATATTGAAATGTTAGTATGTCATCCTTCAGATCTGACTTGTTTCATAACTGTCATAGAATCTCCATCATTGGTGTCATGGATGTCATAAATGTAAGGGGAATCTAACCAAGTGTCTATGAAACTCCCATTTGGATCTTCCTCTCCCATGTAAGTTACAATTCATCCCAAATTAGATGTATGAAGTATATGTACAAATATATTAACCTCATATTCCATCCCAAAACATTAGGCTTCCCATAGATTCAAAATTACAAGAGGAGGATGCCATTTAACATAGGAATTCTAGCTTGAGTGGGCCCCATATTCTCCATGTGTCTCCATTCTCCATAGTCATTTAAAATTTATCTTATATTTATTTAATAAGCTACATTATTAAATATTTATCCTCTTCTAATGTCTAAACATCATTTATTATCCCCCTTATTCCAAATCTCAAAGCTTCCACCCCCAACCTAGGAAACTAGTGATTTTCCTCCTTGGCAATTATTTGACTTTTAGTACCCCTTTGACAACTTTCATGAATATGGAAAATGTGATTTGGTCATTGTGACCCAATGAAAAATTTGGGACATTACAAATCCTCCCTTACCAATATTTCTTGTCCTCAAGAAATTTCAAACATGGTTGTCGAAGAACCTGCTTTCTGTGTGATTCTTTGAAGTTGCCACTAAGCTACCCACCTTGAGTATTTGAGATTCCATGAAGATTTCAGAGAGGAACCACCATGATTGCTGCTGCAATACTCTGATTAAAATCACCTTATTAAGTGGGGAATCCATCTCACATACTTCTTGTTTCCCAAATAATTTGAAATCAATGGGACTAAAAACTATCCCAAGGTCCCATTGCTTGCATTGCACGCCAACAATTAAGAGTGCTTTCCAACCCATACCATTTGGAAAGAGAATTCTTGGATCCAATTTTCTTGTATGCATTCCTCCAAAAATCATTAGTGCATAATATATATCATCAAAGTATATAACAACATAATAAGAATGTGCATCAAGGAGGTGCCTCACCAAGAAATCATGAAAGTGCTTATACCTCCCAGTGAGTAGACTACCATTTTCCAGGTACATACATGCTTCATGTGACCAATCAAATCTGCTTCAATGACATAGGTGAGTATCCCATGTCCTATAATACTGCTCCAAAAGGAAGTGATATGCATCAAAATATTCAGCCATGTATTCTTTCATCCAAGAAGTGAATGAAGAATCTCCACTCAAATTTGAACCAAATAGTGAGCAACAGAAACAAGGAGACTTCAAATGACTCAAAGAAGTCTTACCCATACATCCATAAATGAGTGAATCATAAAGATATAACAATGTATGTGGCTGGTAACAAAAATTTTCTCGTATCATAAGTCTATTCACCCTAGTGTTGGATGAAGTTCCTCCAAAATCAAATGAACCAAGTGTTGAGCAATAAAAACCATGAGTCTTCAAGTGACTCAAATGCATATCATAGGTGCATCCATGTAGATGTGCATCATCAGAAAGTAACAAGGAATGATGCTGCAAATGTGAATAATAAAGTGCTCCAAATGATATGTATTGTGCATCAATATAATCATCCATGTGTTCTTTTATCCAATATGTGAATGGAGAACCTCCACCAAAATATGAACAAAATAAGGAGCAAGGAAAACATGAAGACTTTGAGTGGCTCAAAGAAGCCTCATCAATACACTCATGAATATGTATATCATCATGTAACATCAGAGGATGTTCATGCCAATAATAATGTTCTTCAATCATATAACTCTTCACCCAAGTGTGGGATGAAGTTCCTCCAACTTCAAATAGACTAGGAAAGGAGCAAGGAAGATCATGAGTCTCTAAGTGACTCAAGTGAACATCATAGGTGCACCCATGTAGATGTGTATAATAATAATGTAAACAAGGATGCTGATTCAAATTTAAATAATATGGTGCTTTAATAATTCCATCATCAAAAGGAGAAATAGAATTTCCATCCTCTTCATGTGGCACCATCAAAAAGAAACCTTTCACCCATACTTCATTAGGATGACTGTTGCAAATTTTAGAAATGTAGGATGTAGGAGAAAGAACAAAATCACCCAAATGATGAGTAAGTGAAAAAATTTCTTAATGTGAAGGATCCATAGGGGTAGGATTATGCATCTCCTTCAAGAGTGTGAAACCTTTGCCATATATTGGTTCCAATGTAGAGGAATCATGCTCTTCTTTAAAAATTGCATACCCTTCATCAAGAGACAATTCAAGTTCCTCTTCCACCACATAAAGTGTTTGGATATATTCAACTTGATCTTCAAACACATCAAGTACATTAAAATTTCCAAATTTCTCATGATCCACCATGTCATTAGAATCCTCCAAACAATCTACCATTTGACAATATGAAACATAGGAGGAAAAACAAGTGTCTTGCAACTTTTCAAGAAGTTGCTAATTTTGAATTGTGAGCTTATGAATAACTTCATTATTCTTCAAGTAGGATTCATGTAATCATCCAGTAAGCTCAATGAATTTTTTTCTATAAAAAATTAAATACATGAAATTACCTTTGATGTTGCACATTGCTCTTTGGATTTTCTCCATGTCTTCAAGGTAGGGTGGCTCCTCTAAGGAAGTAGCTCTCCAACAAGAATTTGATACCAATGCTTGAGTGTCATGGAGTATGCTAAGGGCCTCTTGGATCTTCTTTTCATTCATATTTAAGGACCCTTAAAGAAAATGAGGCTCTTGCAAATGAACCTCCTCATCTTCTTCCTTCTTGATTGGACCAACTTCATGAAGCTCAAGTGGTGATGGGGAAGTTGATCTTGTTTCTTCTTCAACTGCTACAAGGCCTTCATTTTCATGTTTAATGGAATTTTGGCTTGAAAAAACATTTTGAAATATCATCTCTATGTAACCAACATATATTTGAGAGAACCCATCATTAGGTACTCCTTCATAGTTCAAGCATCCATCAGTAGATGCCCTTTGGTCCATGTCCATAGTAGAATTTGTTCCAGAATGTGTTACGGAGAGAAATTCCTATGGCTTGGGGTACCACAACAGACAGCTAGACTCCAGAAATCAATCTTTCCCAATATGCAATAGAAATAAACAATCTAACACTAAAGGATCGAACCTCGTACCTTATTCCGAACGGTATTAGTAGATCCCCATTGAGCTTTCCAATCTTCATCTTGAATTTCTATAGCACGTCCTCAACAACAAGAAAACAATGCAAGCATACTATATTTCATGGTGTTAGATCTATTCTAGCATATATAATCAATAATGTAAAAGCATTTGACATATTCCAATGGAAACAATATTCATTCAAATACACATTACTGGATAGGAAAAGATATTTCTATTAATAAGAATCAGAGATTACAAGTGACAACCTCTGACGGCACGTCTGCGAATCGAAGAAACTGAATCCCCCACTTGGGCCTCCACCACCTCAATCCTCCATCACTTCGATAGCAAGCTTACTAAAAAAGGGCAAGCTTGGGAAGAACACAACAGTGCTCCAAGGGACAAAGGGATGCAGACTCAAGCATAAATCTTGGCAACAATGGACTATAGTTTTGTTACTCTCAAAGTTCTCTTCTGCTTTCAATGTACCAATGGGTTCCTTATATAGTTCTTCAAAGGGATACTGAAGGGTCGAATCCGTGTGATCTCAAGGCATATGGAAGGCCAGGAGTCATATGAGTCGCATCCAAGTCAAGGAACAGTCCAAAAGGATTTGGATTTATGTGCACATCCCGATGTACGCGACTATAGGGGAAATATCCGTGTATGTACGCGGATATCGAGGGAAAAGCCGCGTATATCAATATTCTAATGTTTTTAGGGATGATCAAGGTAACATCAAAAGATATAAAGTGGTCCAAAGGGGCTAATGAGTCTGCAGCGGGACAAGGGAAGGCCATACAATGTGTGATTCACCTAGTGTGGTGAAATCAACTATAACAGATGCCCCCTAATGTATGATATCAGAGGGGATATACGATGGCCGAAATACATTATAATTCCATCCCAGGAAGGAAGTGATGAAGGTACCCAAATGGAAGACCAGCCACCCAATCAGCATAATACCATAATACAACTCTGCATATAATCTGCAAATACATCTAGCAGTTCCAGATACATAAGAGTACAATGGCCATGAATAGGCATGATACATGATAGAACATATGTGGTCATCGCCATGTACAATATACATAGATCAGAATCTCCATGATGAAGATATACAAAGGACCATGATGCCCACAAGGCTGAAGATATACAATAGATCAAGATCTCCATAGTGGCTGGAAATGTCTGACATACACTAGAACAAGTCACGAGAGCTGAAATCTCATGAACACTAGCACGATCAAGGAGGTAGCATATAAGAGATGCCACCAATCTGGAAGGTCTTCTACACAAACCGCTA
>LPNX010434268.1:0-25618 GCA_001517045.1 Pseudotsuga menziesii
GGGAGAGGGTCACCAATTTGGGTTTCTTCAAGCACCAAATCATAGAAAGATATGTACACACAAACGTACAAAGAAAGCGATCTAGACATAAACATACCTGCTGGCTCGTCAAAGGTGGGCCACCGATTTGGTGCTCTTCATGCACCAGTGCCTCACTAGGGTCCTGCATATAAGTTAGCATATATATATATGTCAATTTCATATAAAATAGTGAATCAGAGACATATATACTATTTGGAAGGAAAATGATGAACTACAAAAGAAATCAAAACATGCACATGTACTTGTTTGGGTGGAAGAGGTGGGTTGACAACAACCTCGCTTTGGTGCTCTTCAAGCACCACTGTCACAACAGGTTCCTACATAAAGTAACATATATTTCAAAGTGATATGTAATTTACAAAATTATTTTTCCCAACAAAGCGAAGCATAATTAAAATCATATATAATTAAAATCATATTTTAAATAATACGTGTGTCTATGAATCTACCTCTACATGAGAGGGAATAGGCTACGAGACAATAAACTCATCATGGGCAACCTGCATAAAACATGTTACATATCAAAATTAGGATACATATTGAATGTTACTTGATCAAGATATGTACACAAACGTACAAAGAAAGCAATCTACATAAACATACTTACTAGCTTGTCAACAGTGGGCCACCGATTTGGTGATCTTCACGCACCGGTGCCTCACTAGGGGCCTGCATATAAAGTAGCATATATATGTCAATTTCATATAAAATAGTGAATCAGAGACATATATACTACCTGAAATGAAAATGATGAACTACCAAAGAAAGCAAAACATACATATCTGTTTGGGGGGAAGAGGTGGGTTGACAACAACCTTGCTTTCGTGCTCTTCAAGAACCACTGTCACAACATGTTCCTACATAAAGTAACATATGTCAAAGCGATATTTAAGTTACAAAATTATTTTTCCAAAAAAAGTGAAACATAATTAAAATCATATATATAATTAAAAGCATATTTCAAATAATACCTGTGTCTGCGAATCTACCTCTGCGTGAGAGGGAATAGGCTGCGAGACAATATCCTTTTTCTGGGCAACCTGCACAAAACATGTCAAGTATCAAAATTAGGATACATATTGAATACATTACAATCTATACTATAAATATATAAATAAAGTTGACAAATTAACAAGTATAGTTCTTACCCCTATTGGTGAAGAACCAAACACATAAGCAATATTGATAGCCGCATCAATGTTATTAACATTGATCAACGGACTATGAAACTGTGGTGTGCCATGGGACACTAGTTGTATATTTGTTCACATAAATTGTTAGATAATTAAATAGAAATAAAGTGCGAAACATTTGAAGATTTTGACATGAAACAAAATATAATATTAAAATAATGAGTTTTACTTACAAAGTGAAGTAATCCATCATCTCAGAAGTCGGAAGCAAGGTCATAGCATATGCCTCCACATGATGTCCATGGGTGTGGAGTAACACGATGCTCTGAAGACTCTGCATCTCCTCTGTGATCTGTAGATGGGCCCATCGTAGAAGTGCTAGCCCCTTGGTCTACATTTCCTTGGACATCAGTCCCATGCTCAAGCAATGTCTCTGCCATGTCAAGTAATTCCTCCTATGTATACTCAATGACAGGACCTGTAGGAGGATATACTCTAGGGGTTTTTAGTGTGCGTGGTGGGCATGGCACATGGTTGGGATTTGTCCTGGCTCCTTCCCTATCTTGGAGCATCCCATGACCAACACCCTGGTTTCCTACGAGATCGAAGTAGTTAACATGTTTCCCTTGGATGAATTCTACATACAACTTCCTAAGGAAATAAAATGGGATGTCCCTATTCCCATGGGGGTCTTCATCTAAGACCATATACCAACGATCCATCCAATTAGCCTTTATATTTGGTTCAATGCACCAGTCTATGGAAATGGGTGCTCGACTTGTGGGTGGAACCAATCCGGTGCTAGGGTCCTGGAATAATGAAAATAACTGGTCTTTTGTAATTTTAAGGGCTTTGATGTCTTTATGAGTCGATCCATTGGAGTAGTATTGCCTCCTAGATTCTCTGTACGAGGTAATGTTGTACAGAGCTCCTTGGGCACCGAAAATTTTGTTTGTTATTATGTCCAAGGCATCGGCCGAAGAATCTCTCAAATGACCCCCCCCCCCTCTATAGATGAGCTAAGGTGCCTCAATGATGCCAAGCATGCAATAATCTGTGTGTTTCTATCTTGTTCCCCCTCCGGGTCTGGGTTTGGTTGTGGGTTAAGTTGTTGTGGGTTAGGTTGTTGTGCATTAGGTTGTGGGTTATTAGAGGATGGGTTTTCCACATTCTGTTGTTCATTTGTGTTGTCTATTAATGTTTAAACAAAAAATTGCAAGTTATTTTACTTAGAATCATTATTTGATTGTTCACATTCAATTATTTTTTTAAATTTGTTCAAAATAATTATAAAAACAATGAAATTATGAAAAAAATTAAAGAATGGAAGGCTAAATGAAAAGGATTGAACTAGCATTTACCTACCATTGGAGCAATCCACCTCAAACTCGACCTCGACCTTGACCTCGAAAAGGTAAAACGCAAATCGCACTTGCGCTATTTTGCTCCTACGATTTTTCGCTGTCCCGATGCTTTGAAAATGAGATTTGAGGTGCCTACGGCCTCCATTTTTTTTTTTTGCTTTTGAATATCGCAAGTGTGATATACTTCTTTTGTGCCCCCCTTCCAAAAAAATAACATGTTTGACAATGTTGTCGTTTTCCAAGTGAGTTTGAGAAAATGCTTATCTCTGTGTGGAATGCCTTATTAAACTTGATCATGATTCCAAAATTCTTCCTCCCACTAAGAAACCATTATTCAATAAGTTTTCAAATGCCTTTCAACTTCTTGAGGGTCTCCCCCCCACTTGTTCTATCCAATATTTCATTGATTTAATTTTTGGTGCCTCAATACAAATGCTTTTTCTTACCAATTATCCCCACATAAAGTTATTGAATTAGAACATAAGATTAATCCCTTATTGGATCTAGCCATATACAACCTAGTTCTTACCCTAATGGCTCATTTTCCTTCATTATTCCAAAAGCATAGAAGTGGTTCCCTGTCAAAGATTCTCGTGCTCTTAATAAGATCACTACAAAAAATTGCTATCCCTTGTCACAGTGTGACGATTTTCAAGGGTAACAAATTCTTTACCAAGATCAAATTGTTGAATGGGATAACATCATTAGGTTTGCATGAGTTCCAGTGACACCTATAAGATTGATTTAAGACTAATTTTATTCTCCATCCAAGGATTTTCATTGTGATATATCTTGAAACAAATATCATTTTTAGTAAAACGTAGGAAGAGAACCTATGTGTGCACTCGGTACTAAAGCTGCTTCGAACTCACAAATTGCAGGTTACTCACAAAAAGTATTATATTGGGAAACCTCCATTCACTATCTAGGACTTCCTATTGATAAAATTGGAATAGGTGTTCATCTTGCCAATGTACAAGCTCTTGTTAACTGGCTCATCCCCTCATTGTTGTTGCTTGAAAAATTATTTATCGGTGGACTAAATTTTTATCAACATTTTACTACTCATTTATCTCACATTTAATACCCCCTACATCAACTCTCCAATTCACTTGTGTTTTCCTAACAAAGTTAATGGATGAGAGTTCTTGGAACTCAAACACTACATTATATTTGAAATTGGTTTTGCACCTTTTGGATTCACAATATCCCTTTGAGATTGAGACAAATGCTTCACACTATGCTACTAGTGCCATATTAAAATGGGTAGGTCATCCCATGAACTATCATCCCAATACTTTGACAAACGCCAATATGAAGTACAACACGTATGACAAAGAATTTTGAGATTTAGTGAAGGCCTTGAAGTAATGGTACCATTATGTTTTGGATAAGGAAAAAAAAAAATTCTACTAATAATCATCCCTTAATCTTTTGAATTCATAGTTTAAGATTTAAGAACAATTCCATCTCAAACATGCCTCCTACCTACAATAGTTTCATGTGGTCTTTAAATATAAGAAAGGGAGTTCAAATTAGGCGACAAATGTGTTGAGTTTCCCTCCAACTCAACCAATGCACATTTTTGATGTTCCATGTGTTTCCTATGAAGCTTGGAACAACTATATGCTACTAGTACTTTCTTTGGGTCATTTTGGCAGTCCTTTCATCATCCCACCCAAATTAATTTGTATTTGGGAGGGTTGGATGTTTATGCACAATTAAATTTTCCTACCCAACACTCTAGGATCGTTAGTTTTGATTTGGGAATCTCATGCCCCTTGATATGGTGGACATTTTGGCCCACTTAAGATGCGATGATAGGAAAAAATGTCCCTTCATCAACAAGGATACAGTGTCCAATCGGAGGTCCCAATTAGAACCTCTTTCATTTGTGATGGCACTTTTGACTAGTATGTGGACCCAATTGTCGTTTGGATGTGTACGCTTTTTTGTGATTTTATTCTATTTTAAGACCCTATTATGTAGATATATTTAAAGATGTAGAATGCATTTGTACGTAACTTATCCTATCCATGAGATGTTCTTACAATTAAGCTAAGAATGAGCATGAACCACATTAATTTTCATATGGAATAAATTCATGTACATATGCAACCATATGATTCACTTAATATTAATAGAGTGAAAATAGATGCAAATAAATCAACAACCAAATACATTACTAAATTCCCTCTCTCATTCTAGTACAAACACTTAAATAAGATTAAAATATCAATTGCCTCAGAGCACTCACAAGTGTGGGTTTTCTATGTGTAAACGAATACCCTAAAGAATGACCTACTATGATTGACATTGTGGGTGTACTCCAAAACATTTGAGAGACATTTCTAAGAGTTTTTGGCATTCCGATCAAGTATAACACATTTGTTAGGTAGTTCAAGTACTACTCACAACAACATTGGCGTTCAAATACTACTCACAACAACATTTGTGAAGCCCAAAGTTCTTCTACTTTATGATCTATTGGAAGGGAGTAGTGGTTGTTTAACTAAACCAAACATGAATTTAACTCAATTGTCATTAGTGCCATAGAGGTTGGCCATATTCCTCTTTCCTTCTTTGTGCAACATCTATGTTTTTAGGTGTGTGAGTGTGTGAGCAATTTTCCCATACTTCATAACAAATAAAATTTAGTATCATATAAGTCATAATCAAGGCAATAAAAAATGCATATGTGATATATCGTATATGCGTTTGGTAAATGTTGCATATCGCACTTGCGATATATCGCATATGCGTTTTGTAAATGTTGCATATTGGATATGCGATATATCGCATATGCAGTATACATTTCCACGAACCTTAGCCTTGTGTTTGGGCTCGGGTTATTCTGAACGTACCATCAATAACACATATCCGTTCTTGATTTGCACTTCGGAAGTGCGTTTCTGATTTCCTATGTGGCACCAAAAAGTGGAACCAACTTCGTGTGACCACCCTTTGGAATTACCTATTCTTTCTCTATGGATCTGAAGTTCATCGCACTAGATGGATGCATGTCCTTTCTTTTTGATAGTGGCATATTTCTCTTCTTTTTATCTTCAATTTCTGCAAATTCAAATGACTTGTTTAAAACATTGATCGAGTCCATGAGTTATTCAACATTCAAATTACCTTCATACATGGAAAATTCAACTTCAGTCCTATTACTAGATTTCATGAGCATCTTCAATACTTTTACTTCATCTGCAATCTCCTATTTCTCTTCTTCAAAGGATTCTTCTTCATTGCTGGTATTTATACTCTCTGAATTTATTTTCTCCATAGCTTCCATCCTATATCGGAGTTGTCTTAATTCCCTTTGTGTGTCTATCTCTATAGCTTGTATTCCACTTCCAACTCCTTCAAGAACTCCATATGTTCATCCTCGTCTTAGCATCATCCTTCTACAGGCTTTGATATGCTCTGATACAAAAAATGATCCCATGTAAGAGATAGAAAACCTAAAATTGATCCTAATCAACAAACTTCACTGATTAAGTATTCTTCAACAAGCTCAATCTCACAAGGTTATTTCCATAGTAAAGATTTCCACAAATCTGTTTCCAAAGTTCTAGTTTCGCAACTCTGCCATCCACAACTTTGGTTCCGCAACTCTCCCATCTATAATTACTTTTCTGCAATTTCCCTTCCACGCCACTCTTTCAGCAATTGAGGATTGCATATTGCAGGTTTGCATTTCTCAGTTTCAAAAATGGACTTCCGCAAAGTTCTAGCCACAACGCTCCTTCCCGCAATCAGATTTTGGATTGCGGATTGCGTATCCTCCTTCCCACTTTTCCAAATATGGGCTTCCACAATTTTTGTCTCGCAACTTTTCTTCCATAATTCAACTTTTCTTCGCTTTAACCATATTCCAAATTCATATTGCGGAACTCATTTTGGAATGTTGATCTCTATGGATTCTTATTTATCCATTGATCTGAGATCAAGTGCAGATGTTCACCTTATCTTTGCGTATCTATTATTTTCCCTACACCTTTCTCTTGCAGAATTCATCCATAGCTATTGATTTGTCTAACTCACATGTTTTTAACTTAGATTGTTAGAGGTAAAGTGATCTGTAGAACGATCAATTTCCTCTCCACTACAATCACATGAATACATCCCCATATTCATGAATTCTCTAAGTGTTTCTATGAATAGATACAGATAAATTATGAATACTTCTGGTTAATGAAAATAAAAACAAAACATTTACAAATATTTATAGAGAAACTGCAATTCCATTCTACATTTGATTAACCACTGCATACTACATTACACTCTCACTGCTCACTCTCTCAAATAATCTCATATCCTATCTCCTATCTAATTATTACATTGACAACTTAATATAGATTTATCTCAACCTGTCATATACCAACAACAACATATGAACCCCTAAGAAAATAAATCTACAATTAACCTATCCTTGATAAACCTCTTGCAATATTCAAGGGAATCAATGGAAAATTGCCATTTGTTAAAAAACCAAATTCAAGTAATTAAAAGATAAATGTATCCTCTAGAAAAATGACATGGGAGAAGAAAAATAACATCTTCTTCTTAATCACAAAATAAATCACTTTGACTCAATTCTCTTACATCATTAGTTAATCACACATCCTTTCTATGAACCTATCTTTTGTATGTTGCAACTTCTGAATTTTCGCTAATTGCTATAATGTTTTTCATTTTTTTGTTGCAGAACCAAATGGATACTATACTCTTTGTAATCTGGATCAATTCTCCATGTTCAAAAGGTTAAAAAAATCTAGAAATAGATATCTATAGGTAATAGATACTTATATTTACCCATTTTGATTCCCGTCCAAATGTGTTGTTTCTTTATCACAAATAAGATCCTTGGATGGCTCGACTTGTTCTAAATAAAAAGGATTATAACATATGATATTGTTAGATTTGGTTGTAATTATTCAAATATGGACATAAACAAAAAAAATCATTTTCAATTATAAAGGGTGGAACTACTAAACTATTATTACACAATATTATATATATATATATATATTACATGCTTTGATGGTTAAAGCTAATACTAGCTAATTGATCCTAAACTAAATAACTAAAAGTAACTAACACAAACTAACAAAAGAGATTGCTACTTCTATTACATTAATGCACTATTATTATTGTAGGTGGGTGATGGCCTAGTGTTGATGTTTTTTTTTTCTAAATAAAACAAATATTACTGCTTAAAACCTGTTTACAGAGAGGCCATCAAAACTACAAGCCCTAGCCGACCCACATTAGAACTTACCCTTCCCAATTACATTCTGGTTTCCATAAACTATCCCACCCAAAAGTCTGGAGAGTTCCCACTAAGGAGATCTCAATCCCGGTATTTCTTACAGAGCCTAACTTCCTACTTACTTGAAACATAAAACTTACTAAAAAAATAAAAGAAAACTATCTAAAGAAACCTATGGGCCTACTTCGCAGCCACCCTAAACATCAACAGCTTTCAGAAATAAAATTCAGCATCAAGCCTCAGGGGAGCATCAAGATGTCTAGAGTGAGCCCCCCAGACAGATCTTGTCTGCTCAGCTGCAGCACTGCCTCCACATTATGCTCCATTGGAGGAGCTCCAACATTTTTCCCGTGAATGCACTACTCAGATCCACCCATCGAAATCTACTCCATCCCTGAGTATTAAAGCATTATCCCGAGACAGGACACTATTTGGTCCACCTTTCTATGCATGAGGTGACAATCCGCACTAAAATCTTCCACCTTGCTGAGGATATTTCTCCATTCTTTGTTGTGCTCCTTCCAGTATTTGATAGGCTCCTCATCACCTTCCTTCTTCGCTAGCATCACCGCTAGTTGCTCCTCAATTATGGCCGTAGATTTGAGATTCGCCTGAGAAACTAGGTTCATAAGGACCCAGTGAATCATCACCATACAGTCATGGGCCGACGCTCACCCCGCCATGGACCCTAGATCAGAGACCCACCCATCCACCTCCTCCTGAACCTCCTTGATTAGATTCGCCTTGATCTAATCCCAGAGGACCTTTTCCATATTTTCCATAGCAAGCCTAGAGATAGACGGGATGTAGTCTTTAAAAGCCTCTGCTGCATCTTGAGCCTGCAGTTGGACCCGGATCGCAACCCTCTTTCCCTTACTACTACAATATTTTCCTTTTCCCTGATGACCAGTCACACTCACACTGCCCCCCTGGATTTCCAAGACTTCCATGAGGCGGTGCCATTTTCCCCTACTCGGCTATGTTCTCCTTTCTAGCAGATGCCCCATCCCCTCTCTTCATCTCCTTGTCTATACTTAGCATTTGAGCCTATGTGCTACCCTTAACATATGCAATAGCCATGGCCACCCTTGTCTTATAAATAAATACCACACCCATTAATGAGTTAACAGCTCCATCATGGGCAATGATAACCCAAATTCGACCACCTTCCGTCCCTGTACCTCACATGGGGTTCAGTACAGGAGTCTTCATCACCATTACATCACCTGGTCGTGTGAAGATTGTACAAAGTCCTATTTACCACCACCAACTCTCAATGTGAGCGAAGAGAATAATAAGGATTAGAATTATGATATGTCTGATAATTATTACTTAATTTTAGATCCTAACACACCTACAATACCAAAGTGGGAAGCAAAGACCATTCATGCAGTTGGGAAACTAGATGGGAATCCTAGTGATCCTAAAAGAACTACATCTTAATTCGAGAGTTCCCTTTCTGTCAAAGACGCCTTATTTTATGAGAAGTGTTATATAATGGTTGAATCATATCCACAAACATATTAATAACAATAATAATATCCAATATGGAAAACAACCATGGAAGAGGAATACTATTCTCTCCTGAAGAATGAACCATGGGAACTAGTCAATCTTCTACTAGGGAGAAATCTAGTCAAGTGCAAATGGGTATTCAAGAAAATTTTTATTGTTGATGGATCTCCTCTAAAGTATATGGAAATTTTAGTGGCCAATTTCTTCTAATAATTCCAAGGCATTGACTATAATTAGAACTTTGCACCAATGACAAAGATGGACTCTATAAGACTAGTTTTGGCCATTGCAGCTTACAAGCAATGGAGGATGTGAAGAGTGAATTTGTACATGGATATTTCAAAGAATAGATATATATGAATCATTCATAAGGTTTTTTTAATCATTCATATCTTGTGTGCAGGTTGAAGAAATTACTATATGGGATAAAACAAGCTACTAGAGCTTGGAATGCCAAGATTGACGACCTTTCGCTATCAGAGAACTATAGTAGATGCAAGTATGATCCAAATTTCTATCTGAAGATGATTCATGGCTCAAGAATAATAATTTTTTTGTTTGGATGTCCTTTTGATCACAGGAAGTTGCATGAAATAATTTGCCTCCTTTAGCTACGTAATGAACCATGCTTTCTATGAACCATGACATATTTGGGATTGTTGAACCAATTGTTGGGGCTTTTAGATATCTCAAAAATATTTTGGAATGAAAGTAATTCAGCCCAAGCATGCTTAATACATGCTAAAAAATTTCAACATGAAGGATTGCTTGAAGAAGCACATTCCAATCCATTGGTAAACAACACTTTGTATAGGAAACTAACTAGTTGTCTTATTTATTTGACTCATACTCGACTTGGTATATCTTATGCAATGAGTGTGGAATCTAGACATATGGGTGAAACTCATGACATCCATTGGAGGGTAGAAAAAGGAATCTTTCACTTTGTGCAGGGAACAAGGACACATGGGATTCACTATGTTACAAAATATCACTTAGAGTTATTTGGTTTTACTGATTTTGATTGGGAGGGTGATAACGCTGATAGAAAATCAACTCCTGGATATGTTTTTATGCTTTCATATGGGATGATCATTTGTTCATGTAAAATGAAGAGTTCCATTGCATTTTCATCTATTGAGGAAGAACATAGCGGAGCTATGAATGAAGCTACTAAATGTTTGTGGTTGTAGGATATAATTGGAGAGTTTTTTATTGAATCTGAGAATTCTAAAGTCATATATTGTGACAACCAAAGTACCATTCAAATATCAATTGAGCCAGTACAAAGGTAGCCAAACAAACCCATAGATATCCATATGCACTACATTAGAGGGCTTGTGAATGATGGAATCATTGCTCTGCTTTATTGTGCATCATCCAAGCAAGTAACAAACATATTCACCAAGGATTTCTATGAGAAGGAAATCGGAAATATCAAATCACTGATGGGAATAGTTTATCATATGATGAATAATAATTGAAGACAATATTTCACAAAATTTTCTTCATTTCCTTGTTTAAGGGAGGATTTTCCCCTTTGTCGTTTTGTCTCTTTCTTTTTTTTGTATGGACAAGCAGTATGTAAAGGGTGACTAATCGTTGTTTCTAGGACCTATATATATGATATATTTCTGATATTTCACATAATTAAGGCTTAAGAGTGGGTTTTATATTAATCAAAACCTATTACCATACTTAGGATATATTATTTAATCATTTTGGTTAAATTCCTAGGTCCTACAGTAGCTAGTTGACATCCACTTGGTTCCTTGTGGACAAACTTGCTAAAAATGACTACAAGAGTGCTTTGGAAATATTTTGGATAAGGTTTTGAAAAACCATCATGCTTCCTATTTTAGTAAGTCCACATTCCTGCCTTATCCAGAATTAGACGCCTTTTCAACAGCTTTTAAGGCAAAAGGTAAAGCTAGTCTTAATGCAACTGACATGTTTTTTGTACAACTCACCCTCTATATTTATCTCTTCCAAAATAATTATTTTATCCACTTTAATTCACTTATACATTGATACAATTAATTCACCCCATATGTGACTTTCTTGGCATATTTGGAAAGTGTTTTATGCACCTAGGGGGGGATTTTGACTTTTTAGTAAGCTTGCTTTTGTGATGATTCAAATAACCTCCTTATGCATTTGAATATATGATTGTAATTATATATTTGGAAAACCTATGAATTCATGAGTTTTTCTGAGATAAACTTATTCAATAGAATTTAGTGTTATGCTCCATATAATGTCTCCAATTTGAGTGAATCTATGCATGTTTTACAAGCAATTTTGCGAGTTCAATTGATCTAAGCTTGGGATACAATTTCCACACTTTCCTAAACTTTCTCTCATACCAAATCTTGGGTGACACACAAAGAGTGATAATTAATTGAGTTACTGTGTAGTAAGAATCTTTTTTTTAAACTTTTGGGGTTGCGACACAATGCCTTTGGGAAACCCCAATTTTTACTTTGACAGGGTAAATTTGACCAAAATACATGCGACACGATTTTACTATGATAGAAAAGACTGCAATAGGAATCAAATTTCAATTTTTGGTTGACAAACTTGTTATGGAATTTTAACCCGACACACTTTTACCTTGAAAGACACCCACTTCACTTCGATGGGATTTACCGCGACATGATTTATATACAAACAACTATTGGTTGCGACCAATTCCCACTTTGACAAGACCAATTTAGGTGGAACTTTATTAAATGATATTTCTTGGTCTATTTACTTATAATCTAAAAAACACTTTTTACCAACCTGTATCTTGGGATAAACCTCGATAGAACTATATTGCGACAAGCTCACAATATCATATAATCAAAGTATTTAATTAAGACGTGTGTCGATCACTTTGAGGTAAAATCTCACACTTTTCCGTAGGGAAATATTTTTGGATTCTTTGTGTCTTTCACAAATGGTAAATGTAAACAACATTGACACAAGTAAATATAGAGAAGATGTGCACCATAAATAATACATGCATTCAATCATAAACTATGGAATTATATATTATCATGACACAACAAAATAACTACAGACGTAATTGCAAACTTGGAAATTTATAAGGATGTTTCAGCTTTTACAGAACTTCAACTCTCAAACCCATTCAAAACAAACGAGCTTGAGATTGCAAACTCTTCTTATAGATTTTCTTATTCTTCTCCACTACTTCGCACTTGCTCACTCCTCTTCTCCTCTGTGTTTTACAATTTTATTCTTCTTCATATACAAAGAATAAAAATTTCTTCTCTTACAAGATACCAACTAACATTAAAGACTGCAATAAATATCTACCTAAAAACATAAATTCAGAAATACAATTCGACTACTTAATTATGGAGAGATGTGAACTCTTCATCATGTTAGACAGTCTAAAAACAATATACTTCTACAGACTTGTTCTGTGTCGACTGAGACGTGATGTATATCTATGAGTAATTAATATTTGCAACAAGAATTTGACAAAATTTTCAATTCATGAGTCATTTTATCTACAAAAATAATATTTAAAACTCCAATAAACTATCTCAAAGAACGAGCAAACACTTTTCTAGGGTGTAGTTTGGAGGGTTAACTATTTTTCAAACCATCATATTTTTTTATTAATAGGCTTGTTAAGATATGTATATGCATATATAAGTGGCATGGCTATTATTATATATGTAATAACATAAAATTTAAATTTCTCATTTGATTCAAGAGTATGTGGGTGAGTTTTCCTTCAATGGAGATGGTTTTCCTTTCATTTATTTTCTTCTTTATTTCTTAAATTGTCCTAGTGTTGTACCAATATAGGTCCTTTCTGTTCCTTTCAATTCCCTTCCTTGACCTTTGTTCCCTTCCCTTAGAGGATAAGTCAATTTTCAAGTAATTAAGGAATTAACCAGCAAACCACCAATCATCAACAATTTATTAGCTAAGGAATTTAGCAAGCATCAACAATTTATCCGATACTAAATTTACCTAGCATCACCTATGTAATTTCATACATGCTTTCCTTTTGGTTATGAGCCTAAGAAGTTAAAGTGTTGAATTTAGAAACCCATTTGTACAGTTTGAAAGTGTTCTCTTCATGCTACAACAGACTTGGAACTACTAATTTTGGATGATATTATTTTCATTTTTTTTTATAAATTTGATAATAATCTAAAAGAAAATTTTAATGAAATTCTTCTATGTTTTTTTCTTAAGCATTATTTTTTTTTGCTATTTTGATATTGAGTTGGGTTAACACTTGTGATTCACAAAGGCATGTGTTAATACTTGTGATTAAAAAAGACATGTAAACAAATTTTTGTTGTGGGATGCTCCCAATCCCACTTTGCACAGTTACAATTTTAGTCTTGCTGCTAAAAGCTTTTCACCTATCTACTTAGATTTTTTTTAAATGATTTATTTGATATATGTTAAAACAAAGTAACATTTATTATTCTCGTAGATTGGTTGAAACAATTAGATTTTCATATGGACCAAAATCTCCTAAATAATTTTTAAGTTGAAAGTGGTTTCTTCTTATCCATTTATAGCTAAAGAAAACTGAATGGCCAAAATAAGAAAGAAAGAACCATAAACTAGTTGGTACAAATTTTGAACCTCCCAACAAAAAACACATTGAGAATTAAATTAAACCCCATGATTGTCAATTTGAATGAAAAAATGCATCACATCATTGTCTCTAGATTCTTTTTTTCAAAAGAAAAAAAAATCATCTTGTTATTCTTATAGAGTCAAAGGAAGAGATAACAATTACATATTTATTCATGTGATACAAATCTAACATTCAACTTTCAAATCTAAAATATATAACTTAAATACCTCTTCATACATCCTCTAATATAACTCCATGTGGAAATTGAACCCAGTGATAGAACAATTTTACTCACAACAATTATCAATTGATCATGCAAAATCACTCACAAAAGAGACTGAATAATGAGCTGAACACTAAATTGTATTGAATAAGTGTACAATATCCAACCATGTAATACCATAGGCTGCTGTATTAAATAATTACATCAGGGATTCGAATGCATGAGGAGCAATTTGAATCTAGTCAAAAGCAGGCTTACTAAAATTAAGCAAATCCCCCATAGGTGCAAAAAACTATTTCCAAATCAGTCATGGAGCTCACGAATTGGAAAAAGAAATTAGGAAAGATAAAGAGTGATGGAATGACAAATAATACATGCTTTTCCAAGGAGAAAAGAGTGGAGGATGTAGAGGACAAAAAACTAGTTCACTTCACCTAGTCAAACTTTCCCAATTGCCTTAAAGCACTGAAAAAGTAGGCAATAAAGCAAAAAAAGCAGAAGGGCACCTAGGAGGCCAGGAATAAAGTAGAATTGATTCCTTGAGGTTTCCCAAGCACTACATGATTCAAAATAGGCAATTTTGACCACTATGTATAGGTAAATGACAACTTGCATAAGGTGGGACACATGAACTAGGAAAATAAGACAAAAATAATTAAATTAATGTCTAAGGTAGTAAACTATGGGTTGATTATTCTAACACCCCCCTTAAGCTGACGTATGAGTAATATATAAGAAAATTATAGGGCCTAGCAACAAGGCTTAGTCACCCTTTACATACTGCAATGCCATACAACCAAGGAAAGAGGCAAAAACCACATGGGAAAATCCTCCCTTAAACATGGGCTGTAAAACAAAATTTGGAAATATTTTCTTCACTCATGCTTCACAGCATGATCAGTAATCCCCAGTAGTGATTTGAGATTGTTGAAGGTATTCTCACAAAATTCTTTGGTGAAGATATCAGCTACTTGTTCTGAAGATGAATAGAAGAGTAGGTGAAGGGTGCCATCATGCACAAGCTCTCTGATGTAGTGCATATGGATCTCAATGTGTTTGGTTCTATGCTTCTGAAATGGATCATTGCATATTCGAATGGTACTCTGGTTATCATAGTAGATGGTAGTTGATTACTCTCATTTGAAGCCACACTCTCCAAGTAAACCCTGCAACCATAAACATTGAGTTGTTGCATTAACAACTCCTCTGTACTCTGCTTCTGTAGATGAGAGTGCAATGGCACTCTGTTTCTTTCTTGACCAACTAATTATCCCTTCTGCAAGCATGAACACATATCTTGATGTGGACTTTCTATCTGTGCTTTCACCTGCCCAATCACTGTCAGTAAATCCAATCCAATCAAGATCAGATTTTGCTTTATAGAAGATCCCATGTGTCCTTGTTCCCTAAACAAAGTTAAGGATCCTTTTGGATTCTTTCCAATGGATCTCATGAGGCTTATCCATGTATCTAGAAGCCGCACTTACTGCATAAGAAATATTAGTTCTAGTATGTTTAAGATAGAACAAGCATCCAAGCAATTGCCTATACAGTGTATTGTTTACCATAGGTGAAGAATCAACTTCTTCCAACTTCACTCCTGAAAGGAAAGGAGTCTTGCTTGCTTTGCAATCCTTCATCCTAAATTTTTTCAGCAAATCCAAGGCATACTTGGACTTGTGCACCTTGATTCCAGCTTTGGTTTGAGCAATCTCAAGCCCCAAAAATTGGCTTAAGAGCCCCAAATCTGTCATGGCGAAGGCTTGGTTCATTGCACCCTTCAAGGAAGCAATCTCATCCTTTGAGATTCTTGTAATGAGGCATTAGAGGAATTTTGGGGTCTAAAATGGGCCTCCTAAGGAAAACAATAAAATAATAGTTAAAATAATAAAATAATATTGATTAATTTTGGAGGAAGAAAGAAAAAAACTACTTTTGTGTTCGGATTTTCGACATATCTCCCTGTGTTTTTACTCAAATTTCGATCAGGAGAGCTCGTTGGATGCAGAATTTGATTCTGCATCCAATGAGTACCCACACTGCATACTTTTGACTGACCCTGCTAACCCAAAAACAAGAAATACCTAAAAAAACATGATGATGATGTCATCATCATGTTTTTTCAGGTATTTCTTATTTTTGGGGTAGCGGGGTCTGTCAAAAGTATGTAGTGTGGGTACTCGTTGGATGCAGAATCAAATTCCACATCCAATGAGCTCTCCCGATCGAAATTTGAGTAAGAACACAAGGAGATATGTCGAAAATATGAACACAAAAAGTAGTTTCTTTTAATAACAAATATGTCAATTCAACCATTATGGTTGACTTATTTTAGTGAAATTCTATTGATTCTTGAATTCCAACTCAAAAAAACTTATTTTGGCATGTTTTCTTATAAGGCCCATTTTAGACCCCAAATTTCCTCTAATGAGGTCATCAACATATAACACAATGATCATTAATGAACCATTAATTAACTTCAAATAGACATTTGGATCTGATTTGCACCGGACAAAATTTAGTGATAGCAAGAAGCTATCAATCTTGGCATACCAAGCCCTGGGGGCTTGCTTTAGCCCATACAATGACTTTCTCAACCTACACACAAGAGAAGGGTTAGTAGAAAATCCTTGAGGCTGATGCATATATATCTCTTTAGTGAGATCTCCATTCAGGAAGGCACACTTTACATCCATGTGATGTACCTCCCATTGCTTTAAGGATGCAATGGGTAAGGCTAGCCTAATGGAATCCATCTTTCCCACTGGTGCAAAGGTCTCATTGTAATCTATGCCATGAACCTATAAGTAGCCATTGGCTACCAATATGGCCTTGTACTTTAGAGGTGAACCATCAGCAGCAAATTTGGTCTTGTAGACACACTTACACTGAACTAACTTCCTCCCTGGGGGAAGATCCACTAGCTCCCATGTGTTGCTCTTCTAGAGTGAGCTGAACTCTTCCTTCATGGTTGTTTGCCATATTGGATCTCCTGCTACTTCTTCATAAGTCTGAGGATCAGATTCCACCATCAAATAGAATTTCTCAGCAAACATAGGATCCTTCATGCACAGACCACTCTCAAATTGAGATCTAGTCCTCCTTGGGTCATTGGGATCCCCAGCTACCTCTCCTGCTGCATGTAGTGTCTTGGCTGACCATTTTGGCCTTGTAGGGGTATTAGGTTCTGCAATAAACTCATTGCTATCAGACATATCAGAATTAGCATGTTCAACAAACTCTTCACTTACTTTCAGAGGTTCAGGTGGTGAAGAGGCTTGTCCAACTTCCATTGCTGCAAGGGGTTCTTCTTGAAACTGAACACACCTTTCAATAAAGGCTTTGTTTGTGCTCAAATTTATTAGCTTGTACCCTTTCAAATATTCGGAGTACCCAACAAATAGAGACTCTTGGCTTTGGGGCTGCAAAGCCTTCCTCTTTTTTGTTGGAATTCTATCCCAAGCCCTTGAGCCAAAAATCCTGAAATGGGTCACATATGGCTTGTGCCCACTCCATGATTCAAAAGGATTCATACCATCAAGATTTTTATGAGGCACCCTATTCTAGATATAGGCTGCACAGTTGATAGCTTCGGCCTAGTACTTTGGTGGCAAATTTTTGTCCTCCATCATGCATGTTGCCATCTCCTTCAGTGATCTGTTCTTCCTCTCAGCAACACCATTTTGCTGTGGTGTGTAAGGGGTATAATGCTGCATTTGAATACCTACATATGCACAATAATTAATAAACTCAGACTTGACATACTCACCACCATTGTCAGATCTGAGGACCTTGAGTTTCCTCCCAGACTAGTTTTCAACCAAAGCCTTAAAGACTTTGAAGAGGCCAAAAAATTCAGACTTGTGTTTCAGGAAGTAAACCTAGCAATACCTGGAAAAGTCATCTATGAAATTCAATGCATATTTGGCCTGACTCATGGAAATATAAGGGAATGGGCCAGAAACATCATTGTGGATCAGCTCTAGGGGTGCAGAGGTTCTCTCATGACTAGCTCTCTCAAATTTGTGCTCTGGGTGTTTTCCTAGGATACAACCTTGGCAGACTCCTTTGGAAAATTTTATATTGGGAAACCCTATGACCATCTCTTTTTCACTAAGATCAGAAAGATACTTGTAATTTAGGTGGCAAAATATTTCATGCCAAAGCTTGCTTGCCTCATTAGCATGAATCAAAAGAGCAGAGGGGTTTGAGCAGGGTAAGAAGTGTGAGAACATGTATACCTTTTGAGCATGATTTGAAAATCCTTTTGCAATGACTCTACCACTTGAGATCTCTGTGATCTCAACTTCATCAGTAGAGAATATGACTTTCTTTGGATACCCAGTGTGATTCATCTGGTACACTGACAAGAGGTTGGAGGCAATACCAGGCACATACAACACATTGCTGAATTGACCATGATCAAAATCAATCCTCCCTTTGCCCAAAATTTCAGTGAGAGAGTCATCTCCCAGTACTATAGGTGGTCCTTTCAACATGTCAAGTGAGGAGAATGCCTCCTTGGTCGAAACCATGTGTCTTGAAGCTCCAGAATCAATGATGAAACTAGGTGAGCCTGATGTGCCAGCAACTAATGCATGAACTCTCTCTCTGTCTTCTGAACTTGATCCTCCTTCTCTCTTCTTTGAGCTGTTTGGAAGGGAGATGCCATTCTTCTCTAGGATTTGGGTCATCATATGTATTTTCTTGTTCATACAAGAGCTTTCAGTGTGATTTCCCATATTGTAGAATGCGCACTTGCTCATTTCTCCTTTATTCTTCTTCTTCTGGTAGTTCTTCTTGGAACCTTGTGGCTCCTTCGGAGACTTGTTCTTATCTCTCTTTTGCTCTGGTGGATTTTTATATTTCTTTTTTCTTTTTGAATCCACCTTCAAATCTCCAGCAACCAGAGCTTGGCCTTTGGATGGTTTGATGGTGCCCATCATCACCAGCTTGTCATGTTCTTGTGTGAGAGATTCCATGAAATTTTCAAGGCTAGGCATCTTCCAGGTTCGAGCTGTCAGTTTTGTGGCATAGAAGGTAAAAAAAAACACTTAATACTCAGGGCCAAGATTCAAGAGTATGGCCAAGACCAGATGATCATCGTTCTTTTCGATCCCACACTGTTTCTGCTACAAAACAAGTGCTTTGAACTTGGAGAAATAGAGTTGCAGGGATTCAAAGCTATTTGGAGTCAGGGAGATCAGTTCATTTTCGATTTGATGTCCCCTCATCTCATCTGTATTTACAAAAAGATCAGTGAGCTACTCCAATACTTCATTTGGTGATGTCAATCCATCAATATGGAAAAGGAGGTCTCTAGAAATACTCAGACATAGGACACCATAGGCCTCATCCCTCCTGTTGTGCCATTTTATCTTCTCTGCAGCTCCATTGGGCTCTGCTTGTATTTCCATAGTCACCCTGTATAGGCCTTTCACTCTCAACAGTATCTCCATCTCTGCTTTCCATCCAAATAAATTGAAGGGAGTCAAGATGATCTTCTGAGATTGATCCGTAGCTCAGAAATTGTCCCGGCTGTCAGTAGAAGGCTCCCAGTCAATGATGTCAAACCTGCAAAACAATTTTGAAGGAGATAAATTGATATACAATGGATCCAATACCATGTGGAAATTGAACCCAGTGATAGAACAATTTTACTCACAATAATTATCAATTGATCATGCAAAATCACTCACAAAAGAGACTAAATAATGAGCTGAACACTAAACTGTATTGAATAAGTGTACAATAGGAAACAATGTAATAACATAGGCCGCTATATTGAATAATTACATCATGTATTTGAATGCATGAGGAGAAATTTGAATCTAGTCAAAAGCAGGCTTACCTAAATTAAGCAAATCCCCCATAGGTGCAAAAAACTGTCTCCAAATCAGTCATGGAGCTCACGAATTGGAAAAATCACTTAGGAAAGCTAAAGAGTGATGGAATGACAAATCGTACATGCTTTTCCAAGGAGAAAAGAGTGGAGGATGTAGAGGACAAAAACTAGTTCACTTCACCTAGTCAAACTTTCCCAATTGCCTTAAAGCACTGAAAAAGCAGGCAATACAGCAAAAAAAATAGAATGGCACCTAGGAGGCCAGGAATAAAGTAGAATTGATTCCTTGAGGTTTCTCAATTGCTACATGAGTCAAAATAGGCAAGTTTGACCACTATGGATAGGTAAATGACAACTTGCATAAGGTGGGACACATGAACTAGGCAAATAAGACAAAAATAATTAAATTAATGTCTAAGGTAGTAAAGTATGGGTTGATTATTCTAACACTCCACTACCATATTTAGGAAAAAAACCATTCAGGAAGAAAACAATAGCATAAAACAATATCCTCTAGACCTCAAGGTACAAGAGAATGTGAGACAAAAAATTCTTTATCAATTCTATTGGTACTGAAAAAGAACAATAACTAAAAAGTACGAAGTTAAACCAATAATTTTCATTTTATAACTTATTATTGATCCTTTCGCAAATTCATGATAATGCATAAAAACTTCCTCTTGAAGAATAATGCATTTTGACAATTGATCAGCTTCCATGTTGAAACCTATAGAAGTATGTGATAAGGAAATTTGTTGAAATGAGCTCATAAAAAATTTAACTCTCATACACCTATGTTTAAGATGAAGGACCTGTAAGTTGTAACTTCCGTTTTCCCATTCAATTACAACTTTTGAGTCACCATAAATATAAAAAGATTCAATACCATTAAGTGAAGCAAAACTTAAAATTCTCCATGGACCAAGCAATTAAATAGTGGTGTTGTTTCCCTTTCTACCTCCTTTTGATTCTCTGAATGATCACTATTTAAAATAATAATCATACTACGACCACATTCACCATTAATAGATGCACGAAAAAAAAAACCAAGAGATGATGAGAAATTGTGAATAGGACAATACAAATTATTTGTATTATTTTTCTTGGCCATGCCTTGATATTATTTAAAAATGGCAATTTATTTTACACAACACTAATAAACATTTGGAAATTCATCTTCAAATATAACCTTATTTCTCATGTTCCATACATCCCAACCAATGAAAATAGGAAGCAATTTACAAATACCTTTTTCGTGATACCAAATCCTGAATTTTTACTCAAAATTGGAATCTCCCCAAATTGTGCAAACTTTTAAATATTTACAACACAACTTACACACATTTTTACTAAAGGAACAATGAATGAAAATATGATCTACAATATCAAAATTTGTCTTCTACAAATCACAATAACCAGGACCCATCCATCCCCTATTCATCAAAATTTTCCAAGTCAGAAGTCTATGTTTCAATAATAGCCATAAAGAAACGTTTAAGATTTTGTGGAATATGTGAGCTACATAATTACAATACCACCATTTACTTTCATAATGAAATTGAGCATTGATAACAGTATCATAAGCACCTTTTGTGTGACATTTCCTGATTTTTTCTTCCAAACACAAACAATTTTGTCCTCTGAATCTCCCATACTAATACCTACACTTTTAAAAGACTTTATATAGTTATCCCATAAAGAGTCCCATTTTCCAAATAACCTAATATATCTAGACTTAAACTAGTATCGACCTTTAATAATACGTGACCATGGCCTTTGGATTTGATTGTGAGTATTTAATCCAATTTCCTCCAAGTGTTCAAGAGTTTCCACTGGCAGTGCATAGCTCCCATTTCCACCAATATAAGGATCAATTCTTATGTAAACATTTTTACCATTCCGTAAATTCCAAGATGTCCACTTATCGATCCAATAGAAAATTTTGATGAAAATGTTGAAAAAATAGTTTTTACCAGAACAATTTTTATATCTTCAAATTATTATGTCAAATTATATAAGTATACACTATTTTTATAAAATAAAAATAAAATGAGTTACCTATATTAAAAAACGAAATTCTTTTACTTGTGAATGAAGAAAAAAAAATTATTCGATCAAATTCTCATCAAAGTGCATCATGGATAATACATAGAAAAATCCACTTCCATGAAAGGTTTGATGTAGCTTGGTATGTGTGATGTAATATCTCTCATACCTCATTTTTGTCACTATAATCAAAGGTGAAATGTAAGTTCATAATGTACTAGTTCCTAGTGTGGAGCTCAAGGCCAAGGCCTCTCCAATGAATGTTTTAATACTTTGATTTCTTAATCAAACTGTGCATTAGTTAAAGCATGTCAACATCTCATGTATGATGTAATATGAATATGTACTTGGGGAATGAATGTGCAAGGAAATGGAAACAATTCTACTATGAAGAGAGAGGGTTAATTGTAAGTGAATCCTAATGATGATCGGGTTTCATCATGGTTCCTTCAAGTGCAAATTCTTGCCTTATCCATAATTAGACTATTTTTCATCAACTTTTAAGGCAAAAGGTAAAGCTAGTGTTAAGGCAACTATGTTTTTTTGTACAAATCACCCTACATCTTTTTGTCTTCCAAAAGAAGGCATTTATCCACTTTCCTTCACTTATCAACTCATAGACTTCATTCATCGCATTCATGACATTCTTGAAAAATTTGGAAAGTGTTTTATGCACCTAGGGGGGTTGGACTATTCAGTAAGCCTTCTTTTGTGCTGATTCGAATAGCCTCATTATGCATTTGAATCTATGATGTAGTTATATATTTTGAAAACCTATTAATTGATGAGGTTTGATCAGATAAACTTATTCAATAGAAGTTTGTGTTATGTTGCATATATTTCCTTTAAATTGACTGAATCTATGCATGTTTTACAAGCACTTTTGTGAGTTTGATTGATCTAAGCTTGGGATTCAATTTCCACATGGTATCATATCCTTTGTAGCTCAAATTTTCTCCTCTTCTATTGCTTTTTCATGATCGAATGGAAGGCATAAATGAAGATTTTGATGAGGAGTAAGGGACTCTTCAGAGTGGCCATGGAAATTAATGTTGATCCTAATGCAGCAGTAGAGAATATCATGTGGCACAATAGGAGGTATGAGGCATATGGTCTCTTGTGTCTCAGTATTTCCAGATACCTTTTTTTCCACCTTGATGGATTGACATCACCAAATCATGTATGGGAGAAGTTTAAAAATATATTTGAAAATAAAAATGAAATGGGCGGACATCAACTTGAAAATGAGTTGATCTCACTAAGTCAAAGAAATTGTGAGCCCTTACAAGTCTATTTATTGAATTTCAAAGCCCTTGTTTTACAATTGAAACATTTTGGTATCGAAAATAAAGTTGAACAACTAGTTTTGGCCATACTTTTGATTCTTGGCCCTCACTATTAAGTATTTGTATCGACCGTCCATGCCTCTAATTCAACTACTCAAACCTGGAAGATGCCTTCACTGGCATATTTCATGGAACCCTTGAATCAAGAGTAAGATAAGTTAGTAATGATGGGCACCATCAAACCTTCCAAATATCAAGCATTGGTTTTTAGAGATTCAAATATGGATTCGAAAGGAAATAAGAAGGATAATAAGCCTCCTGATCAAAAGGGAGACAGTTCCAAGTCTCATGAGGAGTCCTCAAACTCCAAGAACAAGAAATACCAAAGAAGAAAGGTAAAGGTCAAACGAGCAAGTGTACATACTATGGTAAGGGATTTCATCCTCACAGCTCTTAGATGAAGAAACAAATCAATATCTTGAGTCAAATGCTGTAAAAGAACAAAATATATCTTCCTGAAGGCACAAAGAAGAAGGAAGGAGGATCAAGTTCTGAAGAAAAGAAGAGAATTCATTCCTTGGTTACAAGCACTAGAAGATCTCCTTCTTTCATAATTAATTCTAGAGCTTCAAGGAACATGGTTTCAACAACGGAGGCCTTCTCCTCTCTTGATGATTTGAATGGTCCAAATATCTCGTTGGGATATAACTCTAACACTAAAATTAAGGGAAAGGGTAGAATAGATATTGACCATGGTTCCTTCAATAATGTTTTGTATGTCCTAGGTCTTGTTACTAATATATTTTCAATATATTAGATGACCGACAATGGATCTCCTAAGAATGTTGTCTTTACTCTCAATGATGTTGAAATATCTGATATTTTGAATCGTAGAGTCATTGCTAAAGGTTTTGTGGATCACAGTTCGAACGTGTACAAGTTCACACATTTCATGTCCTTCTCAATCCCCTCTTCTCTCCTCACTCATGCTAATGAATCCTTCAAGCTTTGTCATGAAAGTTTTATCCATATAGATTACAAATACGTTTCATATTTTTGTGAGATAGATATGGTCATAGGGCTTCCCACATGCTTCCTAAGATCAAATTTTCCAAAGGATTCTGTTAGGATGCATTCTATGAAAACAACTAGAGCATAAATATGAGAGAGTCAGCCATGAGTGAATCTTTGCACCCCTTGTACTTATTCATAGTGACATTGATGTTCCTTTTACTGATATCTCTATGATTCAATAAAATTATGTCCTAACCTTCATAGATGACTTTTCCATATTCTTGTTGGGTTTACATCCTCAAGCATAAGTTAGAATTTTTTGTCCTCTTCAAGAGTTTTAAGGAACTAGTTGAGAACCAGTCCGGAAGAAAACTCAAGATCCTCAGATATGATAATGATGGTGAGTATTTCATGGATGAGATTATTCAATATTTTGAATATGCAGGTATCCAGATGCAACACTCTATTCCCTAGACACCTCAGGAGAATGGTGTTGCTAAGAGGAAGAATAGATCTCTCATGGAGATGGCCACTTGCACTATGGAGTCTAAGACTTTGCCACAAATGTTTTCGGCTGAAGCTATAAAATGTGCACCCTACATCCAGAATAGGGTACCTCACAAGCATCTTTATGGAATCACTCGTTTCGAATCTTGGAGTGGGAACAAGCATGATATGTCTCATTTCAGGTTTTTTGGCTTTAAAGTTTGGGCTAGAATTCCACTAGAAAAGAGGAGGGATTTGGAACCCCAAAGTCAAGAGTGCATATTTGTTGGGTATTCTTAATATTCCAAATTGTATTTAAGGAAAACCAAAATCATTTAGAGGGGGTATTTTTTGTTGAGATGGAGAGGACAATCTTCTCTTGGTTCTCTTTGTGAGTTTCAAAGGGGGAGTTATTTTTGCATGAAGAGGGTTTTACAGTTTACTAGTACAAAGGGGAAAGGATGAGCTCCTGGAGGAGAGCTGAGTAACTTTTAAGGTAGTGAATTACCTCTTTAATAGTGAATATCTCGATAAAATTAATATTTCTTATCTCTCTCTCAAATTATGAGTTCCTGTGAATGAAGAAGAAGAGAAATATCATGTTCGAGGAGGTCTGATCAAATAGTTTATTCCAATTCTATAAAATTCTTTATATATTGTTTGTGTTATTTGTAAAGAGAAGCTCTCTCTCCCAACCGAGAACCAAATCCATGATCCCCTTTCATCGTTTGTGGATGCAACATTTTCTTTCTAATGCATGTGTTTGGTACT
>LPNX010434269.1:8953-56648 GCA_001517045.1 Pseudotsuga menziesii
GGCATACACTGAGCTTCGACATGCAAAGGCAAAGACCTTGATGTTTGATAGACCCTGATGAAGATGGTGATGATGGCAGCAGTCTTTTCTCCCTATTTGAAGCAGTGATTCGAGTCTGAGATTGCAAAATGAAGAAGCAAGTATGAGGAAGAAAATGCAAAAGGAAGATCAAGGCTAATTAGGATCATCTTTAAGGTTTGAAAGAATTTTCAGTACTATTATATTCTTTGATTATTATGAAGCTTATTATGACTGTTTAAATGGCTGGATAGTATGGTCTATGATATGCAAGTGTCTGAGAGGTCTGGGTGTATACTTCATCAAACATCAAAGATCTATGCATGCTCATCAAGATCTAGAAAGTTGTTGATGTGATGCACAACAACAGCAATACATAACAAATGATGCCTTGATGAAGATGATGTTGATACGTAACTACTCCTTGAAGATCTCAGCTAAGACTTGACAGGTGCAGTCCTTTGAAAACATGAACAAGACTTGACAGGAGAGACTCTTGAAGACATGGGGAGTAAGTAGTGAAATTTATGTGGAGCAGTAAGGAATAACTCGTTGTAGGAAGTGCTAGGGTAATGCTGATATACAGCAGAGCTTCGAGTTGTGATCTTCTACAGACAAGGTATGTTTGAATGTGCATACAAGTATTAAATACAATGACCTATGTGAATACCATTGACTGAATGTACAGTGATGTACGATGGTGATATGATTGTACAAACCTTCTGATAAACATTAAACTCAGTATTCCATGATGATGCACACATGGTACTTGATATGGTAGCATATTCACAGAGTTGTATACAGTTTAGAGGAGTGATACACACATTGAATTAAGCAAATAGTATATGAACAGTGTACATGAGATGATTAAACTCTACAGGCTGCCATTTATTTCTGGTTGTTTATCAATCATTTCCAGCTCTGTAAAAAGATCCATATTTGCTTGGGAATGAAATGCATCAATCTCAAATTGACCTGACAGCAGTTATGGCATCTTTATGTGATAGCTAGACAGTGACATACATTGTCTTGCCAAGATAAGTGACAGCCATTCATATGACAGTGACTGCAGTCTGATATGATATGACAAAAGATAGTGACAGGCTAATGACCAGCAACAAGTAAAGAAGACGATGATGATGATGACCAGGTTGATTGCTGTTAGACAGTCTGGTTTGAGAAGACCTTTATGTTAATTGAGTTGACTGTGTTATGTGTAGCTGGGAGTGACTTGGACAGTTGACAGTGAATTGCTCATAAGGCAGAATGATGAGCAGTGCTGATGTGATGAGTAGCATTGATGATGTAACAGAGATTGCTGGTGATGATGCTGGTGGACAGAATGCTGATATGACAGAAATTGCTTAGGATATGGCAGTGATATCTACAGGGATGATCTGACAGTGACTAGAGTACAGTGATTGGTGAGCAGCATTGATGATGAGCAGATGAGCATGATTAGAGTTGAGCAGATGATCAGCGGCATTGACCAGCAGCAGAATAGATTGAAGAAACAGATGATGTTGACATGACAGTGTACTTTAATTGTAAATGCAAGCTTGACTTGCTTTTGAGGTTAGGATACCTCAAATCCTTCTTAGCAGGGTCTAAGAAAACCAGGCAGGGTCATGGATACAGAGTAGGTGCTCTATGTATCAGTAGGTGCTGATTTTGCCTAACGGTTGTAGCTGAACCAAAACTAATATAAAAAGATTACAAATTTATATGGTGTGGTGTTCTTCTGTGTTATGGTTCTTGATGAGTTAAATGCTATGATATGTGAATGATGAAGTTTATGAAATGATTATGAGATTGGTAGAATAATGAAATGATGAATTGGTAGTTAAGTGTGACAGGTCAAGAAAAATTGTAAAAATTGCTTTACACTGATTCACCCCCCCTCTCAGTGTCTACAGTATCAACATATAACTGCTAGAACATCATCATCATCATTTGGGGCATCCACTGGAAGATCATCATTAGATATCGCCACTAGACATCATCATCATCAACAATATCTATATTGGCATCATCATCCACTAATGTTTGCATCATCATCCACTGATGTTTGCATCATCATCATCAATATTTGCATTATCATCATTATCATCATCCAATTCTTCTCTATGCTTGCATAGGTAATGATTGCACAACCAATCTTTCTTACTTAGTTGTAGAGTGAGTGATAAGTGAGCCCTTA
The DNA here is from genome assembly GCA_001517045.1 of Pseudotsuga menziesii. Classification (NCBI taxonomy): domain Eukaryota; kingdom Viridiplantae; phylum Streptophyta; class Pinopsida; order Pinales; family Pinaceae; genus Pseudotsuga; species Pseudotsuga menziesii. Next base: position 11,172 of record LPNX010434269.1, read on the forward strand.
GGGACTATCCATCCTCGCAGGATGGTAGCTAAAAGAGATACTGTCCATCTTGCATTTCGGGAGCTCTCTCTATCCTGTCACAAGATGTCTTCGAGAATCTTTCCACCCCGTCGCAGGGTGTCCCATCTTGCTCGCAAGTAAGAACTAAACTCATCATCCCGTTGTAGGATGAGAGCATCTCTCTCAACCTCGACACTTCCCTTCTTAGACCTTGGATCTCTCTATCACGTCAATCCTAGAGAGTCTTACCATCCTATCGCAGGATGTCCCAATTTGTAGGTAAAGGGTAATCTAATCATCCTGCCATAGGAGGAGATCACTATACCCCATTGCATGGTATTAGAAGTGCTAGTCCCATCTTGAAAACACTCATAAGATAAGAACCAAGTTAGCATGGTTATGTCCATAGGCCAATCACCCTTGGTCAAGTCATCATGACACTCTTGGGGAATGTCTGCTTGATGTGCATCATCCCTCTTCAGCTCCTGGAACACACTGCTCCCTTCGTCACAGAGGCCATCCTGATGTCAAGTCCATCTGACAGTTCTCTGCAAATGGAACATCTTCTTTTCTCGTCTCCATTGAGAAACAATACAATCATGTGAAATGTACGATAATTGGATTGCTTGTCTTCAGCCTTGTAGCAAAGGTTGAAGTCATGTTCAATCTTGATTTGTGATTTTTCATCACACAATTTTTCTTGTAGGTTAAATTCAAATGTATGATTAGTATGCTATTGATAATTTTAATGTATACTACGATAAATCACACTTGCATGAACAATATCATCTAAACATTCAAATAACTCGAATAAAAAAGAAACACTTAACTTTGTTTGTTTGGTAGACTCCCTCTTGATCTCTCTCTCCTTGCAGGAATTGTTGGAGTCTCTGATAGTGTGCTCTACTCAATCGTCTGATTCCGAGGACTTGTGTCTCTCTTGCTCAGGGGTAGCCCAAGTGACCTACACAAATCACTTTTAAATGTCATCTCAGATGATTTTATTCATCTCTTGTCGAGTAGGTAAGAGGTGGCCATGACAATATCCATGGCAATTTACATATCAATTGTTAACATAAAACCTTGAGGGCTCTTGGGTACATACATGCCTTGCTTTTGTTTTTGTGTGTTTGTATGGGCTTTCTGTACTTTTTGTCATTAATGACATTTCACCTTTGTTGAGAGAGGACGATTCAATACCAATAATGGATAGTGTTGTCCTTGCTAGTTAAACTTCATAAACTATTCTTCTAGGTTGGTGGTATAAGTGCCTAATTGTACCATTTTGCACCTAGCACCATATCCATCGCATAGAGTGGTAGTGTATAGAAATTCGTGTTGTAGTTCTAGTTCTTGCATTTGAAGAAGTATTTTATTACATTATCCTATGCTATCGACCTGATGTCCATCAACAACCTCAACGATAAGGTCCTTGGTGGGGTACACAAAAAGATTTGATTGTTTAGCGACATTGATGTCTATACAATTATCAGTACTACCCAAGTCTACCAGTGTTGTTAGTAGTTACACTTTGTTTTTTTATGATTCCTTTAAGCTTCAGGCTCTTAGGTTGCGATTTGCTTATCGTGAGTTCCAGTGGAACTATAGGCTTTCTTTCTTCTTTTCTTGAAACTTGGATCTTATCAACCTTTCTACGATGAGGAGGAATATACCTTCTAGGAGGTTCTTGTGTTTGTTCCTTTCTAGAAATATTTGCTTGTTTAGATTCATCATTCTTATTCTCATTCGGTAATCTACATGAGATTGTTGCCAATTATACTTTTGGTGGTGTTTCGTCATGGTTAGAATCTGAGCTATACGATACCATGATTTCCTTTTCCGAGGTCAAGAATTTCGGACTTAATAGCAAATATTTGTAGGTAACTAGTTCAATCGTTGACTTGTCTCATCTTTCAATGGGTTGACCAATCATTTCTCTATTCTCGTTGTCATTGTTTCTTAATCTTAATAGGGTTTGCCATCAAGATTTAAACTCTACCGTTAGTTTGTTAAGATTCTGTCTAAATGTTTGCTTTATCTTGTTGAGACTATCTCTAAATTCATCATAACGGAAAACATTTGTTTCTTCATAATCACCCATTTTGTTAATGGATTCTTGTGGGGCCCACATTTACAATTTGGTTTGTATATGAATTAACCTTTTAAAACACATAATTATTGCTTAATGTTTATAGCCAAGGCCACTTTGTAATACATGTTATATAAGTCCGACTTGCTATAAGTCATTATTAAAGAACATTAAAGAATACGAAGGGGTTTGACTCTAGGATTGTTGTACGGATAAGGGTCACGTAAGAATGGAATTAAATGAGGTTGCATATGGTTGTATGGACAGAATATTCGACAGGTTCGTGTGGAGGCTGACATAGTGTATAGCAGTGTGTCAGCTGTGTACGACCCTGTCAGTGATTGTTGACTTATATACCTACTGCGATTGCCACATGAGGCTAGAAGCGTGAGTACGATGGCTAAGACTGGAATTTAATAGTGGAGTGCAGAAGTACTCCGAATCTATATGGAAATTGCAGCATACAGAAATGAAGGATTTGTGGCTGGGTTGAATGTAAATGAAAGCATGGTTGGTGATTGGGATTTGGATTCAAGGTTGCACAAATTGGCCGGTGAGTATAGAGTTGTATGGATGCTATGTGGATGGGCGGCTAAGTGCACAAGTGCAGGAGTACGTATGGTTAATGCTGGTGTATGAAACAGATAGTTTGACAGTTATTGGAGGGTTATGTGGAATTTAACCCAGAGTTGGCTAATATTGGCTTTGATACCAATGTAGCGGAAGCGCTATAAACATAGAAGTATTCTGCAATAAAGATTGAATATAAAAGTCTAATTGACAATGAATGAATGGTTACAATGGTCTTATGATGGTATACCATTATAGGCATTGACTGGTCATTATAGTGAATAGGTGTGACCTATGACTCTTCATTAAATGTTAATTTATTAATTAATTATTATTGTAGTTATTATTAATATTACATGTTTATTTATATTTGTTACAGTGCTCCATCAAGGGGTGTTCAATGTGTCATGAGTAAGTGACATATGAGTGAATTGCACCATCATTACCTAGACAGTTCTAGCTAGTAGACACGAAACCCACAATAACCACGTCAGTAATCATGTTGTGAGCACATCCAATTGGCAATGCTTCATCAATGAGCAATTATTAACATTTTAGAACAGAGTGAGACCTTAAGTTGATGGGTTCCCATTCCATGAATGCACAAAGTGTTAGATAAATGCTAAGCAAAACATACTCCAATCATGCCAATAACACCAAGAGGAGAGCATATAAAGATCAAAACATCATGGAGAGATTACATCCAATGGCTACTAGCACCAATATACCATGACCATCCATCAATCCATCACCGAGGCATTAAAACACCGGGAACCATAACTCTATAGTCAAGCACTCGAGCCATCCAGCAATTGCATCAACCTGTCAACAAGCACTTGTGATGAAAATCACAAGTTTAGTGCCTCATACAATATGAGGGATAACAAGAACCTAGGAGGTAACAGACCCCACTGTTTTTTTCCAATACTGATATTTGCAACACAGCAAAACAAATTTCTATGTCAAGCACATTGGTCACACATTGTTTTTGGTGAATTTGTTTGGCTATATTCTGATCTATTCCAGTGGTTTTGTGATATTCATAGACATTTAAAACACAACTTATCATTCGTATTAAGTTGGTAGTGGAAGTGTGCAGGTGTTCTTTTTCTTTTGATTTTTATCTTTTGGTTATATTTGTTATTCATAGTCTGCACATTTCTACACAAGTTCTAAAGATGTATTCTGGTGAATTTTTTGTAGGTTTGATGATGAAAAGGAGATAAGTAGTCTTTTCGAGGAGGTATGGGAGGAAAACTCAAGTAGTGAAAGTGTTACTCTTCAGTTATATCTTCCTGAAATTGTTGCTGTTTTATGCGACACCATGCTATCTTCATCATGGGCCAACAAGAAAAAGGTCTGAAGAGGAAAAAAACACAAATTCAAGTGTTTTCCTTTATATCTTCATCTGTGGTATTATGATTAAGACAATGTATATTAGTAATTTAGTTCTTTCATAGTTGTTGGGATTTACTGAACCATGTAGAAACCATATGCTTATCATTTTATGTTGATAGCTGGGATCTGATCACAGAAATACAATGAAAGCAATGAAGTACATTTGCTTTTGCAGATTATACCTCTGTTTTCGTTTATTGTTTTGTATAGTGTAATCTTTAAGTATGGTGAAGTTGTGATCTCTTCTACTGTGATTGTTCACAGTCTGCAAAGGCGGTGATAATTCTGGCAGAAACCTTAGATGAATCGTTAGCACCATTTGTACAAGACTTGTTGAAATTTCTCGTGAAAGAAGTTCCTGGACGTATATGGGAGGTATGGATACCAATTATCTTAAAGGTCATTGAAATGCCTCATGTATATTATTTTGTGTACTATAATAGAGGGAACCAGAAACTATTTTAATGGCTACACCAATGAATATGGAATTCACAAGATTGTGATTCTAAATTTGTTCTTTATGGAAATAAAAGTCTTTTTAAAGGTTTATATCTTAATTATGATTAGAACAACTTGTCTACAGGGAAAGGAGGTTGTTTTGGATGCAATAGCCGCTATTTGTCAAGCCTGCCATGGGGCAATATCTGCAGAAGATCCTGTTGGTCCTGACATTCTAGTTACCCTTGTCTTGTCTGCATGCACCAAGAAAAGAAAGTCTTATCGAGAAGCAGCATTCCTTAATTTAGAGAAGGTATGATTGCATTGCTACACTATCCATATTTTCTATCTAATGTAACTAGAGTAGGCCTTCATAATTTAATATGAACTAATTGATTTAGAGAAGGTATGACTACTTTGCTGTGTTGTTATCCATATATTGTCTGTAGTGTAAATAGAATAGTGATTCATAAAGGGTTAGGATTACTATATAAGTATAATTAATCCTAAGAGCATCCAAATGAGGAAGGTTGGAGGACATAGCATATTTGAAGGGAGAGGCAATGTCATTGTTATCACAGATATATTGTAGCTGGGCTACCATGATGCAGCATGTAGATTTTTTCTTTTCCTCTAAGCCAGACTTATTGATGGGGATACAACATGGATCATTGTTATAATATGAGCCATTCAAAACCTTTTTTAGCAGCAGATACAGAGTATTTCCTGGCCAGGACTGAGATCTCCTTGCTCTTTGAGATGACTTCAGTGGTGACCTAGTTCATTCGAGCAGAGCAACATATATGGTACACGGTTTACAAATGGGCATATCAGATAGAGACATGTATATGGTGAGATCAGGTATATGGCTCTTTGGTAGGATTTTTCTCTCTGATGTATACTAACACCTTGAACTTGTTGTGCTATGATGATTATGGTGACCTATACCTATATTATATGTATATTGATACTTAAACTTGTCTTGAGAATGATTAAATAATCTGATGCAGAAGACTATTGCTTATGCCAGGCTTTACACAACTTTTAAACCTTAGTGCTTTGTTGGTTCCATGTATCACTTGTCCTTGTCCATTCAGTTGATCCATAAATGAGTTTCTTCCCATGACTTATGATTGACTGAGACCTATGAGATTGAAGATCATCTTCCCCACTTTGACCCCTACGCATGATGGATCCCATGTTGTTTTGTGTCTCGGCTCCAAGTTGTGCAACAAAACTTGTCGAAGCCTTTATCCTTCTGGGCCAGGAGAACCCGCTGGTGTTGGTTCCTAAGCTTAGGCGAGTTGGGTTTTGAAGCCTTGACCTCTCTGGTCGGTTGCCCCTGATGTTTGGTCCTGACTGTGGATATTCCCCCCTAGTTGCTCGAAGAGTGTCATCTAAAACTTGAAGCAATACGTCTACCATCATTACATGCATTATGTGTTATATGCTATATACTGAGAAATGCAATCCCTCAAATAAAGTTTCAAATTGTTTCTTTAGACACAACTCAAAAAGGGCTATGAAATGAAATTGTCAAAGGCCCAAATAAAGTAGTGAATAAATAAATGCAAAATCTAAAGACTGATGGCCATCTTAATAAAATGTAATGATTAATTCCTCACGGAGCCTACGGGTTTTGATGTGAGATGGAGTAAGGGACACCTAATTCTAAGTGTCCCCTAGGATCTCTTCCCTACAGTTTCTTGTGTACTCAACACAAGGGTCCTAGAAAAGATCCTCGCGGAGCTTGATTGTTAGCTTGGATGTGAGCTGTAGACATGCTAAAGTTGAATGGACTCTTTTCAAATCAACTCATCCACTTGTGAGACACCACCATTCCCTATTGTTTATCTGTTTTGCATATGTCATTGTGGTTGTGTGTACTTGTCATCATCTAGAGAGATCACATGGTCAAAATCAACTATAGTTCATTTCCCTTTTACCTTAGCCTTGTTTTCCACCTTCACCCAGCACTAGCAAATTGTTTAAACTTTGTAAGCATGGCATATACAAGAGACTTCCAGATGATTCAATCATTACTCAAAGACATAGGTATATCTTATTCATTGTTATTATTATTTATTATTGTCACCATGATTTTGAATGGCATAATTTAAGTTGGGTTTTAATATACATCTTGGAGCAGTTCTTACCTTAGATGCATATAGGTTCATCTCAGTTCATTATCTCACTTTCAGTTTGGGTATTTTCACTTGGTCAACCTAGTTGACCAAGTGAAACATGGTTCCCAAGGTAGTGGCTAAAAATTTGGCAGTGCTTATGTTTGCTCCAGACATGCCCAAGACCAATACCGCGGTTTCAGTTTTCGGAGTTTGGCCCAAAATTTCATGATTAGTGATTATTATCACTTTATTATTGGTCATATCATATTTTTTATTATAGATTGCAATTATTATGGTTCTCCAAGGGCGCCACAGTGCTCCAGGGGGTATGAGTAGTAACTTGTACCATTCTACAATGACTCAAGACACTTCGGTGTAGTCAGATTGCCCCAATTCTAAGGCTGAACAAAGTTGTGATGATTATTATTATTTTTAGAGGATGTACCACTAAAAAATGAACTAGGAAACCACTAAAGAAATCGATTTGGCTTCTGTGGTAAGGAAGATGGCAAAGAAATTTCTCTGGATGATTTATTATGACCCTCCGGACATTTTGCAGAAGTTTCGGTCAGTTTGATGTTACGGATTATTTTTTTTGCTCTCTTAGGCAAGACGTCCTCCATAGGGAGAAATTGGACAAAATGGACAATAAAAGTGTGTAAATCAAGTTGTATCTTTAGAAATATGTATGGGGGAACCCCCTTATGACCCGCCCATGTCCCCTAAGTGTCAAACTTGCAAAAGTAATGATTTATCATGTTGTAAAAATGAGATTTATGAGGTAATTCGCCCCCCTCAAATGTATTTGTCTAAGTTGATCCATGTAATGTAAAATTAAAAGATCTCCACCATTGGTGATGTTTTAATCTCAACCGTTGGATTGATGTTGGTTGGAATGTGGACATACTCTCGATCTATTTAAGAGTTGTGATCCCCTCATTGTATCCCATTGGGAAATTTGTCTCTTGGCTATTGGAATAGAGAAAATATTTTCAAAGAAATCCTGTGTGTTCTTTGTCATAGGTTATTCTCGTGCTTGATTGCAAAATTATTTTCGAAGGTGTTCTAGTTAATTTATGCTTGTTCCAAATATTATGAGAGTCGTGCTGTTTGTAGGAGGGCGTCCTCTCTTGGGGCGTTCATCTCTTGGGGCGTTTTTGTGAGAGATCCATCTCTCTTATTTGAAGACGTTGGCAATTAGGGTTTTTTTCTAATGTGTCTTTGATCATTGGTTATGCTTCTTGATTTATCTTGCATTCGTAGTTTCTTTTTCTGTGGATCAAATTGTAACATGACATAGGTTGCTCTTGCAGGAAGAGGGGCGCAATAGCTCAACTTGGGAAATTTGATTTAGGTTGGAACTTCATCAAATTCTCCTTGAATTGCGTCAAACCGGGGTAAAGTGTCATTGCACTCGGCATCTGCAAGATTTCTAGGTGTTTTTGTTAGTATTTCTTTTGTTTTAATTTCCAATCCACTCGACGAATAATCAAGACCTTAATTAAAACCTTCAAAAAATTATTTGGGTTATTTCACTCTTAAACCTAGGTGGGTTTTCAAAAACGTCATCATTAGTGACTCCATCTTCCTTGTGGGCAAGGCATTGGTCTTTGGGAAAATTACTCTCTTGGTGTTTTCGGCTAATTTTCCTGTTTTCCTGATCCGTTTTTTTGTTTGCTCTTTTAGATACTATTAAATCCATCCCCAAGCCATTATAATCAAGTGATAGCTTACCTTAATTGTTCATCAATCCATCAGTCTGGGCATACGCTAATTTTCCACCTCCATTCCCCAGGGTAGTGGTATTGATCATTTGCACTAGCACTTACTACCTAGATATACATAATAACTATACGGTCACTTAATGTAAACACTCTGGGCTACATTTTCACTATATAAACCCTGATTGTCCAAAGCAATGTTGAAAAGTCGGCATCGGCAAGAAGTCAGCAAGGGCCCTGAATACAACTTCTAAGCAACATTGGCAAAAAAATCGGCAAAAGTCCGCAAATATTAAAAATACAAAATACATTTATTTTTTCAGAATTTTAAACATTTAAAGCAACAATAACATAAGATAAACACATTGGAACATAAATATGGAGAAAGCTTCGATGTATATCATCATCATGCAGTCATGCCAAATGTAAAATGATACATCAAAGTCAATATTGTATCCTGAAACATCATAGTTGTCCAATCAAGGACTCAAAATTGGATAACCAATACAACATGACATCACATATATAAATGTATTAGAGGAAAACTAGCATCTAGCTATCTAATATTAATGCTCTCTTCCCAAGTTTCCTTTTTACTTATTACTTGTTTGTCGTTTTCATTATATCTTTACTTCACAATTTATTCTATTTTCCATTCATACTTCATATTTTTCCCTACTCCAATGATTAGGTGTATATAAGGCTTTCATAAATGCTTTTTATTTGTCCCTCCATCTTATGACTTAAACCTAATTTTTGAAAGGTATATTTTATTGATTTGGTTGTTAGCCATAAAATGTATTTCTTGTTTTGTATTGGTGATAAATCATAGATGTATTTTTCACTCCTCCCAAATTGAATTTCCGACATGAACCTCACATTTAGCCCTAGCTCATCTACCACTTGAAACATTGCTGTCTTTTTCCTACAATGTGCTATGATGATCACTCAAAATATGTTTGCTCAAAAAATTCCCTAATAGTGAAAAAAGTAATTCAATTACCATTGTGATCTTTGATAAATGGATACATATTTTGTATAGCTTATCTTTGCATGGTTTAATCTTCAAATACAACAAAGTTTTGAAATATTTATACGGTAGAGGAAATGTGTTAGTATACAACAAAATGGCTAATTTTTGGAAAATTAGCCATTTTAGCCATTTTATTCAAAATGGAGACTTTTTGGAAAAAGTCGGGGCTTGCCATTTTAGGCCTTGCGACTTTTTGGAAAAAGTCACCACTGTTTAGAAAAAGTGCGATATTTTGGAAAAAGTCGCGACTTTTTGAAAAATTAAAAAATCGCGATTTTTTTCCAGCCGATTTTTCGGCTTAGAGAAAAAATTGCTACTTTTTAAAAAGTCGGCGATTTTTCGGAGAGTTTTTTTTCACTGGTCCAAAGTATCCTTATCAGTGGCTATCCTTCTCATATCTAGGGTTTCTCAGCTATTCACCTTATATACTCTTTTTCTATAGTTTGATTTGGTGTGTTAGCTTTAGGTCTCTCCTTTGAGGTTAGATCAAGGTCTCCCCCTTTGTCACTTGGCTTATTTGTGGCATAAAGCAAAGGGTGTCCTAAGCAACGTGACAACACATCCATATTTCGGGGTTGGGATACTTGTAGTTCACCTCTTTAGTTTCCTGTCCCCTTTACCGTCTTGAATAGGATACCATGTGTGGGTTGACTACAAGTTGTGCGATAACAGTAATGAATATAAAACACATAAATAAACATTAATAATAATATTAATAATTAAATATTTCAAGGGACATGATCTAACTAAAACACAACCCTCTACCTTCTTGACTAGCCAATGCTTATATACGCATACCATCACAAGGATCATTATATCTCATTCATTCATTTATCAATTATATAACTATTTATCCTCATGTTAGGAAAATAATTATAGGCACCAAGCCAAATGGCCTGCATGACCCTCAGTAACATGAGCCCGTTAATCATTTCGTCCTACAACATAATGTCAAATTTCTCAAATTGCTTCTTCTTCCAACTATTTCCATTTTGCAATGATAAAAAAGCCCAAATAATTTCCATGATAAAAGGTAATCATTTAAAACTAGAGAATGGTCCCTGACTAGCATACCAAGATCCTCAAGTACAAACAATGGGTTGTGATTTACAATATTTTTATTTTATTCCTAATATCCCTGACGATGGAAAACCATCTCAAGGCAAGTTCTTGTTTAATTAAATTGTGTGTTTGCTAATCTCCAATGAAGGGTTCAAAGTTTTACTTTAAACATTTTCCCTATGCCTATCGACCCACTCAAGGAGATGATGCATTGTTTTAATTTGAGTTAGTTAGTAAACAACCTTTCTTTTGTCTTTCTCTTGAGATTTATCAGAAGCATGGGTAAATAACATAGATGGCTTCTGAATCAGAAACAACCTGTATAACTGTGCCTCAGTGAACAAGATAACCCCCTCTATCTCTGATTTGGTCTTTGCTCTCACAGATCTGATAGATCTGATGTGTTTTCTCACAGATCTGGTCTTTGCTCTCATAAATCTGATAGATACAATATGTTTTCTCACATATCTGATCTCTGCTTTCATAGATATGATAGATTTGATGTTTTCTCTCACAGATCTGATATAGTGGTTATTTTTTTTTTAATTTATATTATAATTTATTTAATTTATTTATAAATGTACAACTACTTTTGTAAAACTCAAATATATTTATATATTTGAGTTATAATGAAAAATAAAATTACAATAATATTAAAAATAAAAAAAATTACTATTATTATTTAATATAAATTCTATATTAAAAATTAAATGTTTTCTATATATATATAAGAAAATTTACACTACATAAAATAAAAACAATAAACAATATCTATTCTTACATCTTTTATAATATTATTATTTTTTATTTTATATTAGTATTTAAATGTTTGTAATTAGTTAAATATATTTAAATTAGTTTTATGTGTTTAAAAATAGTATATATTTTAATTAGTTAAGAATGTATCATTTAATATAATATAATTCTATTCTTTACATTTTATTGTCTATTACTATTGTTCTAATTATTAGGGAATGTAATAGTTAAATGTATTTAAAATTTTGAAATGGGGTATTAACTCGTAATATTAGAAATACTAAATGTTTTTATTTAGTATTTCAAGATAACATTTTTTTTAGAGGATTAATTTAATAAATGTTCTTAGTATTTCAAAATCACTCCACTAGCATTCTAATTAATGTTAGATTTAAGTTTTAAAGGACTTGGAAGTAGTGATATTATAAAATATTCTATATTTATTATTTCAAGATGAAGTTTTCAAATTTTAACCAAGGAGAGATTTATATGGAGTTAGCAATGTCAAATCAAAGTATGACACATAAGCATCTTTGACTTCAATAAGTCCAACTCAACCATAATGGTTGACCAAAATACTTAAATTCTATTGGTTTGAGAAATCTTACTCATCGCAAACTTGTCCATGGCACATTTTTTTAAGGCCCATTTTAGACCCCAAATTTCCTCTAATGCGCTTGTCTACAGAGAAAATCAAAATTAGTCTGTTGCCAATTTTAAGATAACCAGAAATTGAAAAGAGAAGAAGTATTCCCTTGCAAGTTCTGTCAATAGATTGGCGTTCTTGATCTGTTGCCCAATGAAAAGAAGATCAATTTGTTAAAGAAAAAATATTCCATTGTAAATTGAAAAGAATTGGCAAAAGTTCATTGTACATTTGTTGGTCAAAACGCAAAAGACAGGTTACAATGGAGATAGAATAATCGTAAGCATCTAAGTAACAGGACACTTCCAAATAGGGCTCGTGTCCCGTATTCCACGTGTCGGACACGACACTTGCCCTAATACGTGTTTGACACCATAATTTTCGTGTCCCAAAATCTGGACACTTGCCAGGAATGTGTCCTGATTTCTGGACATGTGTCCTGTCAAAAAAAGTATAAAGGAGGAGGAGGATAGAGGAAAGAGCTACAACAATAATGATAATTTTGGCATGGAGGAGTAGGAAGACGATTGACAATGGCTAGTACCATTGATGAGCTATGATATTCTTACCTGTGGCTATTTAATATTTTCATTTTGTATCTAGTAGTACAATAGATACTAGACTTGGTACTAAGTAGTATCTACTCTATTTTGTATTTGTCGGTGGCATTCTCCCGATATCTATGTAATACATTTTGATTTTTGTGGTTTAATGAGAAATATCAAATATGCAATTTATGGTTCAAAGTTCATGATTCATTGATAATTTTATTACTGATTCATCATTGTCAAATTTCAATTGAATGATATTATGATTGATGTATATTGTATATACTTCTAGTTTTTAAAAATGTAGATCTTTATGTATTTTTTTAATATATATATATATATATATATATAATTTTTTAATATATATATAAAACGTGTCCCCCGTGTCCTATTTCTGGGGTCGTCGTGTCTCGTGTCGAATACTCGTATTTTCGTGTCCTCCGTGTCCCGTGTCCTCGTGTCATGTGACTTAGGTAAGCATCTGTTTATATTAACTGCGAATCAAAATCGGTTGGATAATAATAGAAAATTTCTGCTAAACAAAAGATATCGTCATTGCAAGTTTCAAGAACCAAAAATCGAAGGAGGAAAGAGCATAGACAGGAATAAAAAATCAAGAAAAGGAATAATGAGGACACTGGAAAAATCTGAAACGCTGTCTCTAGCCATGGATTTCTGCACTGTCTGGTACTTAAAAGGTCTAGAGTGACACATAGTTCATTAAAGCCATTGTGGGCAATGTTATTACACAACTTGTAGTTTCTCCAATAAAGGTATGCTATCAAGGATGGTAGAGGAGACAGGAAACTAAAGAGGTGAACTATGAGTTTCCCAACCCCAAGATATATGGTTTGGTTGTCACACCAATTAGGACACCCTTCTCTTTATACCGTTGATAAGCCAAGTGACAACCGGGGAGACCTTGATCTAACCTAGAAGAAAAGACCTAAAGCTAAAACACCAGATCAAACTATAGCAATAGAGTACGTAAGGTGTGTAGATCTAAGGTTAATAGCCATCAATAAAGGAGTTTTGGACTATGAGGGTTTAGATAGTGGGAATATAACCCAAAATGTTTTAGTTCAGTGACCGTATAATTATTATGTAGACTAGGTAGTAAGTGATAGTATAAATGGTCAATGTCACTACCTTGCGGGGATTGATGATGGAAAATGATGATATTCCCAGGGTGAACTAACACTTGGATATGATGGCTTAATATTAGATTTGACAGTATCTTGGAATACAAGCGAATACGGGGAGTAAAACTCAAAAAGGGGAAAATTTAGACAAGGAGGGCGAATTTCCCAAAGATTAGTGCCTTATCCCGTGTGGGAAAATAGAATGAAAAGATGACACCCTAGGAGACATAGGGATTTCAAGGTAAAGCCGCAAATTCCCAGATGTCGAAATTTCCAAATTCTAGGTAAAACAACCCTGGTGAATTTTCCTACTTACTAAACTAGGGTTTGAAGAAATAAAAACATACAACAACAATTGGATAGAAAACTAACTTGGAGAAACTTACCCGAGAAAACTTGATGTTTTTGAAAAGGTATGCCAAAGTGATGAGGACTATCTTGCACAGATCAAATGGAAAGAATGGCAAAAATCCCATTCTACATAAGTCGCCTAGGAATCTAGAAGTGCGCCCTCTGTGCTATCAAGTCAAGTAAAAAACAATGAGATTGGCAAGAAAAATAGCAAATGCAAATGAAAAGATGAAAGATAGGAAAAATGATTGATCACAAGACAAAATCACTCCTTATTGAACCACGATTTGAGAGAGAAACAGAGTGAGTCTCCCCAACTAATGAGCCTTTGTCAAATTGCCCTCTTCACCTACAAATAAAATATGGATCCAAAATATGCAAGATATATCCACCAAGATCTTCCAATGCAAGCAAAATATAGCTTCAATCAATCACTAAAAACAACATTCAATCATAATCATCCACACAAGTAATGAAATCCTAAAATATTTTTCTCTATTATAAATCCAAAGCCAAGAGTCCCGATCTTGTACAATGAGTGGATCACCTCTCTTAAATAGATTGAGAGTGTGTCCACATTTTAACTAAAATCAATTCAAGGGTTGAGATTAAAACATCATCAATGGTGGAGATCTTTTTATCCTTTTACATACATGGATCAAGATGATCAAATCAAGGGGGTGCACTTTTGGCCAATAACGTCTTATGAAGGCAAAATATACATAAGTGTGCTATAGCATGATGATACATATCAAAAGGGGGTCGTCTTAGGGGCCAAAGTCTCTCTAGGCGCGCAAATATAAAAATATAATGATATAACAATGGTGTCCAACGTTTTCCCAAGGTGAAGTGCACCCTCTCTAGGAGACGTCCCCCTTAGGACCAAGATAAAACATGAAATGTGCTCCTATGAAAGGTACAAGACATGGACCATGTGTAGAATACCTCATCTCATCATGCCAAATAATCCCCAAGCCATTTCCTAGCCATCACTAGCCAAATTGATTTCTTTATTGTAGCCATGGTCATTTTTTGTGAATAAAATGCCTAAAAAGCATTGATGAAGAATAGAAGTTCCATTATGTCCTTTTCCTTTTCCTAGAATAGTAATTTAAGTGTACTAGGTGATCCATAGACCTCAAAAATAGTATTAGTGACTACTCTCACCACATGTCCATCTGGATATGCATCTGAAATGTCAAAACCATGTCCAACAATAAAAATATGACCATTATAATAATAATAAACCATGAGACCTCTGTAAAATGTCCAATAATCATTAACTGATCCTGGATATGGTATAATGAACATTATAAAAGGAATTGGCTCATATCTCTAACAAAAAATGATCTGCATCCTGGTAGCTCCATCTACAATATATGTGATAACAGGCAGTTGCAGAAATCACCCACATCAATTCTGCCCAAGGTCATAAATGATTTGGTTCTTGACATTGCCTGTAAAGAAGATATTGCCACTAGAAGGAAAGACAGAGTTAATAGTTTACAAATTTCGTCAGTCAATTATTTAAACCTTGGTTAGCCTCTGAGGACTAGATTCATTTCGCACTACTACCTTGATTTGGCCATGTTGCTTACGAAAGGAGTAAGAGAAGAGTCGCGGTTGTAGAGTAAGGGTTTCGTCGATGTTGTCCAAGGAACCAACGCGACCATACAAGCTATAATCGTGTATTCATTAAACTTCTTATCAATCACTGCCAATTTTTATGAAGTTGCGACTTTCAAAGGTGTTAAACTTTAGTTTAACATGATCAAGGGTTAAAAGTTACCATGCTACTCTTTTAATCAAACAACTTATTCATTATTATATTGAAAGGGTCCAGTAAGAAAATAACTTACTTCGTAAGGGTGCATGTAAGTGAAGTTCAAAAAGTGTGGGTTATAACACTTAAGTGCCCTGTGCTAAGTTAAAGGGAAGGAAAGGCCTAAGTTGATGAAAAGAAGAATATTAAGGTTTTTTTTCAAAGGTTTATAAAAGGGGTTATTTAAATTAATCCTTAAGCATTTTTTAAAGGAAAAAAGAGTATAAGGAAACTCTTATACACACACACACGGTTTTTATAAAGAAGATTTTAATCTCTATTTTGTATCAATTTTGTGGACCCATCACACCTTTTGCGCTTACAAATTACAAGGAATCAAAACATAGCTTTTTAAAAATGGAATATGTACGACGTCAGATAGTATTGAAACAAAATTATTATCTAGAAAAGAAGATTAAGGAATTTCTCACTCAAATCATGGAATTAAAAAATGAGATTTATTGCAATTATTGACACAAATTAAGAAGTGAAAAGATAAAATGTAATGCAATCATAAACTAGAACAAGAGAATCAAGGGATCCAGAAGAAGTTATCAGAGAAAGATCAAGAAGCTTCTAGCTTAAGAAATCTCAATAAGGGTTTGATTAAACAAATAAAAATTAAACAATGAAACGCCAGAAAACTTCTTAGAAATGGAAGTCCAAATTGTTGAAAGAGGAACAAATACACTTTTAATTGAATTAGTATCAACCAATAAATCGCCATAATCATAAAAAATTGAGGTTTCTTCAAATGCTCCACAAGCGACTTGAATACCTTTTCGCCATCCAAATCACAAGAGTCGTTATGACCAATGACAAAGTGAGGAGGAAAATAAAAAATATTCTTCTTACAAACAAACCAAATACAACTTGGAAAAGGAATGAAGACAAAATCAACTTGTATGGAAGCCTAAAATGAGAAGTTCTATCCGAATAGTCAATCATCAAACAATCCCAATGAAGGATAACTTGGGATGGACCACTTCACAAATGATGCACCATTTTCACTCAATGTTTAGAAGAACATATCATCTTGTTTCCTCAAGTATCGTAGCTACCAACACAAAAGATCATGAGAATACATTACGAACAAGAGCAAGGGATAAGTTTTCAAACAAATTATGCTTTGGGGACGAAGCATTCGTAAGGGCAAGGCAATGTAACAAACATAATATTAAATAAGTCATAAATACTCCACATGAATAAACAATAGTAATTAATCATTAAACATTAGTAATTAAGGAATGGAACCCTTTGTGAACGGTCATCAAAGGCGCCTTTAGGAGTTATATAAATATGGCACTCTTATTCTATTGTACAACATCTCATATCTCTTATTTATAATATACATTTATATGTGTTGTTGCTCGAAACTGGCACGCGAGTGCTGAAGCCCAAATCGTGGGTGCGCAGGCCCAGTGACAATTCTCGAGAGAGAGGCCAATGTCACCACACCCCTCTCTCCTCGCTTTAGGCTGGCACTTCTCCAGCTCTAGGGGGGTTTCCCTAGGTTCGGATCGCTAAGGAAGGTGCAGCTAAGGGCAGGGTGATCTGAAGAGGCTGCCTTAGAGAAACTCGGGTAGCAAAAAGGAAAATGATTGTGCTTGATGGACAAGAGAGGAAGGGAGGATTAGTCCTCGAGGAAAGACCAATGTCAATATCCGAAGGGTAAATGGAGTCAAACAGGGATTCGGGGAGGCCTTGCGTTTCACAAAAGGGAGACTAAGCTGGTCCGTTCCATAATCAGAGGCGAGGAGGACAGAAGTATAACTGACTACTATCCGTTACTCCTAGACCTCTAAAAACATAACGACGACAAGCAACTTGGCAGCTGCAAATGCTTGCCCAATGTGCTAGATTGTTAGCCCTCTATGCTAAGTCTAGTCTACAACTTATGAAAAACAGACAAAGAACTATAACAGAGATGCCTAAGATATTCCAAAGAACCCCAACATGTTCTTCACTTTATTCACCTCTAGGGAAAAATCCTCCCAGCCAATTTTTTCCATGTTTACAATGAAAGACTTGTGCTCTTTATAGGCCCCCCCAAAAGCCTAAAGGCTTTTCTCTCTTTTTATTTTCAAAAAGAGAACAAAAAATAATAAAATAATAATAAAAAAGGAATAGTGGATGAAATTGATCCACTTTTTCCTCCCTAAACTATTACATGGCAATCACATTTAATTAATGTAGCTCCTACTAATCTACTTGCTTTAGCCCAACAAAGGTGGCTAAGTGAAGGTGTAACTTGAACTCCCAGATGACTAGACAACCATATGTCAAAAATGGGCATTCATCCAAAGGTGGACTCATCTCATGCCTTCTAAATTGCGATTTTATTAAACCTGTGGGATAACTATCAAACAAAAGTCGATCAATCAATGCTTTGCTACACACTGTCGCCAAAAAATTTGATTTTCATTGGCTGCCAGATGGAAAACGGGGCACTGCTCGTAACTCCACTTAGCAAAGGTGAAACTCCATCCCGGACTCAACTGTTGGGGAAAACAACGTGTTATCATGGATCAAACCAATAAACAGTTCAACAATGTGCATTGTATTAGCGTGAGGAGTGCGGGTTCAACAAATGCTCAAGTATTCGGCTGCCAATAATGAGAGCCAAGCTCCATGCAAAAAAAATTCCATTCTTCCACAGTCAAATGGTGATGTTGACCACCGATGTAATTGGATCTTTTTTAGAGAAAGTGAGCTAGCAGTTTATAGGTCGTGGCTTCGATTAGTTTATGGTGTTTGTCAAAAAACGCGGAACCCATCCATTATCGTCTCGGCTGTCAGCAAAGAAGACATGAGAAACAGCTCCAATTCTCTGCGATTCACGGCGACTGCTTGAAAAATGGTCATCATGATTGGAAAACACGATTTGGCTGGGTTGCTAACAGCTAGCAGAGCTCATTGACGTCGACTGCTCCATGCATTTTTCAGAAAATGTATCCTTAATTTTGATGCCAAAATGTGATATGCAAGTTCCAATCCATGTGCAGAGGTAAGCCTGGGATTCATGGCGCATTTGAAAAAACAGTTACTCACGAATCATCGACTGAACCCAATCAAATAACCGCTAAATGGATCGGAGAGGGTTAAACAAACCACAGGCAGATACCCTCGGCTTCCTGTGGTGATCAATGGATGAACTCGGGCCAATTTTACCAACTACATAGTGATGCTTTGATGGCGTGAAGCCTACCTTTGGAATCAGCCGTCGCGGGTCCAATCACTGCTGTGGCTATGAAAAAGGTTACTGGTGCTGCCAAAGGATAGCTCCATGCTTTCCCTTTCAATATGGATTTTACACTATTTTTTTGGAGATTTGTATGCCCAAAGTTATGTATTTTGAGTTATACCAATGCTAGCCTCATTATTATTTGGACACTCAGCACTCTCACCATTCAAATCATCTGTGACAAACGTTTCCCTTTTTCAACCTAGCCGCCTTCTGACTTCCTCACTAACCATGCAAGTGACCTCTAGATCATAAGCAGCACACGTCCACCCAGCTGTGGATTGTTTTAGCACCTTTGTCCATGCAGGTGTGTTGAAGCTTCTACTTGTATTGTATTCCCTACCTATAGGCTCCATTACTGTACGTGCTCAAGTTGGGTTTTGAAAAATGCGCATTCTGTTGATTCTCACCATCTTACCTAAAACAAAGGCCAGGATTCGGTTGTTGTAGTTCAAGGAATGGATATTGCCTAGAGCTAGCTAGATGTAGATCAAGAACACCATGGTTGGCTTGATTTTCTACCAGCAGGTCTGTAAATGCCTTTAAGCGTGATACTGGTAGATGAGAGGCTAGATCTCCCGAAGATGATTTAGCCTCAACAGGGGTACCAACATCATCCCCAGACTCACCTTCTTCACATTCAGAAGAGTGATTAGGCCCATTCCATGCAGCTGTGCTTGGACTTGAGGCACAAGCAGTTTGAGACTGTAAAGTAGATGAATTTGCCCGCGTTGAGCAATCAAAAGAAGTTACTTGGCCCCTCACATTTTGCACTTTACAAAGATCTCTCTGTGTAACAATTTTCTCTTTCTTACAAGATAATTCTGCGGACATCCCTGTTAAGAAAGAGGGGGTAACAACCCTAATCAACAAATGACTGGACACCCTGAAGTATGTATTTGACCTTAAGTGACCTCTGAAAAAATACGTTACCAATTTAGGTGGTAGCATCTGGCTCCATTGGGGATGTGTGCTCTGAGAGAGAGCACACAAGAACCTCAGACTCTCTGAGTATTCGCAGAACACTACCTCCAAAGAAAATACAGAATGCAATGGGGATGGCTTGATTCACACCCCAAGAAACTGCTTATGACAACTTGAAAATAGAAACAAATGCATAAAAACTAACAACTGTAAATGCTCATGCAAGAGCTTATTTTTCTTCCTACCTACCTACTCTATCATGAATCTAGCACACATTAGGTGTATGCATACAACCAATGGAGCCATTCCAGCATCTTTTACATGCCAAATTTCCTTTTTCTGAGCTGTGTTAGAGACAAAGACAAAGATATACTTGCCAAAAAAAAACCATGCCTTGAAATATGCTCATAATTAAAGCTTAATTGAAACATCAGACTATTAGGCAACAAGAGATTATACCAGGCTGAATCAAACCGTGCACAGGAAGCCTCTATTCACTGCTTGATATGGCTCACATATAACCCTTCATTGTCAAACTGCTCAAGCTAATCTGGCGAACCAATAGCATTACCTTCAATATGATGGACTTGAGGCAAGTCCTCATCTTCATGATGAAGCTGTTCATGAACATTGGGTAGCTTCACATCTTTAGTCATATCCGCGATCTCCTTAGTAATGTCTTCAACCAAGGGTTCTTGTAATGCTTCCTCAATCAGATCTTCAGTGATCTGTTCTTTAAGTTCAAGATGGAGACTAGGGATGAGGGCATCATATTCTTTAGCAAGCTGCACAATCTCATTAACTGTTCCATCGTGCCAGCGGAGGAGAAACCTCTCGAAAAACATTTCCACTGAATCTATGGATTTATCCAAAAGACCATAGAACCAGATCATTGCATCCCTTTCCAAAGTTATGGCAAAAAGGATCATAATATCATCCTCACGATGAACATTAAAATCAACCATCAGTTTGCAGAGAGAGGCAATATGATGGGTGGCTGAAACACCATCATTTCGATAAAATTCGGGAAGAATGCCATGCACCTTCCCACGGTCGTAGCATTGATTAGGAAATCCATGGATTTTTGAGAAATCCAGTGGGCTTTAAGCCTCGTGCCAAATATCATGCGGTTCTCCCATAAATCAAACAATGAGGTACTTAATTTGAAAAATGTGTTTAATCAGACCTCATACCAAACTATGGAGTCGCCAAGGTGAGCTTGAAAGCCTTCTGATTTGCACACCCAATAGGATCTTCAAATTTGCAAAAGGACAAGGACTCTGTCCCTTCGTGGAGTCGCCATGTGAGAGGAAGAATCAACAATGTAATCTCCCACAGATGTCAATGAAGCATAGTCTTCAAAATCCGGGAACTGGACTTTGTCCATGGCAACTGCGCCAAAATGTTGTCGCTCGAAACTGGCATGTGAGTGTTGAAGCTCAAACTGCGGGCACGCCGGCCTGGTGAAAACTCTCGAGAGAGAGGCCAATGTCACCACACCCCTCTCTCCTTGCGTCAGGTTGGTTCTTCTCTAGATCTAGGGGGGTTTCCCTAGGTTCAGATCGCTAAGGCAGGTGCAGCTGAGGGCAAGGTGATCTGAAGAGGCTGCCTTAGAGAAACTCAGGTAGCAAAAAGGAAAATGATTGTGCTTGATGGACAGGAAAGGAAGGGAGGATCAGTCCTTGAGGGAAGACCAGTGTCAATATACGAAGGGTGAATGGAGTCAAACGGGGACTCGGGGAGGCCTTGCGTTTCACAGAAGGGAGACTAAGCTGGTCCGGTCCATAATCAGAGGCGAGGAGAACGGAAGTATAACTGATTACTATCCGTTACTCCTAGACCTCTAAAAACATAACGACGACAAGCAACTTGGCAGCTACAAATGCTTGCCCAATGTGCTAGATTGTTAGCCCTCTATGCTAAGTCTAGTCTACAACTTATGAAAAACAGACAAAGAACTATAACAGAGATGCCCAAGATATTCCAAAGAGCCCCAACATGTTCTTCACTTTATTCACCTCTGGGGAAAATTCCTCCTAGCCAATTTTTTCCATGTTTACAATGAAAGAGTTGTGCTCTTTATAGGTCCCCCCAAAAGCCTAAAGGCTTTTCTCTCTGTTTATTTTCAAAAAGAGAAAACAAAAAATAATAAAATAATAATAATAAAAGGAATAGTGGATGAACTTTGTTATCGCCCGCCTTGTAGTTGCCTGTGTGAGGTGGATCCAGGATGGATGGTAGAGGGGCAAGCAACTAAGGGGTGGAACCACGACTTCCTAGACTCCCAAATGGATGGTTGTCACGTCAATCAAGGCAGCCTTCACTTTATGTTATCCTAGTCTAAGACAACAACGGAGGAGACCCGAATCTGCTCCCGATAGGAGAGATCAGACCTAGACACCAGAACAGATCAAATGGGGCTTTAAGGTATGTAAGGTGCAAGGTAAATGGAAACCCTAGCTCTAGGGTTTAGGTACTAGCAACTGGTGAAGATGACCATTGTCTTGGGAAACGTAACTGTGACAGGGTAAGCAAGGACAAAGTTGGGACTGTCTAGTACCAAGGAGGCAGACTCAGTGATAGGTAGGTGACTTGAGTTATCAATGATTGTTGGCAAAGGGAATGGGAGTGAGGTCAAGTTAGGGCTAGCGCTAGCTAGGAGATCAGTGCCTTGTGTGCATTGGGCAATGGAGTCAGCATCAACTCAACGTTTCAGTGAACCCACCTGAGATATACCTTGATCTATGAACCCAGAAAGGAGTTAGCCCGGAAAAGTCAGGTTAGAGGAAAACCAGCTCAATGGAGGGCTAGCGCTAGGGCTTGGAGAAAGTAGAGCTGTAGTTCTAAGGTCACCTGGAGGCCAACAACTCAGCGTTGAAGGCGAAATGAGGTCAGGGTAACTTGATCTACAAACCCAAATCAGAAAATCAGCAGAAAAATCAGATCTAGAAAAGTCAAAATCTGATGAGGGGGCTAGGGGAGTTGAAAACTAATTTTTCAGATCTAGGGCAAACCGGAAAGAACTAGCTCAATGTTGGGGGTGTTCTGGAGTGCTTAATCCCTGATCTATTAGCCTATCTTGTCAGATTTAAGAAAAAGTCAAATCCGGAAAAGTCCAGTTTTCAGAGAGGGCGCTAGGGCTGTTTCAGTCAAAAACTTGAATCTAGGTCAAACTACCAAGAATTTGGACATGGTTGGGCTTGATTTGGACTGTGTGGGACCCGATCTATCCCTCTGTGAAGTCAGAATTCAAAAAAAATCAAAACCCTAGCAGGTCAAATTTTCAGTGGGGGGTTTTGCAGTTTTTTGGCTAAAAATCAGATCTAGGTCAAACCAGCAGGAGTTTGACCAGCATTGCAGTAGATTTAGTGAAGGGGTGGCCTAATCTATGAAACCCAGAAATGGTTTAGCCAAAGATCGAACTATTCCCAAATTTAGTGCTTTTTAGGGTTTTTAGTATTTAGGAGTTTTTCAGAAAATTTGAAGTAAAGCAAGGTACAATGGAATAAGATCTGAAGAGAAGAGACTCACCTGCTAGATCTTACCTAGAAATGCTTGTAGAAGTCTTTAACAGTGATGATCTTTGCTATCCCAATCAATTCTGGAAGATCCCAATGATTTCTACGAATGATGTAAGCCACAAGCCACCAATGCGCCCCCTATCCTGCATGAGCAAACGTTAACAATATCAAGCTTGCCAATACGAGGTAAAGAAACCAAATGCTACAAGAAAGTAAAACGAAGTAATCATAGATCACAATGAAACTAATGAAAACCCCCTGATCCAAGGCGAAGAAAACCAAGCGAGTTGAGGTTTCCCTGCAAAAACTCTCCAACCAAAACGCCCTCCTATAGGCAAAACAATGATAGCAAAAAAATATAGATCTCACAAGAATTTCCACAATGCTAGGAAGCTGAAGATTATCCAATCACCATTTGAGAACATCAGATGCAAAGCAGATCCAAAAAATATCCACAAAAAGTCTTTCTATTATTCAAATCCAAGAGCCAAAGACCCCTTACAAATGAGAAGCTCTCTCCTTTAAATAGAAATGAGAGAACCTCAATCATAACCGAATCCTAACCACTTTCAAAAGGAGTGGCTAAGATTAAAAGATGAAATGTTCTAATCAATGGTTGAGATGAGCTCAACATATAACACATGGATCAATATAACCATAATTTACCAAAGTGGATTAAACCACCCATAAAAAGGTAACCCACTCAACAAGAAATAAATAAAGCACATGGTGGGTCCAAGGAGTGTTTGACTAACTCCCTCTGGGTGTCCCCATGGCACAATAAAATAATATAATAATTTAATTCTTTGACTTTATGCCTCCTTGAGGAAATCATGAGCGTCCTAAAAGCTACAGAAAATAATATAAAAATGCCCAAAAATAGGTGTGGGCCCAATCAGGTGCTGCAACTGTTGGAGGTGTGGAGGACATCACTCTCATCATTGTGACTCATCCCATGCCATTTCTTTACCTCAGTGGCCCAAATCGATTTCTTCAATAGCCATTTAGTCATTTGTAATCTGCCTCGAGAAACGTGATCCTGCCAAAACAGCTTCCTAAGGTGCTTGCGTTGTCAAACTGAGTCCACCAGGCTCTCTGGGAAGGGGGTACAATGGTACAAACAAGTGGCTGCACCCCCTATACCCATACAACGCCCTAAGAGATCCAACTAAAACGTCTCCCTGCTCAGACAGATCAACCTGTGAAGAAAAACTGCATCAAAGAGGTAGAATGAGCCTGATCATATCTACAGGTGTCCAGAACTGGAAATAAACTGTCTCATTAGACTCGGAGAGTCCAAATCCATCTAAGGTGTATACTCATACCCCTCATAGGTCTCTATCTGATCATCAATCATATCCAATAAACAATATAACCATCTGTAACTGATCAGACACCAATAATAACTCAGACTGTCATCCATCTACAAGTGTAAAAGGCTAAGACATGCTCTACAACTCATTCAAGTAACAATCACAACAAGTAGCATTCATTTCACTGGCGGTACATCAACCAATAAATATATAAGGCTATATTTATTATTACTCAGACTCAGACTTTCAAGACTATACTCACTTCATTGTTGTAGCCAATTTGCTAGTGAAGGGTGAAGGGTGAAAATGACAAGGCTGAGGCAAAGGATGACTTCCTACTCAACATCATGACACTTTGGATAATGGAAAGGGAATACTCACTATAACCAATGTCGGACAAACAACAACACAAGGAATGGCAGTGTCTCACAAATGGATGAGTTGTTTAGAGAGTGCTTATTCAACTTAGGCATCATGACTACATCAAGATTGATCCAAGTTCATTAGGACCATCATTTTATTCCATGGCCTTTTTGGCCTATATGACCCTTTGGGACTTCACCAGTGCTTAAAAGTACAGCTAATTGCAGCTTTCATCCGGGACATATTTATTTTTATAAGGTTAGAATATTTTTAACCATTGCTTTTTTGGACCTTTTCATATACTCTTCAAGGAGTATTTTAGCATTTCATTGCTCTTGCCCTCTTTATATATGTTAAGAAACACAGTTTTATAATTTTCATTTTCTATGGGCGCATATTCAATATTTTCAACACAGGTAGTACATGAGCTTTCAGTTTTAGCCAACAACATCTCAAGTGACTAGGGGGAGTTCTGCACAGTGCTAAACATCGAGACAACCGACCAGAATGATTTAGGCATACTATCCAACTTACCAAAGGCAAGTTTTGTCACCAACTCAGAGCCGAGACACAATATAGATAGGGAGGCTTGTCCAACAAAAGTTCTAGCAGGGAGAAAGATCCTCCATGCCACAAGTCAAGAAGTCAGTCGGGTTGAAAACTAAACTTGAAGGTAATGGATGGGTGAAGACAATGAATGATGGAGCCAACACTAGCAAGCCAAAACAATGGTGGGAATGACTACCTCTATTCTCTCTAAGGAGGGTAACCAATGAGTATAGATCAAGAACTTCCCTGTCTAAGCAAGGACATCAATACATAGTACAAGATACAACCAAGTCCATGTAATTATGACCGCCAGATGATGATACCACAAGTCAATACATGTCACAAAAATCAGTATAAGAGCAATAATAACCATAACACAATATAAAATGCTGAGTCATAATCATTCAATATAATCCATCTAAGACACCATCTGTCCAATGAGAAAGAACTGATATAAAACTGGGTATCAATGACTGCTCTGTAATGACATAAATGGCTACATCGGTCCTCAAATCTGAGTGTCCTGAGACTCAGTCCTGACATGGGAGTGCACAATAGTCCACTAGTATAAACATGATCCATAAAAAATGCTCATCTCAACATCTCATATGTAAGAGATCTGGTTGAAAAATGTACTGTGTCTGAAAAATAGATTATGGTAGCCTGGCTATTATATATGTGATAACAAACTTGATCCACTTTTTCCTCCCTAAACCATTACATGGAAATCACATTTAATTAATGTAGCTCGTACTAATCTACTCGCTTTAGTACAACAAAGGTGGCTAAGTGAAGGTGTAACTTGAAATCCCAGATGACTAGACAACCATATGTCAAAAATGGTCATTCATCCAAAGGTGGAGTCATCGCATGCCTTATAAATTGCGATTTTACCAAATTTGTGGGATAACTGCCAAACAAAAGTCGATCAATCAATGCTCTGCTTCACATTGTCGCCAAAAAATTTGATTTTCATCGGTTGCCAGATGGAAAACGAGGCACTGCTTGTAACTCCACTTAGCAAAGGTGAAACTCCATCCCAGACTCAACTGTTGGGGAAAACAGCGTGTTATCATGGATCAAACCAATAAGCACTTCAACAGTGTGCGTTGTATCAGCGTGAGGAGTGCGGGTTCAACAAATGCTCAAACATCCGGCTGCCAATAATGAGAGCCAAGCTCCATGCGGAAAAATTTCCATCCTGCCACAGTCAAATGGTGATGTTGACCACCAATGTAATTGGATCTTTTTTAGGGAAATTGATCTAGCAGTTTACAAGTCGTGGCTTCATTTAGTTTATGGTGTTTGTCAAAAAACGCGGAACCCATACATTATCGGCTCGGCTGTCAGCAAAGAAGACATGAGAAACGACTCCGATTCTCTGTGATTCATGGCGACTGCTTGAAAAATGGTCATCGTGATTGGAAAACACTATTCGGCTGGGTCACTGACAGCTAGCAGAGCTCACAGATGTCGACTGCTCTATGCATTTTTCAGAAAATGTCTCATTAATTTGGATGGAAAAATGGGATATGCAGGTTCCAATCCATGTGCAAAGGTAAGCTTGGGATTCATGGCGCATTTGAAAAAAAACTAACTCACGAATCATCGACCGAACCCAATCAAATAACCGCTAAATGGATCAGAGCGGTTTAAACAAACCACAGGCAAATACCCCTGGCTTCCTATGGTGATCAATGGATGAATTCGGGCCAATTTTATCGACTACATAGTGATGCTTTGATGGCATGAAGCTTGCCCCTGGAATCAGCTGTCGCGGGTCCAATCACTGCGGTGGCAATGAAAAAGGTTACAAGTGCTGCCAAAGGATAGCTCCACGCTTTCCCTTTCAATATGGATTTTACACTGTTTTTTTGGAGATTTGTATGCCCAAAGTTCTGTATTTTGAGTTATACCAATGCTAGCCTCATTATTATTTGGACACTCAACACTCTCACCATTCAGATCATCTGTGACAAACGTTTCCCTTTTTCAACCTAGTTGTCTTCTGACTTCCTCACTAACCATGCAATTGACCTCTGGATCATAAGCAACACTTGTCAACCCAGTTGTGGATTGTTTTAGTACCTCTGTCCATGCAGGTGAGTTGAAGCTTCTACTTGGATTGTATTCCCTTCCTATAGGCTCCATTACTATACGTACTCAAGTTGGGTTTTGAAAAATGCGCATTCTATTAATTCTCACCATCTTGCCTGAAACAAAGTCCAGGATCCGGTTGTTGGAGTTCAAGGAATTGATATCGCCCAGAGCTAGCTTGATGTAGATCAAGAACACCATGGTTGGCTTGACTTTCTACCAGCAGGTCTGTAAATGCCTTTGAGCGTGATACTGGTAGATGAGAAGCTTGATCTCCCGAAGATGATTCAGCCTTAACATGGGTACCAACATCATCCCCAGACTCACCTTCTTCACGTCCAGAAGAGTGATTAGGCCCATTCCATTCAGTTGTGCTTGGACTTGAGGCACAAGCAGTTTGAGACTGTAAAGCAGATGAATTTGCCTGCATTGAGCAATCAGAAGAAGTTACTGGGCCCCTCACATTTTGCAGTTTGCAAAGCTCTCTCTGTGTAACAATTTTTCTCTTTCTTACAAGATAATTCTGCGGACATCCCTGTTAAGAAAGAGGGGGTAACAACCCTAATCAACAAATGATTGGACACCCTGAAGTATGTATTTGACCTTAAGCGACCTCTGAAAAAATACGTTACCGATTTAGGTGGTAATAATATGTTCATGGATTTTTTGTCCAATCTACATTGGAAGTTTCTTAGCAGCGAACTCTGTTCATGTCATATGCCCGACCATCTACAGTAATAAAATCGATCTTTTTTCCATCTAAAAGACACCCAAATACAATCTAAAAGACATAATGCTGCTTAATACAACCGAGGAAATAGGGGAAAACCACATGGGAAAACTCCCCCTCAAAATAAGTAGAAATAGGAAAATGCAAGCTACTTTTAGAAGAAAGAAGCTTCCTCCTTAGAAAAATAACTTGAGCAAAACACTGCTGCAAAATTGCAGCTCTATGCAGTAGCATGGTCCATTTGTGCAGCAGCATCCTGAAGTTGTGCATGTGTTCCTCTCAATGTTCTTCTGAACTGATGACTGTATATGTTTCTTCTGGATGGTGAGGGTAGAGAATGATCAAGTTTCTTCTTCTGTGGGCCTTGTAGCTGATCATTCGCAATCATCACGTAGCACTGACCTAGAACTTTGTTGCACCACTTTTTAGGGAGCGAATCTGTGAGAGATAGTGTAGCATGTTCATTCTGATACAGGGACCTGGTTCTTCTTCTGTCTTTTGAATTTCCAGCACCACTTCCAGCTGCATCTAGAAGCTTTCGAGCCCATCTAGGTTTAGTCCTCTGATTTGGAATGGATACTGCTTTTGGATCTACAATCTCATGAGATTCAGTCTCAATAACAGGATCATGTTGGATTTGAACTTCTTCATCTGAATCTGAAACCTATAGCAAATCATCATCATAAAAAATAGGTGGAGAAATGGTTATACCTTCCTATGCTGCTGATGGTGGTGTGTCAAACAACTGATCTTCTTCGAACTGGACACTCCTCTCAATGAAGAATCTCCTAGTTGCAACCTCCATCAATTTGTAAGCTTTTGCATCTTTTGCATATTGCAGCAGAATGCATTTGCTACTTTGGGCTTGGAAGGCCTTCCTCTTGTCAAGTGGTATTCTGGCCCAAGCTTTGGAACCAAAAACTCTCAGATGAGAGACAATGGGCTTATGCCCATGCAGTGCTTCGAATGGAGTGGCCCCAACCATTGATTTATGAAGCACTCTATTATGCAAATACGAAGCACAGTTAACAACTTCAGCCCAAAGAGAAGGAGGAAGATGCTTGGCATGGAGAAGGCATGTTGCCATCTCCTTCAGTGATCTATTCTTCCTCTCAGCCACACTATTCTGCTGTGGTGTGTATGGAACCGAGTGTTCCATTCGAATCCCCTATGATTCATAGAAATTATGGAAGTCTCCTTTGATGCACTCTCCTCCTTTATTAGATCTTATTGACTTGATCTTCTTATTGAAATTGTTCTCAACCATAGCCTTAAAAACTTTAAAAGTCTCAAAAACTTCTGATTTTTGTTTCATGAAGTAGATCTAGCAGTACCTAGAACGATCATCAATAAAGGTGAGGAAATACCTACAACCATTAATGGAATTTGTGGGCATAGGTCCAGCTACATCACTATGTATCAAATCAAGTATGGAGGCAGCTCTATGTGCCTTCCCAACATCATACCTCTTTTCTGGATGCTTACCTACCAAGCAACCGACACATACTCCATTGGAAGTTTGGATGGAAGGAAAACCTTCAACCATTTTATCATTGTGGAGTTGCTGCAGATATTTGAAATTGAGATGGCCAAATCTCTCATGACAAATCTTGCTGGTGTTGTTAGCATGAGACAGTAAAGCTGTAGGAGGAGAGACAGGTAAGAAATGTGAGAAGCTTTAGTAGAGTGATTTGCAATACCTTTCGCTATGAGCTCCAGTGGCTTTTTCTGTGATCTCAACTATTTATAAATCGAATGTAACTCTCTTGGGAGAGCCTGTATGAGTCATCTGATAAACAAACAACAGGTTAGCTGCAAGGGAGGGCACATAGAGGACATTCTTGAACTCACCATGCTTCGCTCTGACTGAGCCCCTTCCTTTTGCTGGAATATGGGAATCATCTCCCATGTGAATATTAGGCCCCTTTGACAATGTGAGGGAAGAGAAGGATTCTTTGGAGGCAACCATGTGGTTGAATGCTCCAGAATCAATTTTGTATGTTGTAGACTAAGTAAGGCTAGCTTTCAAAGCATGGCACCTTTCATCATCTTTTGTCGGTGGTTCTTCATCAGGCTTCTTTGCTCCTTGTGGGAGACCAATGTTATGTTGCTTGAGAAGAGTTGACATTTTATCAATCCGCTTCTTCATACAATGATCTTCAAGATGGTAACCCTTCGCACAATAGGGACATAACTTCTTTACAAACTTCTTTTTCTTAGAGTCGGAGGCTCCTTCGGAAGTCTGCTGATTCTGTTTAGGCTTCGAATCAACTGCTTTGGGCTCCTTCTTCTTTGATTTTTTTTTGGCTTGCGCTTTGGAAGAGTCTGTCACCAAGAGAGCTTGATCTTTGGAGGTCTTGATTATTCCCATTCGAATCAACTTCTCTTGCTTCTTGATTAAGGACTCATAAAAGGAATCAAGTGAAGGAATTTTCCAATACGGAAAGGAACCCCTTTTCGAATGGAAGATTGAGACAAATACTGAATACTTTGTATCGAGTTCGCTGAGAATGGAGAGCACATTTTGCTTATCCTTTCTTTCTATTCCACACTGTCTGCATTGGAGTGCAAGAGACTTGAATTTAGTAAAGAATCGCTCTACTGTTTCGAAATTGCTAGGATGTAAAGCTACCAGCTCATTCTCCAGGAGGTGTCCCTGAAGCTCATCATGTTTGCCAAACAAGTCTTCAAGCTTCTCCCATGCTTCTCTGGGTGTCCTCAAACCTTCAAGGTGGAAGAGGAGATCTTGGGATATATGAGTGCATAGATAACCGAAAGCTTCATCCAAGCGATTCAAAAACTTGTTCTTCTCAACTGGCTGATGGGGCTCAACCTCCCTTCCAAGTATTATCCTGTTGTAGCCAAGCTTGCGCAAGGCCAGCTGCATATCTACCTTCCAATCAAGATAATTGAAGGGTGTTAGGATCCGAGGAGCAGGGGTAGATTTACTGCAAAACACTAAAACATTCGAACTATGTTAGAATCATGCTTTTCCTCTTGACATGAACACTTTCTCAGGGTCCGTCACGTCCGCATCGCCACTTTGAATAAATTCATAGGAAGCAAATCACTATTGGGGACTTCTGTGGAAACCCAGCTGCTTCTGGTGTTCAATGGAGAGAAACAAACATGAAGCCTGCCTAAGATGGCTCTGATACCATGTTAAAATTGCTGTGTCATTTAGATCTTCAAGCAATGAATCCAAAATTATTATTGCAGTAAAAGGAGAATGAGGATACACACTAAACAAATCAAACCACACAGGAAACATATGAGTATAGCTTCAGAAAATTACAGTATCATTGTCATTAATTAAATTCAGTGTTACAATAGTTTACATAAAGGAAGAATTCGAATCCGTTAGGGAGGAATTTGAATCTACCAACTGGATGTGACTGTACCTAACTGACTAGCTAACTCAGGATGTCTCAATCAATATCGGAGTCTAAATAGCTAACTTCAGATGTCTAAACAACTCACAGAATCAGTAATAAACAGTTAACTCAGTCTAACTGAAGTGGTAGGTGAGCAAAGGCGCCTAATCCACATGCAGCCATGCATAACTAGCGCTAAATGAACTGATTGTGATCTAACTGAATTTAACTGGAAATTAACTAAGCTTAACTAGTTCAATTCCAACTGATTGAAGGAGGTTGGTGTCGGGACTCCCAATGGATCCTAAAATGTAGGGATTGGCCTAGGAGGCGCCTAATCTGATGCATGCAAGTGCAGTCAGTGGCAGATAGTCTCTAGCAGTGTTCCCCACACTCAAGTAACTGGTACATGTGGCCCCGTTAGGCCATGTGGACCCAATGGTACTAGTGGACTTAATTAATTAATTAAAACTCCCAAGTTAGGCTAAATTAATCTAATAGACAGTTTGGTCAAGGGAGGATTAATCCTTGTGGAACACTGATTTTTCAGCTATGCATAAGTTGTTTTGTTGCAGATTTGATTTTCACCTATCTGTTTCTTCATAGTTTGGTAATTTCCGGCACTAGTATGTCTTGCTGATTTGACATAATTTAAGGTTGAAATTGTAATTGATTAATGTTAATCTATAAGAAGATAAGACAGGCTTACTGCTGTAAATACTTGTGTTATAATATGATTTTCAGATCTGATTTTATGCAATGATAAGATGACCTTAGAGAGATGAAACTTTTTGGAACACTTTCATATCATTTCTCTTGGATTGTCTTGTTGATTGGGGTTGTTGAGAGGTGAAACATTGTCTTCTGTTGGTGCTGTTTTATTGATATTTCAACAGCCCTAAGGCTGAAAATTCATAGGGTTAAGACCTGGGAAACCTCTAGGAAAGAGGTGAAATTTCTGAAGCTGCATTAACTGCCCTAGATGCAAAACATTTCTATGGAGACACATGCTACTCTGGAGTGAACGAACTCTTCTATGACATTTTATTTAAATGAACAGATGCTATTTCAAGAGGATATATATGCCAATGAGTTATATCACTATTTTCCAAACATAGATATTGTATTACTTGCAATGTGCATTGGTTGTAAATGTCATCTTCATTTAAAATAGCATTATTTGGTGAGTTCATGTTAAAGTGGTAATACCACATTAACTATTTAAGCTCCTGTTATGCGAAAACAAAGATACTGATCCTATATATCAATTCCAACCCATTGATATTTCTATAAATAGTTTGTAGTATTTCTGTCAGTGTATGTTGTAAATGTACTATATTAAATGATGCTGATAGCCCTTGAAATCTGTGTGAGTGAGAATTGGATCACGGCATTATTTATTTGCAAAACAATTTTCTTTCTCAGTAGTATACTGAAAGTCCCATTGGATTCTCTTCTACTTGTAGGTTTTTTTAAAATCTTTTCTACAATGTCCTAACTGTAATTTATTGGCTTATCCTTTTCTAGATAATCAAGGTCTTTGGTAAGCCAGAGTTTTGTAATATGGTTATGCCTTTTCTACTGGAGATCTGTGCTCAAAAGCCTTCTGGGAAAGTTGATCATAGTGGTTCATCAATGGCTTCTGCTAGTGCAGGTAAAATGCCCTCATCTCTAAAAGTGTCTTTTTGGAACCAAGTATCAGCATCACTTCCTCACTTTTAGTCTGATGCGCACAAAACAGATAATGAAAGAAAACAGTTGCAGTATCTGCAAATGAAGAAAATCATGAGATGAAGTTGAGTCTAAAATGAATTTTGTAAATGCATACATGTCCATTTTGAGTTGTTAGTTCCATTTGAAACATGTTATACATAAATAATTAGATAAATATGAAAAAGCTAGAAAAAAATGTAAAAATATATCTATTATGTAATAATAAGTAAAAATGAAATCATATATTGAATATAAATTTAAATATTAATCAAGGGGTGTAACTTTATGAAAAGTCACGTTCAAATGCCCGATAGAACATATATATTCAGGATTTCAATTGTAATAAAGCATAACTTAAAACAATTACATTTTAGTTTTCAGTATCGAGTTATTTCTCTGCTTCATCAGTATCAGAGTGCCAGCGTGACGCCCGCTTCTCTGCTGCCTCTGTCCAGATCCTCCAGCCGCCATCGTCTTCCTCCACTTCCAGCCGCCGCCTGCAGTCAACCTGCTTTCCGCCAACCATGTCCCATTCTGCTGTCTGCATCTTCCTCCACCGCGCTGGCTCTTCCTCTTTCACGAGTCCTTTCCCACATCCCACTCCTGCCTGTTTCTGCTTCACGTAGCCAAGTTGTCTGCGACCCTCCTCTGTGTGTTCTCCCCGCCACCCTCTTCCCCGGAGCCATCCTGTCTCCTCCCCCACACTGCTGTCTCCACTCTTGTTGCGTCACATCCCTCCTTCTCATCCCCCTGCACACACTCCCCCATGCTTCATCAAACACCCCCTCCTCTCCACCCTTGTGCACTTATCCCACGTCCTTCACCTGTCCACCGCATGCAGCCACTCCTTCCCGCGGCCACCTCCCATCTCCTGTTCTTTCTCTCTTTCCTCCTGTGCACTCTTTCTCCCTATCTCCCACTCTGCCCCCACACCGTCCCTCCTCCCTCCGCTTGCTGCCATCTCCTCTACGCATTAACGCCCCACTTCACTTCTCCCATCTCGGCCCTCCTCCCTCTGCCTGCCTCCATCTACTCTACACATAAACACCCCCTCTAATCCTCAGCCTCTTCCCACTCCACGCTCCACCATCTCCCACCACTTAATATTTAATATTTTAAAATTATATAATATTTAATATTTTAAAATTATATAATATTTAATAAAATTAAATATTATATGATATTCCTAAATTCATATAATAAATTTTAATATCTGTTTATTATTAAAATTCTTCTAGCTAAAAAAAAGTGTGGCTGGCTGGGAACGGACAACCAATAAAAGTAAATCGGATTCAACGTAGAAAAAATTCTAGTAGTCACCAGAATAGGAGATATCAACACCAGATTGGACCGACTTGACGAAGAAGTCAACAAAAAGTATGCAGAGCTCAAAGCGGAAATCAAAAAAAATAATAACGCATTAACATCAACCGTCATAGGACTCGAGGCAGGAATAGAGCGAGGCATCAATGAGTTGAAGGCAGATTAAAAGAAAAGTCAAGAGTATCTCGATAATATTTTGGCCAGATCATTGTTACATATATCGTGTCGACGAATATATTACCGAGGGTTCAGAATGTAACTTATCAGAAACAATGACGAAAATATCGGCAAATGTCGTAAAGCATAAAAAAAATACAAAAATAACCATTTTTTTCAAATTTTTTAACATCTAAAGCAACAACAACATCAAATAAACACATTGCTACATAAATATGAAAATACAACTAATATATAAGATGCAGAATATGTCAAATGGTGGATCATGATCACATATCAACTATAAATTGAAAAATACTGAAATATGTCCCTGATGGAATGATAGAAAATCACATCAAATGATCAAAATAAATGTCTCTCAAGAGATGAATCATCATGACTCATGAGGCATCTAGATACTACATAGTACAATGATAAATAGTAGGAATCATCGATCTGCTCTACCCCTTTTATAGGCAAGGGGCACCCGTCTTCCTCTGGAAGCAATAGGGGGTCCTGTAACTGCTTGGATGAATTAGGCGTCAAATTGGAAGCTCCAACTACTCGGGATATGGTGGAAGGTAATGGGGTTGAGGTGGAAACCAATGCGTGGTATCTCCTCCCATAACTACATATCATAAAAATTATTGCCTATATTGGGATCCTATTCATCAATAGCATCCTATGCCCCCCTCCTCTAGGCTCTAGCCGTTGTCTCTACCTCGAATCTCAAAGTTGATCCTCCAATGGCATTAGTCAACACTCTACAATTTTGATGAAAATTCCCATGCTTAATGAGTGAAGGATACATTTTTATTAAAGTCATGATAAAAGATTTCAACAATCAATGCCACGAACATCAAGGTACATAGAGGGGTTGATGTGCTTGATTAAATGCCAATCCCATGCCCTCATACTTGAAAAATCCAATGGAATTGTTGCAATCTTGAAATCCTGAAAACTATTAAGTCTGTTGAATTTTGAATGGGATCTAAAATTGTACTTTTTGAATATGAAGTCCGATGAGGTTGGAACCACTCTCAAACATCCTGAAACAATTAATGGTAATGTTAAGAATTTAAGTAAAAGGATAGAAAATGCAAGTTAAAGAGAAGCCACTTTTACTTTAAGAATTTAATATCTCTGGTTTTAATAACACTGCCAAAAACTTAACCCATGGATTTATTTCCCAAATTCCATGCAATTTTTTTAGCAGGGCGATATTTTCCAAAATATCGCGATATATTCCCAATATATCATGACACATTCAATATATCGCGATATATTCAAAATGCCGTAAATGTCACAATTTTTTTAGTGGCGATATATTGCCAAGGGGAATGACTCGCAATATATCGCGATATGAGCGATATATTGCCGATATATGTAACTATGAGCATGTCCTCCTCAAAGAGGATTTAACCCAGAAATGAGGAACATGACCTCTAAGGGAAGAACACGACTCTTTTAAAGGTGAACTTGGCCTCTATAATAGTCAACGCAGCCTCAAGCGATCTATGCCCTTCTCAAACCGCTATAATCTCCTTAATCTCCAACAATTTGCCAACAACTTGGATCTTCTTCAATGAAAATTTGTGAGAAACTTGAGTGATTTCTCCACTAGAATAGCTAGGGTGGATTTTTCTCACCATCGAAACTATTATGCAATAAGTATTTCAGGCCAAACCCCAAAGGCACAAGAGCTCTCTCCAAAGCAATTTTGTAAAATGATCATGAATAATGAATGAGAGAATGAGTTGATTTCTCCTTTTATAATATGTCTCACCTTTTTGTGACCCTTTTACTTTTTTCTCTCAATTAAATATTATAAAGTGGCTTTGTACCTTTTTCCTCTTTTAATTACTTAATGTCACTTTTAATTATTTTTCTCTCATTTGACATTAAATAATTAATTAATTCCCTTTTTAACCGATTATAGACTACAAGAATTAAATAGGTTAATACGTCGACCTCTTGGAGTGATTATTCATAAATGGACTTTATAGTCCTCCCTTCCTGAGTTTGCTTGTCCTCAAGCAACTGTAAGCTAGGGTGTTGCAAAATCTGATCTCCTTCCCACGTAGCATCCTCTACTAGCAAACCTTTCCACCTGACAAGATATTCTAGGATACTCCCCAATCTCCTCTCTTTGACATCTAGAATCTCCTCAGGGTCTAGTAGCAACCTCTACTAGCAAACCTTTCCACCTGACAAGATATTCCAGGATTACTCCCCAATCTCCTCTCTTTGACATCTAGAATCTCCTCAGGGTCTAGTAGCAACTGCCCCTGTTCATCCAATGGGGGTAACTCTGTTGGAGCAGTGACCTGTTGTCCCAAAGCCTTCTCGAGGCATGAAACATGAAATACATTGTGAATCTTGCTCTCCTTGACTAGCTTAAGTTCATAAGTTACTTCCCCAACTCTCCTGACTACCTTGTATGGACCATAAAAACGAGGCTTCAACTTTTTCGCTCTGCTTTTCTTTAATGAAGACTGTCTTTATGGTTACAACCTCAGAAAAACCAAGTCTCATACCTCAAAGTTGTGCTCAAACCTATGCCTATCTGCATACATCTTTTGTTGATTTTGGGCTATCTGTATGTTATCCTTAAGGAACTTAAGGATGTCTTGGTTTTCTTGTATCCAATCTTTGGCTTTGGAAGCTCTACTATCCCCAAATGCCAAGTCCACAAATGAAAGAGCATCATAGCCATATAATTCCCAGAACTGTGTCATACCAATGGATATATGGTTAAGTGGTGTTGTAGCAGTGTTCTAGATGCAACCACTTAATCCAGGCTCTCTGTTACCCTAACACATAGTTGTGCAAATACCTCTCAACCTATTTGTTCACAATCTTAGTTTGGCCCCTCCGTATGAGGGTGATAACTGGTACTGGGAGTCAACTCTATGCCAACCAATATGAACATCTCCTGCCAAAATGCACTGAGAAACTTGTTGTCTTGGTCATTGATAATGTTCTTAAGTAACCTATGAAGTTTGAACACCTCCTTGAAAATAACTCAACAACCTGTGATGTTGTGTAATCTATGGAAATCACATAGAAGTGTGTGAATTTGGTCAAACGATCAACAATTACATAAATGCAATCCCTGCTCTACACCTTCGGTAGACTTGTGATGAAATCCATCCACACACTTTCCCATTTCAGCTATGGGATGGGAAATGGCTGTAAAAATCCTACAAGATGAGTCTACTCTGTCTTATTCTGCTAACAAACCATGCAATCTTGCACATGTCTCAACACATCATCCTTGAGACCCTTCCATGAAAATATTTCCCTTATATGTTTGTAAATTTTGAAATCTCCGTGATGTCCTGCTAAGGATGTGTCATGTGTGTCCCTTAAAATCTTATCCTTAAGTTTGGATTTGGGAACTAAATATACCCTATCTTTATAAAAGATAATATCGTCCGTTGCCCTTTACTTGTCATTTTGAATGTGGCCATCCATCAACTCGCAAGAAAATTTATTCTTGGAATATCTCATCAAAAGATGGGATTTCTAATAAGTTGAGACCTCCATTATTGAGCATGTTGTTGGTTTTGACTCCGAAGAGGATTATTAATGTCAAGGAAAGGAAACTGAGGAACAAAGTGGTTCGGGA
Organism: Pseudotsuga menziesii; assembly: GCA_001517045.1. Taxonomy (NCBI): domain Eukaryota; kingdom Viridiplantae; phylum Streptophyta; class Pinopsida; order Pinales; family Pinaceae; genus Pseudotsuga; species Pseudotsuga menziesii. The sequence goes on from LPNX010434269.1 coordinate 49,812, forward strand.
ATACCTGGTCAGATGGAGAGACTTACCCACGAAGGATGCTACATGGGACGAAGATAAGATAAGATAAGATAAGATAATTTTATTTATGTCCAACTAATGACCACAAAGTAGATCAACAGGACTGTTGTTTACAATGATGTCCATACAGAGCAAGAGAGAAGATCTTACAACATCTCGCATTGGAATTGCTTGAGGACAAACAATCTCAGGAAGGGAGGACTAAGATGCCCTCTTTCACTTACAAGGTTGACTAAGTAGCCTATTAGATTCCCATAGGCTATAGTCACCATATCTAGGAATTACCTTGGTGCCATATAGCTTCGAAAAAGAGCTTTGCTTACAAAAGTGGTTAAGTGGTATTGGATGTCCCATGGTATTATCCATGGTATTGGATTCAAAAAGAAGATTAAAGAAGAGGAACTCATCCATCATAAGCATAATTGATTTGGATATCTTGTGACCATCTAGAGGTTTTCCAGAGTTTTTGTTAGGGTTTGGATAAACCCCTCCATCTCTTACTTAGTTTCGATAGTGAGACATCTCCCCTAGCTAACTCATTCATTGAACCAGTGAGAAGTCAAATTCATTTGCTATAGTTGTCATCCTTTCGAAGGTCGATTTCTCTTGATTAAAGACATCTTCAAGTGTGGAGGGACAGATTGCTAGTGTTGGGAATCTAATCCTTGGGTTAGCACATACCCATGTTGTTGTACTATTATCAATGTTCCCCCAAGTTTCCGGGACGCGGGAGTGGGGAAACACACATTGGGGACGTGTGGAGACCACCCCCAAATTTTAGCGAAATTCGGGGGGGGGGGGCGTCCAAGTCTTAATAAAAAANGTCTAGCTCTTAATAAAAAATAATATTATAAATTATTAAATCCTAGCAATAACAATTCAATAATTCATCCCATGTAAATTACTAAAAGTAAATAATAAATAGTAAATACTAAGTTTATCATTGTGCAATGTAAATTAGAGTATAACAAATTAATAATACAAACATGTTATACAATTCATCATGATAATTTTCAAATTTGTCATTTGAATCTTGATATTCATATTTCTAATTTTGGTCATTGTAATTGAAAAATTGAATCAATGATATTGCATGCTAAAATAGTGAAATAGTAAATTACTAAAGACTAAGCCTGAAATAGAGACTAAACGACAATTAAAATTAAAATTTTGTTTTTTTTAACTGAAATTGGGAAAATCATGGGGGGCGTCTATGAGCTCCCCAGTTTCAGGAGGGGTGTGTGGGAGCCCCCCTTCACCGGAGTGCGCTACAAAATAAAGGGACGCGCCCCCTTATGTGTTTCCGATAGTTTCCTAATTTTGGGGACGCTGGGAAACATTTTGCTCGGAGCCCCCGAATCACTGGGGCGCAGGGAACGAGGGGGGCGCTCCCCCGACACTAGGGCGAGTCCCGGTCACTGACTATTATTATTAATCCTTTTCATGAGAAAAGGAAATGATAAGTCATAGGGGAGACCAAGGGCCACCCGTGAGTCCAAGAGGCCACTTGGAATATAACTTCAAGGGTCACTTTTCTTATATATATGTACATTAGTTATGAGAAGTAAATGTGCTTTCATGCTTATCTTTTTGGTTTGTGTGGTTATCCTATTTGCCTAAATTGGCTTTGTGTTTCCCAATATTATTTCTGCCCTAATGGGCTCCTTATAGCAGTGTTCCACGGGGACACGTCCCGCAAGGTCGGGGACGCATTTCCACGTTTCTTGCGTCCCGGGGACTTGGGGACTCCTGGGCGAAACTTTCCCTCCCCAACCACGCCCCTGGGAATTTTTTTTTAATGTTTTCCCATTATTTTCACATTTTACAATTCCTACTTGGTACTACTTAGAAAATAAACTGATATATTTAGTATTTACATTGCAAAATCATTAATATACATCAAATGAATTATTATTTTTGATATTTTATTTTATTTTTATAATTTTAGAGACGTCCCCACGTCCCCCCCAAATATCCCTAAATTTGGGGGTGGTCTCCACGTGTCCCGAATGTGCGTTTCCCTGTTCCCACGTCCCCTCGTCCCGGAAACTTGGGGGAACATTGCCTTATAGTGGTGTTAGAGCTCTTTTGAGCCTGTGGCCTGTGCTCAGACCTGGCCATTCAACTTCCCTCTGCATAGTCATTATGCCTGCATTCCCTGCTTTATTCTGTGCTAAATTTGCAGATCTGAATCTTGCCATATTCTGCCTTCTCCTTGAGTAATTGTTCACCTACAAAGCCTAATTTGGGAGTGCATTATTCTTATCCAACGTATTTATGGCCAAGAAGTTATTTCTCTCTACATGCATTGAGAGCCAACTGCTTAGACCTCGCCCTCCAACCGTTAGTAATACAACTGCGTTTCAAGTATTTGGCATATTCTCTTTCACTAACCCTAATTTTTGAACGAAACTCTAGTCTCTTGTATCTCATGTAATGTGAAAGGATGGTGAAAGAATTGTGAAGTAAATTCTCTACTAGAATATCTCCGCGGACAGGTGCTATATTATGAATTAGTTTACTATATGCTGCGAATAGCTCGATTTGCCACCTCCATCATTTGCAAATAAAACCTATGGTGAATCACATGGTGAAGACTCTCTCTCTTTGCTTTGATTACTATGGTTGAAGTCCCCACTGCACGCTTTCAGAAGGACGACCCGCTTCCCTTTGGGAGTATTTTCATTGGAATACTTTCACATCCTTTTGGAATTACACCTTGCATCATCAACCGTCGAGAGTTGGAGATGCTTAGAACCAGTGTTATCGAAACCGGTTCGGTTCAAGCAAAGCCAACTGGTTCGACCAGTTTACAGTGTTTGTCGGTCCAGTTAGGGCCTCGAACCGTTTGGGCCAGAAATTGATCACAAACTGCTATTGAACTGACCAGTTACGTACAGAACCGACTCAAAATTGTCGAACTGGCTGGTTTTCACTAGGTCCATATGGAACTAGCTCGATCTATACACCGTCGTACGAGAGAGACCACAAACCCACAAAACTCGATTTTTTTTAAAGAAAACATAAATTCCCTAATCTAAAGGATATATCTTGGTTCAGAAATTCAATGCTATATTACACTCGATGCTATTTTGGTTATTTGAACCTGTACTTGTTATATATATGGGAAACTTTGCATATTTGTGTATTAATAGTCTGGATTCATATGTATGCACATGAATATATATGTTTTTTTACAAAATATGAATATTATATGTATTTTTAGTCTACTGTTTTTTTTCCTGGTTTTTTTTTGGTTTCGAGGTCGGTTCTCACTTTGGGCTCTGTTGGTTCGATGACTGATTTGGTTCTACTAACATTGCTTAGAACTATTGCTTGAGAGATGAAGTTGGAGCTACATCTAATATGCTTAAGAGCTGAACTTGAGGACTGTGGTGTACTGCAAAGAAGTTAATATTTGATTTGCTCTTTTTATTGCTAGTCTTATGTCTGTTCATGAAGGTAGTGATGTGAATACGAATTTTGTAAGCAATGGTTTTTATTCTTTTGTGAACTGAAGAGTTGTGTTGAGATGCAAGAATGTAGCTAGAGCAATTTGATTTTTTTGCTGACATGTTGTTACCAACTGAGTTACACTAAGTTGGATTTCGAAACGTGCCACTAAAGACGAACGTTTACTTGTTCAATTTTCAAGTTCAGAAGTCCTTGTAGGCCTTCTTAGCCCCCCCCCCCCCTTTTTTATTTAAAAAAACATGTTTATGTTGATTGAATTGTCATTGATGCCAACATGGACTTGCATTGGCCCCACAGGTTGTCATTGATGCCACCAAGTACCACTTGCAGTGCACATGTATGGATGATCTCAATATCCTGACATACAATGCCATGGAGCCCTTACAAAGATGGTTTGTGCCTTGAAGCACCTTGTATCCAGTTGACAAGGTCCTTGTACCCACAAGGTTGGATCTTGGAGCCACCACCTTGTTGATGATGCTGAAGACCCTGAAGATGGTGCTGAAGATCTTGTGGATGATGGAGAAGCCCTTGATGGGTTGGAAAAGCATTAATGACCCATTATCTGGTCAATCATGCTCTGATGGTGTCATGGTACCCTAGGAGAACGCTAGGAAACCCCACATGAGGTAGCATGATGAATCTTGACCCTTGGAGGTCTCCTTGTGTGGTTGAGGTGGTTGAAGAAGTCCATGAAGTCTCCTGCTTGTTGAAGAAGCTTTTGTAGAAGTTCTTGAAGCCCAGTGCTTGCACTTGAGGTGGTTTGATGGTCTGTGCAACCTTGAAGGAATGGTGAAGGTAATATGGGTCACTTATAGCCCTTAGAACCCTTGAAGATGGTCCTAGGGCATGAGTAAGACTTGGCACCCACATAGGGTGGCATGATAGCACTTGGACACTTGCTTGCATGCACTATGGCACCTTTAATGGGGTGCTTGGTCGTACATGTCATGATGATGGGTTCCTTGATGACGATGTGGAGGACATCCTTGCTTGATGGCATACAACAAACCCTTGGAGGACACCCTTAAACTTAAGCACTTGAGGCTGATTTTTGAAGAAGCCTTGGGCATGTTGACCATTAAAGATTTGTGTGACAAAATAAAATAATAATATACAACCCTAAATGACGTGCTACAAATTAAAAAGAAAAATATTTCAACTCACTTGAAGTCTACCCTAATTTTGAGGATGTGGAAAACTTAAAAAGAGTATATAAACTCTCCCATCCTCACTCCAAAATTACCCAACGAAGACAAGAGGAAGGATTCGCCGACTGAGGAAATTCGATGGTGGGAGCAGTCCTGAAATTGTAGCAGCAACAGTCAAGTGACAATCCTAAATTCACAAAAGAAGATGGTGTATCACTGAAGGTGAAAATTCGGAGGAGCAGTCAAGCGCTTCAACAATCTCGAATTTGGATGGAGGAGACACCAGCATAACATATAGTCTACATTGATCCGAGTTTGAAGTTTGGAGGGTTTCCACAAACCTAAACAGTCCGATTTGTTGACAGTCTACTAGCATACATCTTGGCAGTCCGAGTTTGCAAAGGGAGACACAATCCTGAGTTTATTTTGTGAAGGAGAGACACAGTCCTAGTTTGGGACTTGTTTTGGGGTCCCTTCTCAACACACAGTTCGAGGTGTTGACTGTAAACAGTCCGAAGTTGACAGTGATACACAGTCCTTTGAAGAAGGTCTTCTTAGCTCAAGGTTGGAGTTTATACACAGTCAACAGTTCAAGACGACACACAGTTCAAGGCATTCGAAGCAGAGCTCTCTAAGGTATATTCACACTCGAATAATCGAAGAAGCATGTCCATGTATGTTAAGTTTGAAGTATGTTGAAATAGTATGCACAAGGTAATCAAGCCTAAGGCATCTGAAAGTATGAAGTTGCTTCATCTGGTTAAGCTCTGATTTAAGTTGACTGAGGCAGTTTAAGTACAACTCAGGTTTAATTTATGTGAACACTGGTTCATTGATGGCATTTGATCTTGGAATATTAATATAGTATCACTGGGTTGAAGTTTGATATTAATGTCTGAACAGATGTAGATCCATGGTGATTTATTTATGATGATAATGCCTTATACATGATGATGCAAACCCTATGATGCATACATGATGCACACTATGTATACTATGATGATAATGCATACATGACTGCCCTAGGATGATGATGACTGGAATTGACATACAATCTATGCATAGTCAAGCTTGAAAGGTAAGATCGCTATGATGATGATAATGATGTATACAGTGGCATATTTACATTGACACATACAATAGTAATGTATTCAGTGGTGTATACATGCAGTAGAGTATAAGCAGTGAAGTATACAGTGATGTGAAGAATACAATGGTTGTGAAACAATGATACTTATATCTTATGATGATGTAAATGTACAGTGATGTGTGAGGATTTATGTTGATTCATACTCTATTCATTGTCTACACTATGATGATGCTTTGATAAGCATACTTGGTGCACATGATGTTGCATACTTACACTCCATGAGTTGATGTATGACTGCCCTAGAACATATCATCAACTGGTACTCTTGATGATGATGGTGAGATATAGATGAGCATATTGAGCAAGCAAATAGTGATGAGCAGAGATTGATGTGCAGAGGTACATGAGTAGAGATTGATGCAAGATAAGTCTCGTACTTGAGGATTGGACTCCTCAACCCTTTCTTAGTTGGAGCTAAGAAAACCGGGCTAGGTCTTGTTACAAGAGTTGGTGCTCTTTTTATCAGTTGGTGTTGATCATAATCAAGAACATTGTAGTCTTCCATTACCATAAATAAAGAATAAAATTACATATATTCTTGTGTCTCTTTTGATGTGATCATTGTGCTTATACCTCATGGTTGATTTAGCTAAAGAATATGATGATAGCATAATGCTTGATAAACTCTGATTGATAATTGAAGGTAAAAAGTTTAAATTGCTCTCACACTGATTCATCCCCCCTCTCAGTGTGGCCATTGTGTCCAACAGTTCATACCCCATGGGGAATTGTAATAAAATGAGTTAGCATGATGACTTTATGTAAGAGGTTTGGTTTCCTAGGACTTAATCATCAACACATTATTCTAAGGTGTTTTTCCTTGTTAATTATTTATCGTTTTTAAGCAATAAATAATTTTTGAGTTTTTCACGTAACCCTCCAAAGCTGGAATAATTGTTTTGATGGTTAGGCCTTGAGAGGTTATTAAAACCTATGTGTCAATTTATATTATCATGCTAATCATTATTTTGAGTCATTATGAACATGTCCCAAGTCCCCATAGTTTTATTTTTAATTTCTGGAAAAAAAAATTATATATATATA
>LPNX010434269.1:56786-165177 GCA_001517045.1 Pseudotsuga menziesii
CTGCAAGGAATCGCTCCTGATTCGTGCTCTGGGAGGAATCACGATTCCTTATCGATTCCTCTCGAGAGCAATTTTCGGAATCGTGATTCTCTAAAAAAAAATTCGCACCCTGACTTTTTTCAAAATCGCTGAGGGAGCGATGCTCCCGAAGCGATTCCGCAACGCTCTTGGGTCGATTCCGACCCTAAAAAAACACTCCTGAAATCGTTCCCTGAGCGATTTCGCGTCTTTGAATTTTTTTTTCTCATTTTTTTCTTTTTTTCAAAAGAAAAAAGTTTTTGGGTGATTGCCCATGGTTTAATTAGTGTTTATAAACACTTTTGGCCTCCATTTGTAGTCATTCTATTCCTCATTTGCTTGTTTTCATTTTTCTTGCTAGGGCTTTGAGTGGCTTTGCTAGTTGTTTGACAACGAATTTGTAGGAGCTTGGAAGGGAGGTTGGAGGGGAGATTGAAAGCTTCTATTTGTGAGAGCTGGGAAGGAAGATTGAAGGCTTCCATAGAGACATTCAACCATCCTTGAAGAGCTAAAGAGGTAGGCTCTAAAAACCCAATCTTTGTTTGTTTTTAAAAAAAATATTTCACTATGTTAAAATTTTAAATCTTATGTGTTTTTTTCCTACCCTCTCCAATTTCTTCTTCTCCATCATTTTATTGTAAGCAAGAAGTGATTCTCATATTGAATCAACAAGCATGATGGGTATGTGGTTTTTGTTTTTGGTTCTGATTCTTCTCATGATGATGGTGGTGGGAAGTAGATTTGGTGGTGGCAATGATGAGGATGAAGAGATAGGGAGCCGTACATACCATGGAGAGGAGGAGGAGATTGAGAGTGATGAGGGGCCAAAAAAAGACACAACACCTTTGTGGAAGTATGTGACAAGGCTTGGGGGAGGGAGAGGGGGTTGAGCCACAAAGTTTACATGCCTCCATTGTAATAAAACTTACATAGGTTCATATACCCCTGTGAGAAAACATTTGTGTGGGATTTATGCCATGTGATCAAGGTAAGGCTACTGGAGTCAAAACATGTGACAAAGTGTCAGGTAAAGAAAGAAACAAATACAGGATAGAAGAGGAGGCCGCTCAAAACAATTCCAATAGATCAAGGGTTGAATCTAAATCCCCACAGAGAATGTTTAGTGGTGGATCTAGATCATCATCCACCCATGCTAGTGGATTCTCTCCTATGCAAAAAACATTATCAGATTTCCTTGACCTTGGTTGCAAAGATGATGTGGGTTCAAAAGTTTATAGGTTTCTCTATGCATGTGGTGTGCCATTTAATGTTCTTCGCTCACCCTATTGGCATGAAATGGTACAAGCCATCAATGGTGCCCCTAAAGGATATAGGAGCCCTGGGTATGACAAAGCTAGAACCGTGGGACAGGGAAAGAGCCAAAATCAATAGTGCTCTTGGAAAGTTTACAAATGATTGGTCGTTATATGGGGCATCCATTGTATCTGATGGGTGGACAAATGTTAAAGGCAAGCCATTGAGAAATATTTTTGGTGTGTCTGCCAATGGTGCGGTCTTCCTTTCAGCTCATGACTACTCAGATCGCTACAAGACTGGTATCAATATTGCACGACCTTTACTTGACACCATTCAAACAATTGGGCCATGCAATGTCATTCAAGTCATCACAGATAATGCTGCTAATTGCAAGGCAGCAGGAGCAATCATTGAGGATAAGTATCCCAAAATATTTTGGTCAGGGTGTTTGGTTCACACATTGAACCTTTTGATGCATGATATTGTTAAGATGAAGGACCCTAGTTACCGATGGATTGGTGCCTTGTACAAGAGAGGTAAGAAAATGATAAAATTTATCACCAATCATAGCATGGCCCACCACATTTTTCGCAATAACTCTAGGTTGGAGCTATTGAAGATTGTGAAGACTAGATTTGGTAACTACTACCTCGCCTGCAGGAGGCTTTTGAAGGTAAGAGAGGCGTTGGCTAGTATGGTTTCAAGTGATTCATGGCAGGGATTGAAAGACAGAGTTGCAAGTGCATCTGATAGACATGACTTTTAGGAGGTGGAGGACACCGTTCTTAATGGTCATTTCTGGACACAGGTTAAATATGTTCTACAGTTCACCAAGCCCGTTTTTAATATGATTCTTTTTGCAAATACAGATCAGACGGTGATTCAAAAGGTGTATGAGCAAATGGATAGCATGCTTGGTCATATTAAAGACATTGTTGAGGAAAGAGATGCAATCTTGTATGGCCATATTCATAAACATGTGGTCAAAAGGTGGGATAATTTGAATGTTCCACTCCACGCCCTTGCATATGTCCTTACCCCAAAATATTATTCTCCATCTTGGTTGGCCCATCTTGCACCTGGCGGTGGAGATAGGAAAAGACCACACACAGATCCAGAGGTGCAAAATGGGTATATGCTTGCATTAGACATGTTGGTCCCTGATGAGGAGGAGTGTGCTCAAGTACAGAGTGAATTGAGCCAATACATCAGTGAACATGGAGTCTTTGGTACCTTGCATGCAACCAAAGATCGAGAGAGGTTGGATCCTATCCGTTGGTGGAACCTGTATAGCAGTGGTGCCACATATTTGCATAAATTGGCAGTGAGGGTGCTTTCACAGGTTGTCAATAGTTCTTCTGTAGAGAGGTGTTGGAGCACCTACAGCTTCATCCACAACGTCAAGAGAAATAGTTTGAATACAGAACGGGATGAAAGCTTGGTTTATGTTCATTACAACTTGAGGTTGTCGTCCCATTATTGTGAAGCAACCAAGAATGATAGAACTTTTTTGACTTGGGACAACAATCCAGAGGAGGCTAATGTGGAGGATGGAGCCATTGCATTAGAGCGCTTGGAGGATGAACTATTGGGTGATCATGAGGGTGATCCAATTCATACATCAGGGATGCCACCCCCAACCACCAGCAGGTTTACAGATGCAGGAGTTTTGCCTTTAGCTTCACAACATTCGACAATCCATGGGGGGCATTCATCTTCTTCTTGTGTTCCACGATCACTTCCAGCAGCTCTTATTCCACCTAGAACACGAGAAAAAAAAATGGAAGTTTCTCGTGGCAAGAGGAAAACTTAGTAGATTAGTAGATAGTATCATAATACTTTGTATTTCATGTTTATTATGGCCTATTTTGTAAACAATATGGCCTACTTTGAAGTTTGAAGTTTGAACTTTAAATTGTTTATTGCATCTTGATTCTTATCATCTTATGATCTTACAACTCTTTGGTATTGAATATGATATTATGATGCTTTGTTTCATTTCATGGTTGATGTTACCTGTTAGACTGTTAGAGTTTGTTGATGGCAAATATTATATGTTCAAATTTGAAGATTGATGTTGTTGATGATTAATCATTTGATGACAATGCTACAAGTCATAGCTCCTAGATGATCAATGTTATATGTGACATATGTATTAATGGTTATATCTATGTTTTCTATAGCTAATTTGGTACAATACATGTTTTTTTTAATATATATGCATCAAAATATATTAAAATATATATTATATAAAATACGTTCCCAATTCAGAATCTTTTGAAAATTTCGCTTTTCACTCCCGCTCCTAATAGCGTAGGTTTTTGCCATGGGTTGCTCATTTTCTAACTTACAGCATCCACTTAACCACTAGACCCACTTTCCTAAGTTTTCGAGTCATTATTTAATCCCAAAATTAATAATTACTTGAAAAATCCAAAAAAGACAAAAAATTGAGACATTTAAAAAATAAAAGATACTTACTGAAATCGAATTTTATGACTTTGCAAAGTAAAGGGGCAACTACCTGGGCAAGTTTGGCAAGTCAAACATTGTCGTTTCGAAAAGAACCAAGAGTTGGAAATTTCCTCATGAGAGGTTGTCACAAATCCCAAGAGAGGTTAGTAAATTTGTGAGTTACTTGAGTTTTCGGGGATGTAGCACTAGTGTTTTGGAAGTTTCCATATCTCCAACTCACATCCAACCCTTATCTAATTCATTCCAACCATTGGACACTTCACAAAAAGCAAAGTCGCTTTCATGGGTAGATGCGCACACCTCTCTTGCCCGGGATTTTTATTTAAGCGGGTATTCTTTCTTCAATTCAGACGGATGAAAAGTGTATGGAACCTCTACTTGTCTTTTGTGTAAATTTTTATCATTGATTAATAAAAGGCTTTGGAGGCTGATGCAAGTGTGGTCTATGGTGTTTGGATGTATGTTCTTTTATGCAATATTGAGATAATCTATAGATTTTTGCAAGCTTGTATATGTTCGAGATTGCTGGCTTTTGAAGGGAACCGTGTTCTAGTAAGATAGGATGTAATATTTTCATGATTGCTTATTATTGTTATTTGTAATGGAATGCTTATGAGTTTATGATTATTCTTGTTTGAATTCATATTTTTGTTGAATTTTAGCATTAGCATGAATTCCTTAAAAATTAGCAGACTGTAAGATAACAATAGACTAGTGCAATAGAAACATCAACAACATCAAATTACTGAACACGAGTTTTTCACTGGGGAAACATTTAAAGCACAAAACCCCAAAAGCATTAGTAATTCATCTCTTAAAATGAGATGACTATGTCTTCAAGAAATTCTCAAACCCTAATGGGTTTGTACCATAGATAAAAATCCACAAAAGATGATTTTACAGTGAAAATCCAAATCAGGGCTTCAAGCCCTAATTTCTTTCAGCTTCCCAAGAACTTCAAATCTACTGCCCAAATCTTTTTTGCCTTCCCAGACTTGTACGGATGACCTGCTGTCTGCCCAAACTGCCTACCTGAAGTTCGGATCTGCCTGCCCAAACTACCTAAGCCTACTATTTGTTGCCCGGATTGCCTGCTGCTGCTCGAGCCTGTTGTTCCTATCTGACAACCTACTGCTGTTGCTCGGGCCTGGTAGTAGCCACAAGAAGGAAGCCCGTGAGAGATTCGAGTTGCCTAAGGCTGCCTGTGAAGGGTCTGAGCCTACTCGAGAGGAGTTCGAGGCTGCTCGAGATGGAGGGATGTTGTTGTTGAAGAAACTGGAGTTTCTCGTGAGATGTATGCTATTGATCGAGGGTGAGTTAGGGCTACCTGAAGGTGAACTTGTTCATGCAGCTGAAGATGGTGCCCTAGCCATTGGAGAGAGAGTGGAGTCTTCAAAGAAACCCTAGCTTAGGGTTGTACTAAAATAAGTGTGGGTGCCATAGCTAGAATCCTCCATGCTAGGGCATAACCACAAAGACATCCTTCTCTCAAAAACCAGTGAAAATCTTCCTTGTGCAACTGAAGGTTGATAAGCAAGAGTATATCACAAAATGAAATGGATTGATCTTCTTTTATATCCTTTGAATCACCTGTAAGTGGACCAAAACTCCAACAAATAATATTATTTTATTCTTTAATCTTCTTGACTTTTACCTTTAGTGGTACTAAAGCACTTTTTACACTTTTACTTACTCCTTAGTGGTTCTAAGGGTCCTCAAGTATTTTTTACTTTTAACTTTAGTCTTCTTCGAGTGCCCTGTGGTCAAAACAAGTGGTCAAGGTGGTCCTTCATCTCCACTCAAAGTACATCATCATAAACAATAAAAATTACTAATGCTTTTATCTCACACTCTATGTGACGACAAGATCGCGTACTAGCCTACTAGGTGTCTTAACCAAGGGTAGCTAAGCCTTGGAGAAGATCACAAAGCCCATAGATCAAGGGTCAGAGTGTCTCACATGCCCAAACTCGATCTAGGTCTTATAGTGATATCCTAGTAACAGAGTAGGTGCCCCATCCATATGCTACATAATTTGACCCAAGGTCAAATACTTGGTAACAGACCAAGCGCCTCCATTCTCCCGGAGAATGGCCCTCAACCCTGGGCTGAGTCCCTAGTCCCGGACTAGGATAAATTCCTAGTAACTGACAAGGTTCTTCCATTAAAAAAATGGCCAATCAGCTCTACGCTGAGTCCCCCAGTACTGGACTGGTTTCACATCCTGGTCCCTGACCTGATGTCTCCATTCAACAGAATGGTCACTCAGCTCTGGGCTAAGTCCCCCAGTGCTAGACTAGTTCCACATCCTGGTCCCTGACCAGATGTCTCCATTCAACAGAATGGTCACTCGGCTCTAGGCCGAGTCCCCCAGTGCTCTACTAGTTACACATCCTGGTCTTGGACCAGATGTCCCCATTCTCCTAAGAGAATGGCTCTCAATGTTGCACAAGAAAAATCAACAATTTTCAATAAGTATTTGTTATTGGGTAACACCGGTATTTAATCCCCATTGCAAGTTTTGTATAGTTTTACAGGTTTCTTAAGTTGGAGGTTTGGATGAGCGCGTTAGCTCTACTTCTTCAGTAGTTCTTGAAGAAAAGACTTCATCCCATTGGTAACACTTTGTGGACATCTCTTTGCCTTTCTTTGCTTATTGCTCAAACTTGGTTATACCCTTCTGTCATAAAATTCTATCTTTCTTTGCGGTTACTTGTTCGTGGTGCATAGTTAAATCTCTTTAATATATTAGAAAATATCTTATCAATTTGATTTACATGTGCACTTTAAAAGTTCATATCTGATTATAAAAGTAACATTTTATAGGATCTAATTATTAACAAGTACTAATCTAGCATTTAAAATTTTCCATTTTTAAAGTACTTGAACATTTTGTCAAATTTTTTATGCTTTTATATGATTATCTAGCATATTTGACTCATATTTACTCGTTGTTTTTGTAGCATAAGTTGATCGAGTAGAGAGGCACTCTAGCGAATTTTTGAAGATCTAAGTCATTCAGAGATCCCTCTTCTCATTCTTTCTTGTGTGGCCATTTTTTCTAAGGCCTTAAGACTTGTAAATTTGTGTTTCCTATCCTACAAAGAAACACAAGTATTCTTTATTGTATTCATTGTAAAAATAGAAGCAATTGGCTAGCCAAGTGCCCACACCCCATCCCCCCAGGAGGTATTCAAATTTTCTTTTATTTTTCAGTTTTTTTTCAAGTTATTTTTTATTTTCTCAAATTAAAATTAACGAATCCGGATTTGTTCTCGGAAACGAGAGTATCGACATTGTGATTTAAACAACTCACATTTATGCTCTTGTGACCACTGGAGGCCATTGGTTGGATCGGTGGGACAATAAAAAAGGGATTGGAGTGACTAGTAATAAGTTTCACACTCTAATTAAATTCCCAAAGTGAAAGCCCGACACTTCTTGAAATTACTCGTGAGTGGAGAAATTCTGCAAGTGAAGTGGGAGTGTTGAAAAACTCTCCGAAAAATCGTCTACTTTTTAAAACGTCGCGATTTTTCCCCAAAGCCGAAAAATCGGCTAGAAAAAGTCGCGATTTTTTTAATTTTCCAAAAAGTCGCAATGGCTAAAGTGGCAAGTCCTGAATTTTTGCAAAAAGTCTCGACTTTTTCAAATAGGTCTCCATTTTGGCTAAAATGGCTAATTTTCCAAAAATTAGCCATTTTAGCCATTTTGTTGTATACTAACACCTTTCCTCTACTGTATAAATATTTTAAAAATTTGTTGTAACTTGTATTTGAAGATCAAACCATGCAAGGATAATCTATACAAAATATGTATCCTTTTATCTAAGATCACATTGGTAATTGAATTACTTTTTTTCACTATTAGGGAATTTTTTGAGCAAACATATTTTGAGTGATCATCATAGCACATTTTAGGAAAAAAAGAGCAATGTTTCAAGTGGTAGATGAGTTAGGGATAAATGTGAGGCTCATGTCGGAAATTCAATTTGGGAGGAGTGAAAAATACATCTATGTTTTATCACCAATACAAAACAAGAAATACATTTAATGGTTGACAACCAAATCAATAAAATATACCTTTCAAAAATTAGGTTTAAATCATAAGATGGAGAGACAAAATAAAAAGCATATATGAAAACCTTATATAAACTTAATCATTGGAGTGGGGAAAAATACGAAGTATGCATGGAAAATAGAATAAATTGTGAAGTAAAGCTATAATGAAAAGGAGAAACAAATAATAAGTAAAAAGGAAAAATTGGAAGAGAGCATTGATATTAGATAGCTAGATGCTAGTTTTCCTCGGATACATTTATATATGCGATGTCATGTTGTATTGGTTATCCACTTTTGAGTCCTTGATTGGACAACTATTATGTTTCCGGATATAGTATCGACTTTGATGTATCATTTTACATTTGGCATGACTGCATGATGACGATATATATCAGTGCTTTCTCCATATTTATGTTCCAATGTGTTTATCAGATGTTATTGTTGCTTTAAATGTTTAAAATTCTGAAAAAATGAATGTATTTTGTATTTTTTTAATGTTTGTCGACTTTTGCCGATTTTTCTTGATTTTTTCACCGATGTTGCTGAGAAGTTGTATTCGGGAACCTTGCCGACTTTTTGCCGATGCCGACTTTTTCAACATTGGCGGGAACTACTAGAAAGTGACTCTAGGGCACCGTTAGGCTACACTCTTGTTGGTGTAGTGTTGAACACAACCCCATGACTCTATCTAGCCCACACACCACTATGAGAGCCACTTCCAAGTAAATCCGGACATATTCCTTGTCCCCTCAGGTATATATAGAATACCATTTTCCCTTTAATAATTAGATCATTACCACACTTTTAATAAAATTGACCAAGAATCAACCCACTCCTTAATCACTCATCTAATTAATTTAAAAGGAACCAACCGAGACAACTGCAATACTTATTGAGACATCACTAGCAACCCTCATTCATGCAAGCACTCCAATAGCACTGGTCTCTTTAATATAAGGTAAGTATACCTTATTCCCACTCATGTCTTCATCTTCTGGTCTCTTTCTAACATGAGGTTTTCTGGCATTTGCGACAATCTTTTTGAGTTGTTTTCTATCATAACCATTTTCTTTTAATACTTTTGATAGATGTTCAATCTCTTTCTCTAAGTGATCTTCATCGGAAATTCTCAAGGCTCGAGTCACTAAGGTGTTGTTTACCACAATCTTTTGAGGACTAAAGTGGTGAGAGTTCGCATGCAAATACTTGTCTAAGTGATTTTTCTTCTAATAAGCCTGGTGAGCAATTGAGCCCTTGTCTTTCTTAGATATTAGCACATCAAGGAAGGGTATGCTTTTCTCATTTTCAATTTCCATTGTAAATTTTGTGTTTTCGTTTTGGTTGTTGAGGTGGGTGAAAAACCTATCAAGGTTCTTCACCCATTTTTGTATTGTTCGTTGGTACCACACAGTCCCATTGACGTACTTTTGTGGTCATTTGTTGGACATTAATACATTTTTTTTTTTATCTTATCTCTTTTCCATGTTGCCAAACCACATCGGTGTCATCCACAAAATACTTCCATCTTTTGGGTTTAAGCAAGAATGATTATATGGTTTGTCTCTCAAATCTCTCCATATATAGATTAGCAGAACATACTGCCAAGGAGCAATTATTGACTCTTAGAACTTGGGGAGACCCTAGGTTAATGGGTTCCCCCTTCATGAAATGCACCAACGGTCAAATTAAATGTATCAATGCTAAGCAAAACCCTTCATGAAATTCCGAAAATGCCAGCCATGTCAAAGAAAGGGGGCGTACTACTCCAAAGACATCAACCGCTAGGAACATACCAACTCATCAATGGGAGCATCTCATCAAATACCTACTAGCCAAATGACATCACCATGTCTATGTTGATCACATGTACCCCTTATCCATCAAATGATCGAACAATGTCATCCTGCAAGCTTGATCCTTGTGATAAATGTTACAAGTGCTAGCCTCATACAATATGAGGGGTAACAAGTGCCATATGTGCATACGAGCTTATTGCAGGATCATCGCCTTCTTTGTTTTTATATTACAGATAGCTAAACTTGATCTAACTTAGAAAATGTGCAAAAACCAACATGAATATATAGTACCTTAAAAAAATTGACAAGAGCCGTTTGAGGTGATAGAACAAATGAACAATGGAATAAATTGCAGT
Source organism: Pseudotsuga menziesii (assembly GCA_001517045.1). Taxonomy (NCBI): domain Eukaryota; kingdom Viridiplantae; phylum Streptophyta; class Pinopsida; order Pinales; family Pinaceae; genus Pseudotsuga; species Pseudotsuga menziesii. The sequence goes on from LPNX010434269.1 coordinate 66,750, forward strand.
GAAGATGGAGGATGAAGGAACAACAATATTAAGGATGTTAATATCTCAAATCACAAAGAGATTGAGTACTGCACAAGAAATGATAGAATTGAACAAATGGCAGTTGAGTACAAGCAGAGAGTTTGCATTGTCCAAAAAAAAATAGCTGTTGAGCGGTAAACTGATAAGCGTTTTTAGGAAGCAATAAAGCATAAAGGGCCATATCATTTATGCACGGCGTGATGAAGTTACCACATACTTTAAAATCACTAAAATGCTTGTATCATCTTTTGCTTATGTATCCTATAGTGCTGATCCTATATTCTACGGCATTGCCTATACAATGTGTATATGTTATGCACCTCATTTGCATACATGCAAACATGAAATTCCCGCTTCTTAATGTTCAAACTTCATCTAGATCCATCACTATTGAAATTGTTTTCTAGATGTGGGCATCAAACTTTGAAGTTATTTTCTGTACATAATGTATTGGAGGTTTTTGCCTTCACACTATTTCTCGTAGAAATATTTGTATTCATTCTTATTATATACCAGGCATGTATTTATCTCGTCTCTTTCGTTGGTTATTCAAACCAGTGAAATTGTATGAAAACAGAAAATCAATTATCTAGTATGCATGCTTATCTTAATGTCATTGTGCTGATTATTTGTCAAGAAGATGTGTCATAATTTTCATGGACTGGATTACATTATTCTTATTTGGGAGATTGTGGGTGCAGAGGAAGATGGAGACCTGCCCCCACCTCTAGGAAAGGTTCTAGACTGCATTACATCTATTGTAACTGTTGCAAAACTACCCGATATACTTGAACATGGAAAGAATATGATTGCAGCATTTCTTAATTCCCTCCGTCCTGACCTTTCATGGCAAGGTATAAGATACATGAGGACATTATATATTGTTGCAATGATTTTTTTGTTGAATACCCAAGCGTAAGTAATATGTTTTGTCATTCTTTAAACACATTCTAGCTATTTTCTATGTATTACAGTAAAATTATCAGCCTTTTCCGCAATTCGAGCCTTTTATGAAAGGCTTGGTGTAGCTGCCAGCAATTCTTCTCAACAAGCAGCTGCACAACAAACCCTTATCACTGAGGTAAGCTTAGCAATAGGCTTAATGTTACAAGCCCTATTTTTGGCAAGTTGTTATAAACAGATAAGTTGTAGTGTAAGAAATTGAAACTGATCCTTCTCTTATTCGTGTGTTCTCTGCACCTCCAGTCCTTTCAGAGCCTGTCACCACAAATACTTGAATGTATCAGCAGCATAAAGATTGCACAGGTACCTAATAAGTTGTCTTTAATTTCCTATTCATTGTTTTTGATATTGTTTATGTCCATTCTTAGCTTTTAAGTTTTTTTCACTATCTCTAGATTTCAAATTTGTATTTACTTTGTACAAACTGTTGTTTAGACATGGTATGTAAATGATTTCTTTTGTTATAAAGAAAAAATATCGAATAAATAAAATAAATTGTGTGTAAGACTTGTTACCTTCCAATTTGTACCTGTTATCACGAATCTTGTAGTTGCCCCATGAGGTGATCTTATCCAAGATGGCAGAGGGGAAAGGCAACCAAAGTTGTGACCTACGATATCCTAGACCTCTGAAAGAATTCAAATGTCACACCAGTCAAGGATACCGACACTTTAGACTCAGTGAAAGTAATAAGCCCATGGGGCGTCCCTATAACCAAGATCGCTAAAAATGAGGAAGATAAGTCGATAACCCAGGGAATCTTGATTATACCTCTTAGTAGGATAGTTAATTAGAGTTTTGCACAGTTACTAAGAGATTTCGAGAGTCTATATGAAAAGCCCCAATTTACCTTTAGGGTTTTAAGCATGGAAACTGGATCTAGGGGTAAATGGTGAAATTAAGTGAAATTGGACACTCGGATTGATTGCTTGGTGAAAGATAAGGTGATTGGAGGTGATATTAGCAATATTCAGTTTGCGGATCTGAAAATACCCTCTCCTCCCAAGGAGTGCATCTTCCCCTAAGAAGCAGACCAGTGTGTTAGATGGGCAAATGGAGTTCGATGATCGTGAAAGTTTAGACTAAGGGGTTTTATGATTATTCCAAACTGGGTTTTAAGTTTTATACACCCCCACAAAATAAAACCTATAGATTGGTGAGATTAGGGTTTTAAATGAGGGTTTGATGAAAGGAAAATGCAAACCCAATTAGATATTGGGAAAAAGGATAGATCTTACCTGGGAGAAACTTACCTGATGTTTCCGAGGATGAATGCCAAGTGACGAAGATTTTTTCTGCATCGATCAAGTGGAAGAACGATGAAAATCTAGTTGTGTTGAAATCGCACAAGGAAGCCAAATGTGTCGTGTCTCCTACCAAACCAAGTAAATAACAATGAGAACATCAAGAAAAAATGATAAATGCTGACGAGAAGTAAAAAATGAGAGAGTATGAAATCGTAAGATAGAAATATTCCATGTAACCACACAATTCAGAAAAGAGAGCAAGGCGGATGTCTCCCACAGGTGCGCCCCTCTCCAAATCAACTTCCCTGTCAAACAAATAAAATGGATCCAGAAAAAATCTGCCACAAATTCACCAATAATCTCCAATGCAAACAAGAAATAATGTTAGTCGATCACAAAAAACATTCTTCAATCATCCATATAAGATGAGATCCCAGAAAAAATTCTCTAATATTCTTCAAGTGCCAATGGTGCCAAATTTCCTGATGGGATACAATGAAGGGGGTCTCTCCTTTATATAGCTTTTGAGAGACGCAAACCCTAACTTTCTTTTACATCCAACGGTTGAGATTATAACATCATCGACGGTGGAGATTACTATTACATAGATCAATACATGGATCAAGTTGACTAGATCAAGGGGGCGGACTTTTTACCCAATGATGTCTTGTCTAAGTCAAAACATAAGATAACATGAGATATAACGTGATAATACATCAAGGTGGTTCTCAATTCTCCCTAGGCCCCATTACAACATCAAATCATAAGATATAACAATGTGATACATCATATAGCCAAGGTGAGGGTCACCCCTTGGGGGATGTCCTCACCAACTTAGCCAAATAAATAATGTTGGACAAATTGATCACTGAAACTGGTAAAGAAGTGTCCAAAGAGCCATAATACATCATCTAGATAGATTTTCCTGCCATTTCCTTGACCATACAAGCCAAATCGATTTTCCCAGTGGTTTCCTAGTTCATTTTATGATGGTACAATCTCTGAAAATCATAAAAATCATCATATCTTCCTTCAGACTGAGAACTGGGGCGAACTCACTATATAGGAATATATCGAAACATAGTAGAATAGCATAAGTGACTACTCATACCCCCTGGAACACTGTGGTGCTCTAGGAGAAACAAAATAACTGCAATAATATTATAATCTGACCAATAATAAAGTGAGAATAATCACTGATCATGCAATCTAAGGGCAAACTCTGAAAACAGAAACCACAGTATTGGTGCTAGGCATGTTTGGAGTAAATATAAGCACTGTCTAATTTTTAGCCACTGCCTTGGCAACTGTGTTTGACATGGTCAACTAAGTTGACTAGGTCAAAATATCCAAATTGAAGGTGAGATGTTGAACCAAGCTGAACCTGCAAGAATCCAATGTAAGAAATGCCCCAAGATGTATATTAAAAGCCAACTTAAATCATGTCATTTAGAATCATGGTGACTAATAATAATAGTGACCGATAAGATATACCTGTGTTTTTTGAGGAATCATGTAATCTTTTGGAAGTCTCTTGTATATGCCATACTTACAAAGTTTAAACAATTTGCTAATGTTGGGAGAGGATGGAAAACAAGGCTAAGTAAAGGGTGATGACCTCTAGTTGGTTTTGACCATGTGATCTCTCCGAATGATGACAAATACACTCGACAAGAATGACATGTGCATGACAGATAGCAATAGGGGATGGTGGTGTCTCACAAATGGATAAAGTACTTGGGCTTGTTTCCTTTAGACTCTAGCAAGTTTTTATATACAAATTTGACAATTTGGAACACTAGTCAACCTTCAAAGGAAGGTTCCCTGGAGAGCCTTCTGGGCCTCCAGAAAATGACAAAGACAAAACCTTTGCAGGCTAGTCTCACCTTGTTCCCTGTAGGGACAAATGAGTCGAACACGATTTAAGGAGTGAGTGCTCATCCTTTGACCATTGACTTTTTCAAACAACTTTTAATTTTACATAAGATAATAGCCAACCTCCAAAGGGAGGTGCCCTGGAAAACCTTATGGGCTCCAGTAAATGACTAAGGCCTAGCCCCGCTGCCAGTGAGCATCCATAACCTCGACGGGTTTGCCTCACCCAGTTACCCTTGTGGGGGGTAAATGAGCCTAACATTATACAAGGAATGAGTGCTCAACCTTTGGCCACTAACTATGTTATAACATTTATACTTTGCATCATTTAGATATAACATTCATTCATTTCGATGCTTTAGTGTTTAAAGGCACTATTGGCTAGAGCACTTGTTTTGAGTACTAAAGGAAAACCATGTGGTGAACTTGGCCACATTGGCTAAGCCACATACTTCATAGCCAGAGACACAGAACAACATGGAATATATTATGCACAAGTGTCAAGATGGGGAAAAGATCTTCAATCTCAGAAGTCTCAATCAACACAGGTCATGGGAGAAAAACAATTACGGATGAATTGGATGGATGGGGACAAATGATACATGGAACCAACATAGCACTAAGGTTTAAAATTTGTGTAAAGCATGGCATAAACAATAGTCTTCAACATTAGACTCTTTAATCATTGGCAACACAAGTTTTAGTACACATGTAATATAAGTAGAGGTCACCATGATCATCCTAATATAACAAGCTTAGGTGTTTAACATACATCAAAAAACAAAATCCAAACAAGGATCCATATACCTGTCTCTATCTAATATGCCCATCTGTAACTATGCGCACCATATCTGCTATTCTGCTCGAATGAATTAGGTCACCACCAAAATCCTCTCAATGGACAAGGAGGTCTCAATCCTGGCAAGGAAACAATCTGAAACTGCTGCTAAACAAAGGCTATGAATGGCTCAAGAAATAATGATCCATGCTGAAATCCCATCTGAATGAATAGCTCAGAACAATAAAGAGATAAATTTGTATGTTGCATCATGGTAGCCCAACTGCAATATATATGTGATAACAGTACGTAAGTGGAAAAAGTTCCAATCCACAGGTACAAACCAAAGGCAACCTTGGATTGGTTACTAATGTCATTGTTGTTGCACAACCTAGCAACCCTCAATTTGCAACGGGGAATCGGCTGTTGTAGATTTTTTAGATAGGTCTCATTGAAAATCCCAGATCCCAACCTGGCCTTAAGTCTCAATAAGACACATGCATGCACTAAATCCCAAGTTTTCAATCCCAGAGAAGGTATCTACTATCAACATATACACTAAATTATAACTTAAAGCACGTAAGATCTATCTACAACTTAACACAATATAGCAATCACACATGAAACTGAACACAATATTTTCAATCAATTGTGTTAGAAAGTGGCAACAACGAAGGTCTTCTATCATTTGCATGTGTCCTTGCTTGATAGAATACATAAAACAGGAAGCCAGATTGATCATTGCCTTTATCCAGAGTTTATACTTAGGAAAAGTGCATTATGTGATCTAATTTTAATTTGACTTAATGGGGGTACTTTTATAAAGTTCAAGTGAAAAATAATTTAAGTGATGGCTAATCTAATATTATCCATTGATCTCATCGGAGGATCTCATCCATTGATCCATAGTGAGAGTTAGAGTTTTCAATTGGCCATTAAGTTAAAAGGAGATTTATTTGGTGGAGAGGACACACAACACAGTTGCTTTGACATACTCATTGTCAGAGAGAGAATTATTGCTAATAGCTTTTCAGCCGGAGAGTGAGAGAGAAAGTTTGCAGGAGAATTTTTGCAGAGAGTGAGACTGAAGGACATTTATCTGGAGATCAAGAGGACAACATTGGCGAATCGGAGAGGCTGAACTCAGTTACGTAGAGGGGTTGTACATGTGACGCATGAAATCGTATGCGTGACACAAGCAGTCATACGCGACCATGTGGGTGACGTCAACATCTATACGAGTGACACAGAGGTCGTACAGGTGACGCAGGGGCCGTACAGTGTGACGCAGGTTTTTATGATTTTGTGGGGTTTTCTCTATGAGTTTCGGCTATGCCATTTTTCCAAGTTTGGTAAAATCAATTTCTAGATTGTACTGTTCTATATCTTGCTAATAAAATTATCTACTCAGACTGCTGCACCGGTTTTCCCATCTTGGGTTTTTCCGGTGGTTTCCATACCAAAAAATATTGGTGTCTCTATTGATGTGATTGTTGTTATATTTTTCTCAGTATTTATTTTCTGCTGCAATATTTGTGAAGAAACTCATTTGTTGTTATCAGTAATAAAAAATTTAAAAATACTGGGTAACTCAAGATTGGGTTTGAAGGAAATTTACATGGTACCAGAGCTCTTCTAAGCAGATATGAGAGAAAGCAGCAGTATTGGATAGATCAGGGGCAAATCTATTGAAGACTCAAACCTAGAGTTTCAAATCTAGGGTTTGACAGGTACACCTCATTATGGTCGTACAGTTGAGAGTCAAGGATAGACTCCAGGGGGCTTAGAACTTTCCTACATGGAAAGAGGATCATGAGGATCTTGGATTTTAGTAATGCAGAGGAGCATATTGACTCTAAGAAGGTTGTGCCCACATATCCGACAAAGTTGGCTAGGTGGAAGAAGGTGGATTCTAGGGCCATGTTGATTATCTTAGATGGGGTGAAGGATCACATAGTCTCTCACCTGTCCGGGAAGAAGACCGTATTAGAAATGTGGACGGCTTTGGAAATCCTTTAACCAAAGTAAGAACGAGAACTGGAAGATGGTGCTACAGGAGAGACTGAGAAGCACCAAGATGGCCATAGTGAGAGTTAGGGTTTTCACTTACCCATTGAGTTAAAAGGAGATTGATTTGGAGGAGAGCACACACAACATAGTTGCTTTGATATACTCATTGTCAGAGAGAGAGTTCTTGCTCGTAGCTTTTCAGCTGAAGAGTGAGAGAGAAAGTTTGCAGGAGAATTTTTGCAGAGAGTGAGACTGAAGGACATTTATCCAAAGATCGATAGGACGACATTGACAAATCGAAGAGGTTGAATTCAGTGATGCAAAGGTGTTGTACAAGTGACGTAGGCAGTTGTATGCATCCATATGGGTGATGTCAGCATCCGTATGGGTGATGTCAGCAACCGTACAGGTGATGTAGAGGTCGTACGAGTGACGCAAGGATCGTATAGTGTGACGCGGGGCCATACAATTTTGTGGGGTTTTCTTTGTGAGTTTTGGTTGTGCGATTTTGCTAGGTTGAGTAAAATCAATTTCTGGATTGTATTGTTCTATATCTTGCAAATAAAATTATCTCCTCAGACTGTTGCACCTGTTTTCCCATCTTGGGTTTTTTCGGGGGTTTCCATACCCAAAAATATTAATGTCTCTATTGATGTGGTTGTTGTTATATTTTTCTCAATATTTATTTTCCGTTGCAATATTTTTGAAGAAACTCATTTGTTGTTATCAGTAATAAAAAATTTAAAAATACTAGGTAACTCAAGATTGGGTTTTAAGGAAATTTACAAATTGACACTGGAAAAACCCTTGCAGGAAAACCAGTAAGAGAGTATAGAACAACTTTTATAATCTTTACCAGTTTACAATAGAGTAATCCAACATGGGCTTATCTCTAAGCCACACAGGTTGTGATGGTCAAGTCTGATCTAATGGACTGCAAGGGGATGCACCCCTTTGGATAACTGCGCCCTTCACTATAAATGAATGTGCTCCTCACTCTGATAGGATCTATCTCTAAACTACTATACAACTAGGACCTCTCGCTCTCCTGCCTTTGGATCGCTATCAAAGTGATGCCCTCTCTTTATCGGTTGAACTCTATCTCAAAGCTCGCCCTCCCTAGTGAAATGCGCCCCTCTCCTCCGGAAATGCACCCCTCACTAATTGGTGAATCAATATTGTGCTTTGTAGCTAGATCAACCTCACTTGAAAAAAATCTGTCTCCAAAGTGTCTTCCCTCTGCCACAGATGAAGTGAACTCAATCTATCTCAAATTTGAACCCTGTCTCTCTACCAGACTACGCCTTCTCCTCTCAAGAATGCGCCCTCTTGCATGCACTGATTCTCCCTCCTCTTTGATCACTTTATTCACAAAAGCAATGACTGAATTTTGCCCCCTGAATGCCTTTTTCAAATCTGTCGGTGAGATTAGGATTCCAAAACCCTAATTCAAAATTCATGCAAAAATCACATTTCTGCATTAAAAGAGTGCATTAAAAAATGCATGCATGCATGCACATGCAATGTGCAAATCTCATGCACAAGCATCATGCATATTTCATGTACATGCACATGCATCATGCATCTCACACAACAACATTAAAAACTTGTGCATCACTGCACACCTCGCATCCAACTGGAAGAAGTCACTAAAACCTTTGTATGTCTCCATTACTGAATCCATGACTACTGGTAGAGCGTTTCTCGCACACCATCTCCCTGCCTATACTGATAGTGTACCTTCAGGCAAGGCAGAACCACATTAAGGACATCTCAAGATACACATATCTCTAACAACTGCTAAACTGGCAAAACCTCAAGACAATACCCCTAAGTGTCACATGGGTAAAATCCTCTCTCTTTAGGTTTCCCAAGTCCACCGAAGCAGACTTGGACTAACCACGGGAGCTGAGTCCTGACTCTAGCCAAATTTTCTTGGGTATTTCCCAGAAGATACCATCTTTCCCACAGTACTTGCTTAACCTCTTTCTCAAGGAAACAATGTGCTTGAGTAAATTAACAAGGGCCTGAATGTGGCACACTGTGGGCACTGCTAAGGGGTTTTAAGTTTAATGTATTGAAATACCCCGTAAGCGAAATGTTAAAAATTAGAGTAACCAGGTGAGATCTAGAAATAAATATGCAAGCTACTCTTGAAATGGACAGTGACACTGCTTATGATCCAGGCTGGGAATCAGGCTTGAGAATTTGTTTCACTGCGACCAAATGTGCCTAGGCTATGGTAAATGTGTGTCATTTAAGGTTCAAATTTTGGTAAGTTTTCGATATGATGTTTAGATCTGCAAGTAGAAGTGTTTAAAGGTGTTGGTTTTTAGGTTAAATAAAGGCTTAGCACATGAACAGCTTGCTGGTTTTTTAAAGTTTCTGTTTTTAAATACATAAAACATCAAGCATACAAAACACACTAAGGAGATACAAGCACTACAAAGCTATATGCTATGCAATATGAAGATTTCCAATGCCTTATCCTAGGGTTTCAACACATAAATTACTTAAGATTTGCTCATGTGCAAAAGTATTCTTTAGATTTGTATGCCTGGGATGCAAGATGCCTTAGCAAATGCATAGTTTCCCAAGTGCCTGACAAGTAGAGAATAACAAATTACTGGAGAAGAAGAGATACAAAAAATTCTGAACTGGTGGCTTGGTGTTAGGTAGTGGAGTTGATTGGCTTGGTGTTGGGTAGTGGAGTTGATTCACCCCTTCTAGCACATTGAGATGAGAATGAGACTTTGAAATTGCAGAAGCCCTGGAGCAATCTACAACCTTGAACTAGCTGAGGCGCCCCCTTTGATACCAATGCTCCTCCAACCTGCACATTGAGCAAAAATCAGAAGGTGGAAATCGGTTTTAGAAACTCCAAACCCTAAAACAAGACCAGGAAACAAGTTAGAAAATGAATGCACAAGTGGTGATAAATAAAACCCGACAATGAAAGCTCATGCAATAGGTATCTGAGTTAAATTTCTCACTAGAAATTCCAAAGTGTTTAAACAATTGTAAATTTCATACTTATACATGCATAAACCAGAATAATATTACCTCATCACAGACCAGATGTCATAAACATACCAATAGAGGAAGGCAAGAGCCAAAATTCAGCCACAAAACACCATTAACATGCAAGATAAACTTAGAAAACTGGAACTGTTGTATTACTCAAAACTGCTTCCTTTACAAATGAGCTGCTCAATCTCTTTTATAGAATAAGAGAGCAAGATCCCTAATCTAAAGAGAAAGAGGGATGAGATCTTCATTTGAGTCTCCCCTTTACAATCAATGGCTGAGATTAAAACATAATTTGAGTTTTACATTAAAATTCCTGAATATTACATGTGGAGAAATCACCTTGCTTCATGTGAGGCGCACTTGTCCAAATGGACAATTTGGGACCAACAATTTGCTAAGATAATTCATCAAGTGCTGAGTTGCAGATATAATTTGGATTGATGAAGCAAGAAAGAATGAGATGAAAATGAGCAATGCGGCCCCCTCAATTCGACTTGGTTGAATGGGGCCTGTTACACCCTAGATTCTCTGTAGTGCACCCTACCAAATGTGTCAAAGAGGGGGGTTTTTCTGCCATTGTAAAAGGCCAAGTTGGGGCTTGTTTATGTAAAAGTCTTGGTCTAGTGGGTCTCATGACCCTTGGTCTGGTCATGGATGGTCCTCTTGGTTCTCATTTCAAGGAGTGTTTGCCTTGTGGCCTAAGTCACATGGTTCGAATTCGAATTCGAGCTCCGCAAGGATAAAATTCAATTTGAATTCGACTATATAAAACTTCAAAATATAAATTATATTTAATAATATATTTATCTACCATATATATATGACTTAAATATAAACTTATAATACATAATGTATGCCAAAAGTGTTAATATATAATAAGCATCCACTATACCCTATATACTTTATAAATGATATGTAAGAAAATAAGTCGTAATTCTTACGATAAACCTAAGCTACCATTGTGAACGAAGGGAAATAACTAAAATAGGCCTAACTTACCATCGTGAAAGGAAATGATCTAAGGCTGCAACTGAAAATGAATACGTCTGTTATGCTGCATGGCCACACAGACAATGTCTCAGTCTAATAGTAGCACACTTGAACCGCTAAACGTCTAATGCCCTCATACTTCTTCGACACTCTACATTTGAATGCTAAATTTGATAGGCCGACCATGATATTAAATTTAATAGAACCCTATTCGGCGAGATGAAGACTACACGTGGAGGCCTGTACATACAAACCGGAAAGACGGAGGAATGTAAACGCAGCCAAAGAATGTCGTTGAATTTGTTGAGCCGAACTTGAACGAATTTTATTTTTTGGTTCAAGTTTGGCGAATTTCGAACCTGTAGGTTGAGATTCAGCGAATATTTTGACTTAGCTTGTGGCTTTGCTAACTACCCTTTGATAGGTGGAAGTCCCTGATCATGTTGGGCATTTATGCACTGGGTGGGTGTTCCGGTGCACCTTGGGTTGAATGGCTTGGGACTCCTAGCCACACTTATGGTTTATGCTTTGTAGAAGGTGATTGTGCTTGTAAGTGTTGTTGTACCCGCCTTAGCATGCCTCATTGTACCCCCATAGACCTACAAGTGTATTGATGGGATAGGAAGTGAGATGGGGAACACTGCTTATCTTCTATAGGCACCATTTGTTTATTCCAAGAATGTAACCTAGGGCACAACCTTCAAAGTCTGTTTGATTTTCTAAAAAATGAAAAGAAATAATTGGATAGGATTGTGTGCACATGTTTCTTGTGGGGTGACATACATATTTGTGGTTATTTTTAGGCTTAGATATGGAGACCTACAAGCACATTGATGGGATAGGAAGTGAGATGGCGAATACTGCTCATCTTTTATATGTACTGTTTGTTTGTTCCAAGAATGGAACCTGGGGCACAAGCTTTAAAGCTTGAATCTGTTTGGTTTTCTAAAAAATGGAAAGGAATAAATGGATAGGATTGTGTGCACATGTTTCTTGTGGGGCGACATGCATATTTGTGGTTATTTTTAGGCTTGGATATGATGCCCCTAATTATGATGAGTCGAGTGGGCCAATCCTTCAAAATGAAATGAACAAGATTGCATGACCAGTTTGGAGGATTAGAAAATTTGTGGGAAACCATTTAACTGCACAGTTGTGTCAGATAGTTGGATGGAAGGGCAAGACATTTCTTGTTACAAGGTGACGATATCGTTTAAATTTGAATGTTAAAGATGCCACACTGTGACATGACTTATTGGATGAGTTCTTTTAGAAGATAGGTGTGGAGCATGTTTTGCAGATCATATCAAATAATGTTGTTAATTATTTCAGTCGATAAAATATTAATGGAAATACCCCCTACAGTATTTTGAACTCTATGAGTTACACATGCATTGATTTGATGTTGATAGATATTGACAAAGTTTAATTTGTCAAGGAGATGAGTGAGGAGGCTAAGGCTATCAGTAAATTCATATATAACAATGTCTCAATACTTTGCCTTAGCAGGACATTCACAGGAAATAAAGAGTTGTGCATCCTTGCATCACCCAGTTGCTACCAATTTCAGCTCTCTTCATTCCATCCTCAATTGTTAGTTGGAGATAAAGAGGTTACCTCTTTCAGCTAAGTGGTATGCTAATCCATTCAACAAAAAACTAGAGGAGCAAACTATTGTAGCTCATGTCTATAACAATTCCTTTTGGGTTGGAGTAGAGTGGAGTAAAGTTTCTTCAATCCATCACCTTAACATAGTTGTAGCAGTAGTAAAGCATCACCAATTTGATGCTAAGTAGAATGAACTATCTTCATTTGTTCTTTTTGTTTGAATTTGAATAATACTAAACATTGAAGTTATTATATCTATTCTCATTAATACCTCTTATAAACCTTTGTTGGACCAAAAGAAACTTAATATGCCATAAATACTTGCATAAGATACAGTTTTAACAATCATCTAAGTCACCTAATTTGTGGTATTTTTCAAATTCGTTGACAATGAAATATTCATACAAAGGTTTGTTGGTGCAAAAGTCTACGATAAGGTTTGTCAGTAAATTTGGCAAATAGTATTCAACAATTTTATTTTTTTTGGGGGGGGGGGGGGGGGGGGAGAAGTGGCAAAACCTCTGTTAACGTAGTTGTTAGACTGGTAGTGAGGACATCCATCACTGACTGCTATCCATGAATGCAAGTTGACTAATCACTATTATTAAAGAAAAACCACGCCACTTGAAATAATCTGCTGGTGGTCCATAAGGGGGCAGAGTTCCACTCCTGCTAGATGCCTCTAGGTCTTGGACCATTAAGCTGTTTACTTATGTTCAAGGAAATGAGCTCTTAGCCAATTGGAAGCAATTTGAGGTCTATTCCAGGACCTACAAGAGTGGTTTCTGTCCCCTATAGTATCCCCAAGACACCCAATATTCTTTGTTCTCTATCATCACTAAAATTATGCAGATGTCATTTAGCATCAAGTATCCACCAGGATTTAGCTCCATACATGAAGCCAGGATACTTTACCCGGTCACAGTTTTACCACATGCCCAGGAGGTAAATTTTGTTATAACTATATACAATGAAAAAAGATCAAATATAAATATTTCTAAAAAATCTAAATGGATAAAAAAAATGTCAAATTGATGTCAAAACAGAAATCATGTGAAAACTTGCATATTGTTCAAAAACATGTTAATATGATGTGTATATGTATGTGTTTTGTTTTTCTTTTCCTTTTCAAGTTCAGCAACATTTGAATTTTTATGAAAATTTATGAATTATCTAAAAACAATTCACTAGACAATTCAATTTGCCAATAAATACTTCAATCCTTGAGACTTGGCAAATTTTGAATTTCTTTGAAATAAAATGTCAAGTGTGATGACCAAAGAAATCATTGAATATTTAAAATTTTTGTTTATTTTGCTTCCTTTCAAGCTATCAATATTTGTTTTTAATTCCCCTGCTAAAACCAACGCAAAATTATATGAATAAGGTCCTTGTCTCACTAATTAAGTGTCGTTTAACATGCAGGTCCATTTGGCAGCATGCGAGTGCCTAGTAGATATGGTAGAAGTGTTTTGTCCTGCTCAGAAGATCGAGTCATCTTTGTACAGGGAACTATTGCAATTGTATGATGTAGAGAAAAATGAATCTGCCAAGTCAATTATGAAAAAGTCGTTAGACATGTTAGAGGATTCTTTGAAGGACACTATGCACGATTAGCCCTTATAGTTCGGCTTAAGCCAAGTTGTAGTTATCAATTAATTCAAGCACTGCATTTCTTCAAGGGGAGCTATATATTTATTAAAAGATATAATATGGCAGCTATGTCTGTTCTTTATTCACTTAGAATATAATATATGCCATTCTTTTCCCATAATAGGTGATCCAAGCACTCTTAGCAAAATTAACTCTGAACACTGAAATTTTGTGGACACCACTTGCTGGCCAATTTGAACACTGAGATTAAAGTGGCAGTTGATACCAAGCCATCTATTGATCATCTTGCTTGTCTAGAAATTTCAATTTTATCAACAATTAGTGGTGCCAAGTTGTTAAGCTTGCTATTTTTAATAGATACTTAGAAAAGAAAAGTAATTAAATAAATTTCATTTGGCATCTAAAATAGTTGTATCATCCATTCATTCAATTTATCTTTTTTGCATGGGAGTTATGTGTGATCCATAAAGGGGAGAATAATCCCTAACATTAGGATGATAGATTATGAGATTAAACATGTGTTTTCATTATGAATTCAATACGAACTTTATCAATGTCATTATACAACAATCTATTTATGTAAACTCAATCATTTCTAATTAACCAATTCAGCAATGTTAGTGTGAAACATTTCATCATGTTATTGTCAAATGCATTGAAAAGAATAATAGTGTCTCATATAATACAAATGGTTGTAGCGGAGTCACCTTGTATATTTGTTAACATGTATATTGTGTCGGTGTTTTTTGAGTAGCATTGGAATGCATTCCACAAGAAAGAATAACTACAAACCAAGAACAAGTCGGCTCAGTTAAATTCACCCATTCAAATGGTCAAGTTGGCCCAGTTAAAGGGGAAAATGACCCAATCAATTAGACAAGTTGGCCCAATAAGAAAAGTGACCTTTTCTAGTATAAATACAAGTGAAAATGGCTCATTTGAAACACACAAATTCGCTCAAACAAGAGGAAAGTGCATAGATCCAAGGGAGACTAGCTAAGGGTTCAAGAAACCATTCTGAAGACAAGTTTCGGGATTTTATCTTTCTATCTTTCTTCTTCGGGATCAGAGTTTATTTTGTATCTTTCTTGTACCATTGTTTTGTAACTAGTGTTGGGCATTAGGTTAAACTTTGTATCTTATTGAAGAATCTTATCTAGAGAAATTTGTTGGGTTTTCCTTGTGAGAGGGTTTTCCTAGGGAGAAATTGTGTCTACTGTGAATGTGTTTCTATCAGTGATCCTTATATGCATGCAATTTATATTTATGTGTTAAAGAAGTTAACAACATCTAACTCCTAAGAAATATCGACATGGTATTAGAGTCGTGTTGAAATAAGACATTTCAATAATTGTAAGTTGGAAACCGGGGATTCTAGTTCCAAAGTCTTATCTCCATAGATTTGACTTGAAAATAGTATTTTGGAAATCCTCTCACTACAGTGCACTTGTCTATGGAAGCAATTTTCAATTTGATAAATTTTTCGATTTTGACCTAATTTCAGTCGGAGTTCAAGGATTAGGGTTTCTAGTTTCAACCCCTTCCATCCACAGAGCAAGTTTGATATTAGTTTCTTTGAACTCACCCTAGGAGGGTGCATCTATCTATGGGGACATATCTCACTTTTGATAAACTTCAATTTTGACCTACCCCCTGTTAGGGTTTCTAGGTCAATCTCAGTATTGGCAAAATGGCAACCAATCTAAAGGTTGAGAACATATTAGATGGAGCAAAAAAAATCATATCTTGGAAGCATAGGATACTTCTCATCCTAGAAGAGAATGATCTCTTAAATTATGCCAAAGAAGTTATCCTAGAATCGGAGGAAGAAGAGGCCAAAACAAAGTACAAGAAGAATGTGGTCAAAGAAAAAGAATTCTATTTGATTCAATCAAGGACCACTTGATCCCTCATGTCAAAATTGAATACTCTTAAGGAAATGTTTGAGGCCTTGACATGGTTATATGAAAGCAAGACTACTGGCAGAAAGTTATTAATGAGACATCAGTTAAGGAATGTGAAAATGGAAAAGTTAGAATAAGTGTCCTACTTTATAAGGGTTTCTCAGATCAAGGATCAACCAACATCTATTGGAGATCATGTAGAAGAAAAAGAGCTTGAGTTAACAACATTAAAATGGCTTTTCATCTTCTAGAGATTTGTCCTTTAAGCGCTCACTCAAGGGAGTAGTGTTTGGTTAGTACATAGCCATGCTTTTAAGCTCACGACGTGTTACATAAATTCTTCAAAGAACTTGGAAACAATTCCAAGCATAAAGTTAAAAAGGAGGAGATCCTCCTATTCGCTAGATTCAAATGAAGCAATATACTCTTGGCAAGAATGGTTAGAGTTAGCACTTTAATTCAACTTAATTTGGATCTTTAACTGAAAGAATAACAAGCACAACAAAACACAATAGACACAATAATTTTCCTTGGGAAAACCATAAAGGAGAATACCCCACAACTTCCTCAGAGATAGATTCGTCACTAATACAATATCACAAAATGGAAAACCCAGAGATAGGAAGTTTTCTGCAACTCTCTCTCCTCCTCTAGTGAACTTGTCTTCTCTCTCTTGCTCATGCGAATTTGAGTGAGTGAGTGGTGTGTCCAAATGAGAAGGAAAGCTCTCTATTTATACTCTTCAAGTGACTAACCTAAAACCTAAGTGGGGTTGACCTCCTAACCTAACAGGGCCGACTTGTTCCTTGGGAGACTTAAAATACAATTTACAATATTTCTTGTAGGGACTACTGTCCCGATTTACAATGGAGGTTTTACCTCAATGACCCTGCATGACCAAACATAATAATAACATCTCCAAACGGAGGAAAAACATTTTCGACAGAGGTACAATAAAATATAATAATAATATAAATATAAAATACAAATGAATATCTTATGAAGTTACATTTACAACAACACTCCCTCTTAACTAGGAAGGTGTTCTCTCGCCTCAATCATCAACACTCTGGACACTTCATCATCGTTAGATCATTATCGCCATTGTTGTTTTTATCCTCACTGTGTTGATCATTGATTAGTGACATCTCTCGAATCTATCCATCATAATAAGTTCTACAGAGCAAATCATTTTTCAAGTTGGATGTAGGCCTAGCTCACATCTAGGTCTTCATCATCTCCACGAGCAAGCCATCACGTAGGTACAACCCAGGACCACACATTACATTGCCATGACAATCACTTCCGTCTCCTACCGTCATCTCATTGTATCCAGATCATCTCATCATCACACACGGAGAGCATCCCAGATGCACACCTCATATCCAACATACCACTTATGTCTCCCACCCAGTGGGTACAGCCCAGGAGCACCCCAAGTGCATTACATCTTTCAACAGTGAGCTTGTGTCTACCAGCATGGGAGCACATCCAGGAGAACCCTAGGTGCATTACGTTCGAAGGAGCACCTGCGTCTTCCACCATGCGAGAACCAACCTGGGCGCACACAAAGTGTCTTTCTGACTGGTGGACCTCTCAACGTCTTCAGCATGGGAGTACATCCAAGAGCACCCCAAGGCCATCTACGTCTTCCACCGTGTGACAACCAGCTCTAGTGCATTTGCATCTTTCGGTCTTATCATTCCCTCCTTCGGGAAACATCGATATGGATGACACCAAGCCTCTCTTTGAAGTATTCAAACTTCACTCTGGCTAACGACTTGGTCAATACATCAGCTATTTGCTCATTTGTTACCACATATTGGAGCTTCACTGCTCCTCTCTGCAAAATATCTCGGATATAGTGATACTTGATCTCAATATGCTTCGACTTGTCATGGAACACTAGGTTCTCCGACAACTTCACACAACTCTAGTCCAGATCTTCTTTATGTTACTGTCACTGGTTTTTCTTTGGTCTCTGTCTGCTTCTACGGCTGCATAGATATGGATCGCCAAGTCAATTTCTTCCACTCAACACTTTGTCTATAAATACCCTCTAACACATTTTCTGCGAACGCACCTCTTCATCGTTGCGCCTTTTCCTTTTTAGATTGTGCCTCTTCGTGAAAACTCAATTCTTCATTTTAATAATTCTTTTAACTCTATTTAGGTTTATCAGTGATACCTTTCCGCAACAAAATATTACCAAATTGCCTTTCAGCAATGATAATTCTTCACCAGAAATTCTTTTCAAATTGTCTTTTCCGAAATGAAATTTTCGCAACAAAAATCCTTCCGCAATTATCTTTCTGCAATCTTCTTGTGTCATTGATCCATTGCGGACTCTTTCATGTCCATCGATCTAAGATCGGATTGCGGATTGTGGATGCGCGTTTTGAATTTTCTCAACAAGTCTTTCCGCAATTTCCTTTCCACAAGATACTCTTTGTGTCGTTGATTTCTTGCGGAATGCTTCCTGCCTGCTGATATTTAGATCAGATGTGGATTGCGGGTTTCCCAAATTTGTTGAAAATGCTTCCGCAATTTTGTTTTCCACAAGATTTCTTCTACGCTGTCAATCTCTTGCAGATGATTTCCTAACCATCGATCTTCGGATTGCGAAATGCAAAATCACACTTTCATGTATTGGTCCTCCGCAATTTTCTTTCGCAACTTTTTTTTCTGCATTTCTTCTGAACTGTTGATTTTCTTACGGGTTCACTCTTGACCGTTGATCGACAATCAAATGCGGATTTGTGCTATAACGTTGCGGATCACTCTGCAGTCATAGATCTTCTTGGGACTTTCTTCTAACCCCAAGATCTGTTCATTGTTGCTTCTTCCAACATGTACGGGGCCTGACAAGTCGTCTGAGCTCCAGGATGGTGATTTCTTGCACGGGGACTTCACTTAGTGAACATCTCACATAGCACGTGAGATCGTGGGATATTAAAGAATACCCTTAATTTCCAGAGATATTGACCCAAACACTTTTTATTGAAACCCCCTTCCAATACTTAAAACCTCCTCCCCACCCCTTTTTATACCTCAATCCTTATAAACCACCCTACCCACCCCCACCTTAAACCCCTCATCCCCCCAATACCTGCAATATATTGGTTCAATTTTAAATAATTTTAAAACCCACAATATGAACTAACGTGATAGGATATTGGTCAACAAGTGAATCCCCCGTGATTTCTCGTGGAGTCCAAGCACCTAGAGCCCCCACACTACCTTTGCTCTACGCGTCGAATCTTCAAGGTGAGGCCAGTGCATATAAACACATTCAAACTCAAACGCGTTGCCAATGTGGGATAAATCCCAGTCATCGAATCGATATGTACCATTGATCACTTGATCAGACGATTATTGAGTCTTTGTAATGAATTCTGCTGCAGATCCTTTGTCTTACACTGAGTTTTCCCTGCCATCATGTTTACTAGTTATTCCTTTGTCATTGTTGAACTTCTTTGACATCAATTGACAACTATTTTCAACATAGGGACAATGACCTTCTAGGTGAAGGGAATCATAGTTGAGCCTAATGGGTTAGGAGAAGACCATAAGTCAACTTTCGACAAGGAACCAAGTCGCAGCCAAAATGGAAAGCTGGTCAGAAGAATAAGCAAGTCGATGGAAAAGTTGACGAGGTTGAGATCAACTAAAGCGAGGCAAACGGGGAGTAAATAATGATTGGAGTCGTAGAGAGACCTAGCCGAGACTGAAAACAAGAGCTATACGGAGGGTCATTCATGTCGAAGTGAAGGAGGAAACCATCCAAGTCATGGTCAAGGTGAGGAACTAGTTGAGTATTGGTCGAGGAGGAAATGAAGCAATCGACAAGGGTAGAAGTCGACATGGATGAAGATGAATGAGTTGCACTCGATATGGAGAGTATGGTTAGGTTAAAGAGCATATTCGATGAGAGGACGGTCGACATAGTAAGGTCACTCGAGAACCAAGTAGGTCAAAGATATCGACGATAACTAGACAACCTGACTCTGAAGTAGTAATGAAGTCGGTAGATTGGACGATAGGGGAAGATGTTGACGAGGATCAATTGGATCTTGAAGGAGATGAAATATAGGAACTTGGGGCATAAACTAAGAAGGTTTGGACAACATAAGGGTCACAACAAGCAACTCATGAAGAGATCGACGAGCACCAGTCATGACTCGAACAATTGGAAGAACTAAGAATACCAATTTGTCGTAGGGTAGATGAAGCATTTGATAAAGTAGGAAAGGTGATTGTTGAGGATGCCAAAGGGCACTAGACACCATGGAGGAATCTAGAGAAATTTGAAGGCTTCTAGAAGCTTCCTAAGAGGGAAAATGAGGCAGTGGAAAAACAATATAAAGGCATATCAAGATAGAAGGAGAAGGGACCTTTTTCTGAGCTTTCCTGCTTGTTCTAGAGATGATCTATTTTACAGCCTTTGAGTTAAGTGCTAATGTAATAGAGAAGGTCGACTAAGCCATATGGGACTTAACCTGGTTGTAAGTCAATCTATGCAATTTGGATATTTTTGTTGCATTCTTGTGTGTTTGTTGTGTAGGTGTCCATTGTGTTTTGTTGTGCACCTGGATATACAACCAACCAACATCGTGTCTGCATCATAAAAGGTATGCCCTTTAACTTTTTATTTAGTGTAACTATTATAATTATTTTTAATATTATATTTATGTTTATTACAAAAATATGTAGGGAATTTTCCAAAAATCATATATGCTTTAGTTATAAAATAACTCAATATAAAACCAAATTGCATTTAAATATTATTATCAAATAATAATTAATGATTAAGTAAAGTCAAGCGGTGTCGAACAAAGAAAACAACCCTTAAATATTATTATCAAATAATAATTAATGATTAAGAAAACTCAAGCGGTGTCGAACAAAGAAAACAACCCTGAAACAAAAAAGGGTATGTTTGCATTGAAAAATAATGAAATAATGGTTAACAACTACTTAAACTCCACGTATGTTACATTATACAAGTATCATTCATATCTATTATGATATAACAATGCTGAAATTTCTTATCACTATGTTCAGTATTTTTTTTCCTTTTCCGAATAAAATTATAGAACTTCAAACGAAGAAAAAAAAGCTAGTTTATACCTAATAATGCATCTATATACTTGTCCAAATAGTTAATTGGGTGTTCCCACAACTTATTGTTGAAATTAACTTTTTACCTTTTGAAAACATATGTCACTAGGGAATAATCATTTTCATTAAATATTATATAAAGATTTGGCAGAGACTCAATGGGGGCAAAAGGTAAATGCCATGCTTAGTCTTAAATGGAAATTATATAAGAAGTATGTCAGTTTTAAATATTTTTTCAACATGAAAAGAAACTATTGAGCTTATGGATGATGGTGAAAGCTTTACAATATATGATCTTACAAACAGTTTTGGGAAATTGCATGATGAAAGTCAGTATGGGGAGATTGCATGATATTGGAGTAACAAATCAATGATTAGAATATTAAAGAGGTTATAGATTTTTAGAATAATAAATTTTAAATTTTAATATTAAAAAAGTTTTATGTGAAAAAATGTATTATAAATAGTCTTATAAGATATGATAAATGTATGATAGAAATATATTAGTTGGATTTTTAAAAAATAGAGGATGATGCTAAATATTTTCTAAACAATAGCCCAGTGGACTAGCTCAAGTGATTGAGTGTTGTCAGTTCTGAGCAGAAGGTCTTGGGGTCAAATCCCTGGATGGCTATACATTGATAGATAAGGGTCTTACTTGATGTCCTCATCAGGTTAGCAACTAATCAAAGCGGACGGTGTGCAACCCCTTCGGGTGAGCCCCATGTAATTTCTTCCCATGCATATAGCATCCTCATTGGGGGATTTGTGAACCAAAACACGCACACACACACACACACAAATATTCTAAACATGGAATTTGTAGCTTTTGATATGTTTAATAAGAGGATAAGTGAAAAGGTGGTGTAGACAAACAAGGTTAACCCACCTCCTCACCACACATATAGAGACAAATATAAGAAAATAGTGGTTACACCTTTTAATAAGAAGAATGAACATGCATGCACACACATGCCCCTTTTAATAAGAATGAACACACACACAAACACATAACTTCCTTTCAATAAAAATGAACACATACACACGCATAAGAAAGTGTTATACATATAAGAAAAGTGTAGTACACTTTTTAATAATAAGAATAGTCATTGGTTACAGCTTTTAATAAGAAGAATGAACATGCATCCACACACATGTACCTTTTAATAAAAACAAACAAACACACAAACACATAACTTCCTTTCAATAAAAATGAACACACACACACACAAGAAAGTGTTATACATATATAAGAAAAGTGTAATACACTTTTTAACAATAAGAATAGTCACTTTTTATTTAAATAGCTACAACGGTTAGCTCAATTGGTTGATGCACGCATATGTGCACACACACAAATACAAATATATATAAAAAAAAAAGTTTAGTTAAGTTTTCTACTGGTAAGAATAATAAATTGTTATTTGAATAGATCCAAGGTTAGCTCACTTGGTTGGCACACATATAGAAGAAAAGTGTAGTTACACATTTAATAAGAAGAATAATAACTAGTTACAAGTTGAAACCAATGTTGAAATAATGTAATTTCGAAGAATAGTCTACTTGTACTTCACATTTTATGGCGCCCCCCAGCTTTCTTATTCTTACCCCCAATGTCTTTATTGGTCTTAACCCGCACTATGGGTGTATAAGTTGGCTCCATGGTTATTTGTGGTTAAATGCTTGAAGGCGTGCTGGGGTTTAATACTAAGTAGGTGGATGGTGCTGATAAATGTAAGGGTAGGGGAGATGTACCACACAGTATCCAAGTCTCTAAAAACAACTCATTAACTTTCACCTCCTTCGCATCAGGTTCATAACTCTAGAGCCACTTAATAAGATGCCTACACTATTATCTATTCATCTAGTTCTTTGTGATTATCGATGAAGTCAATGAAATTGGAGGACCTGCTTATTCCGCCCTCAACCCCTTATTCCCCGTTCGAGAGATGTTACTGATGTAAAAGGTCATGTAAAAGTAATGAGGTAAACCCTTCATTGTAAGTCGGGTCAATAGCACTTAAAAAAGAAGAATATAATTATTATTTTGAAGTTTACCTATGTGGGTAGGCCCTGTCAGCTAGATAGGTCGGCTCAGTTAGGTAAAATTCTAGTTGGGAAACTAGTATAAATAGGGAGGCACCCTCCCTCATTTGTACACACTCACTCACACTTGTATTGTGCAAGAGAGAGAATGAAGGAGAGACAAAGGAGGAGGAGGACCAGTGTCTTTGGTATTTTGGATCTTATGCTTGAGGTTTGGTCTCTCACTTGATGAGACCTTGGTCTTTGGTCATTACATACTGGCAATCTATATTGAGGAATTTTTTGTTGGGTTTTTCCCTTTAGGGTTTCCCGGGCTAAATTGTTGTGTACCTTGTGATTTTGTTTCTTTCAATGATCCTCTTTATGTTGTTATTATGAAAATGTATTAAATGCTCATCAAGTTAGGACTTAAGCTATTACAGCATAGAAAAATTAACATGGTATCAGAGCTAGCCTGAAAAGAGCAACTTTCATGCGGTAAGTCTTTCTCTCCTTCTCCGAATAAGAAAATTACATTTTTCTAATAAAGTGGAATTTTTTATACAAGTGACATAGGGAAGTGTGCCCATCCTAGGCACATATTTTGGCACCAATATCAAATTTTTTCAGTGGGAAGATCCTCCAAAAAGTTAAGCCCTAGTTTGTCTTGAAACCATTAAACCATAAAACCAAAAACAAAACCAAAACTGCATTCCAAGATCTTGCAAGTCTGGTTTCAAGGGTTAGAATTTGGATTCTTCAGAAATTGAATGTACCATCATACTCACCTCAATCAAGCGCATCTTTTGGTGAATATAGGTTTCATTTCTGAGAAAACTTCAATTTTTTTCATTTCCTTATCTTTGGGGCAAGATGTCTCCAAGCACTAAGCTTGATGACAAGTTGGAAGGCATAGAAAACTTATGTGCTTGGAAATACATAATAGGACTCATTCTAGAAGAGAATGATCTTGAAAAGTTTATAAAGTAAGTTGTGTCGGAGCCTGAAGAAGATGGAGCAAAGTTAAAGTACAAGAAATGTATGATTAGAGGCAAGAGGATCATAGCTGATTGAATCAAGGATCACTAGATTCCTCTAGTATCCTCTAAGGATACACCTAAGGAAATGTTGGATGCCCTGTCAGGAATGTATGAAGGATGAAACATCAAATTAAAGATGAACTTGAGAGCCCAAATTAAAAGTACAAAGATGAGCAAGGGTGAAATATCCATGAATACTTCACAAGGGTCTCTCAATTCAAAGAACAACCAGAAGCAATTGAAGACAAGATTGATGAAATTGAACTAGTAATGACCACTCTCAATGGTCTTACTAGACCACGAGACTCCTTCATCTAGACAATCTGTGCAAGGAAGGAAAGCCTAAAATTTGATATACTATGGAAAGAATGTGTTCAAGAAGAATCTAGAGTAGCTAATCGAGAAACACTACTTAGAGATGATGACCATGCTCTAGCTACTCATACCAGAAGAAGAAAAGGAAAGCATCATTTCAAGAAGGAAACTCATAAGGGGTCGTATCCTCCTAACAAGTTTCAAAATAATAAAAAGGGAGATTACAAACAGAAATATTTATCCTCTTATCAATGACCATTGTGATAAGATAGGACACATTGCCAAAAAATTTCCGACAAAGAAAGAAGAATATAAGAGGAAGAATAACAAAAGACATCATGCTAACTTAGTAGAAGAATAACAAGAAGATGAGCTCCCAAGAATTTGGCAAAAGAAGAATTTGAAGAATATGTTCTCTAGAAGATGTGTCCGTCGCTAGAGGGTGGCTTGTATGAACTAAGAGGTCACTCAGAAGAAACCTTGATCCATGATCATACAGGACCATAGAAGGCTTGCTCACATAAAACTAAAAAATCCCTACCACATGTGAGCAAGGTAGTCATAAGTCTACCAAATCTAAAGATTGGTCATGAAGGATGTAACCTTTGATGAAGATAAAAGTCAAGAAAGTGCCAACTTGAAGAAACATATGAAGAATTTGTAGCTCCCAGAGATGCAGAACTGATGAAGGAAGTTGCACCTTCTCCTGATTATGAGATTCTGGAAAAACATGATATGTTGGAGCCCCAAGAACCTCCCCACATGAATATTTCCCACAGGAGAAAGCCAGCTTGGGCCTGTGAGATTATTCAAGAAGAAGAAAGGTATGGTGCTCCAGAAGGCTCCAGAAGGCAGAGCGAGAAGCCAAATCTATTTCGTAGTTATGTGGCTTTGATGTGTGATCTTGTAGACAAAGAACCTACCTATTTTGAAGTAGCATTTCAAAAGAAGGAATGGGTATAAGCCATGATGGAAGAATATCAATCCATAATGAAGAATGATGTGTGGAAAGTAGTTTCCAAATTAGAAGGTAAAAGTGTGGTATCTTCCAAATGGATCTACAAGATAAAACATACAACCGATGGAAGTATTGAGAAGTATAAAGCCAAATTTGTGGCTTGTGGATTCTCTCAAAAGGAAGGAATCGGTTATGAAGAAACATTTGCTGCTATATGAAGGTACACTTCTATCGAAACCATCATGGCACTAGCAGCCAAGAAAAAATGGAAGTTACACCATATGGATGTGAAAACAACCTTTATAAATGGTGTTATTGAAGAAGAAGTGTACATACAATAGCCACAAGGTTTTGAAGTCAAAGATAGAAGGACACATGTCTATAAAATGAAGAAGGATCTGTAGGGATTGAAGCAAGCCCCAAGAGCTTGATATGGAAGAATCGATATTTTTCCGACGATCTTGGGCTTTACCAAAAGTAAGGTTGATCCTAACCTTTACTTCAAGGTTATGGATGATGAACCTGTCATATTATTGTTGTATGTGGATGATTTATTCCTGACAGGTAATGAGAATCAAATCTCAGTGTAAGAAGAAGCTCGCTGCAGAATTTGAGATGAAAGACCTTGTCTTGATGCATTATTTTCTAGGTCTTGAAGTATGGCATAGCCCAGAAGAAATATTCCTTAACCAAGGGAAGTATGCAGTGGAAATCCTGAAAAGGTTCAACATGTTGGAAAGCCATGGCCACACCCATGTATACACACTTGAAGTCATTGGTTGATGCTTTTTCAGAATTAGTGAATGTGACACTATATAGAAAAATAACTAGTTCATTAATGTATCTGACATATACCCGACGAGATATATGTTTTCTTGTTAACACTTTGAGTCAGTCTCTGGTTGATCCCGGACATGCTCACCAGGTAGCTACAAATCATGTCATGACGTACCTAAAAGGTACAATAGACTATGGTCTCAGATCATGTTGTCATCATATTCCTCATGAATAAAAATGAGGTTAATAGTAGGATAATTAGATGGTTGTTACTACTGTAGGATTTTATCTAGCAATCTGGTTCTGCAGTACCGACTATTAAGTACAAAACGTGATATTATTCACCAATTATTAAGTACCAAACTTGGGGAGATATAACTATGGCTTAGGATTATATTTATGCACTACTAAGTAAAGCTTATTAACTGGCTCAACCTCATATCGCTAGCATTAAGTGCGTCCATCCCCCTACAACACTATTTCATATTCTCAGTATGGTCATACCTTCATGGCTCAGACTACTAGATGCTTCCTACTAACCACTCCTCCTTGGTGTAGGGGACTTATTCAAGGCTTGGTGATACTAGAGATCATGACTTCAGACTCTATGGTTATACAGATTTAGATTGGGATGGAAGTGTCTCAGATAGAAAGAGCACTCTAGGAAGATGTTTCAGTCTGGGATTAGCCATGATCTCATGGCTAAGGAAGAAGCAATCCAGTGTTGCTCTCAGCACCATAGAAGCGAAATATATCGCAGCTTATTCCACCAGTTGTAAATCCATATGGTTTCAGAAGTTGTTATCATATGTGTTCAATCTGGAGATGGATGCTACTATGATTCTTTTTGATAACCAAAGCTACACAAAGATGACAGAGAACCCCGTGTTCCATGATAAGAATAAGCACATAGAAATATTGTACTTCTACATTCGTGACATGGTGCAGGAGGGAGCTATAAAGCTCCAATATGTGAGCACAAATGAGCAGGTTGCAGATGTGTTGACTAAGCCTCTGTCTCATGTGAAGTTTGAGTACTTTCGAGACAATCTTGGTGTTGTCTGTATGGACTTATTTCAAAAGGGGGAGTAGTATTGATGGTACTATGGACTCTTGGTCACAACAGATAGCTCAGTTGGGATTGGTCATCCTTAGACTTGATTCTGTAATTCCGAAAGAAATTATAGTCTTAAATGTTGATCTTGATGGACTCGATGCCATAATTATGAAAGGAAGGACCATCTTAAATGTTGATGTGGAAGGACTAATCGTCCTTAGAATTGATTCTGTAATTCCGAAAGGAATCGTCTTAAATGTTGATGTGGAAGGACTAATCATCCTTAGACTTGATATCGTAATCCCGAAAGGAAGGATCGTCTTAAATGCTGATGTGGAAGCACTAATCATCCTTATACTTGATCATGTAATTTTGAAAGGAAGGATTGTCTTAAATGTTGATGTGGAAGGACTAATCATCCCTAGACTTGATCCCGTAATTTCGAAAGCCTAAGGATCGTCCAGAATGTTAGTAGTGGACTTGATCCCGTAATTTCGAAAGGAATGATCGTCCAAAATATTAGTAGTGTACTTAATCCTGTAATTTTGAAAGCAAGGATCGTACTATGTATGTGTTAGATATGACTAGTATTGGTAGCTCCGTAAAGAGTTATTCTCATAATTCCAAAATGAAGGATTGTCTGAGTACCACAGATGTGTTGTCAATGATCCCGTAATTCTGAAAGGAAGGACCATGTTGGTTATTGTTATACCTGCCATAGATAATGTTCCTCTAGCCTTGAACTGTTGATGATGATGTTGTTATGTTGTTATTTTTGTTGTTATTCCGGCTTTATGTTGATGAGCCAGCCTAGTGTTTTCGTTGTCGTTGTTGTTGTTTCAACTTTATTATGATGGTCCAGACTCTTGTTGTCATTGTTGTTGTTATTCCAGCTTTATGCTGATGAGTCAACCTAGCGTTGTCAATGTTAGTAATCTATCATTTGTTATGCAGATGATGATGTTCCATACTACTAATGATGATTCCCTAGTCCCATGCTGCAAAAGATTATTCAATTCCATGTTGCATATGATGATGTTCCAGCAGATGATGATGATGTTCCAACTCCATGATGCAGATGATGCTCCAGTTCCATGATGTAGATGATATTGCTCCAACTCCATGTTGCTACCGATGTTTCAGTTCCATGTTGCAGATGATGATGCCCCAGTTCCATGTTGCAGATGATGATGCCTCAATTCCATGCTGCAGATGATGATACTTCAGCTATGTATTGAAGATGTTGATGATGATACTTTAGCTCTGTACTGAAGATGTTGATACTCCATCTCTATGATGCATATGATGATGTTGTTGGACCAAGCTAGAGTGTCAAGCTCATCATGAGACAACTTCACAAAGTTCTGTTGAGGCCTCGAAAATCGCAGGTAACAACAGTAGGGATTCTCCCCAATAAGCGATCCCAATTAGCTCGTTATTGTTTGGTATGGAGAATCCATCCGGTTTATGGTTCGGCTACCGTAGGTCAAGTAATGGTTAAAGCTTATTTACCAGTTGTGGCCCGGTCCACCGTGTAAGTGTATTTTTTAGTTTTATGTTTATGTAATGAAATGCAAGTGCCCAACTAAATGCAGACGATAGAGATGATGAGGAGTGTCATAATGTGATGTGTAGGTTCTTACCTCTCGTCTTACCTCTCTCACTTCTAAATCATAAACAAAGAAAAACTAACTAAGGCTCACTAACCTATCCCTAGGGAGCAATACTGTAATTAATGTTGAGTAATGTATTGTATAGCATGCATAAAGAACACTACAGATAGCTGTTAATATTTATGAATACATGTATATCAATAGACAGATAAACAAAGAGATAGCTCATTGTTAATTAAAACATTGATTACTCAAATATGATTGTGGAAATTTCGTAGAAATAAACAAGAGCACATTCATAACAGGAAAGAATTCATAAGTTAGAACGGTCTCATAGTTTATGGAAACAAGCTGAAACAAAAATAGTTCACATCCAACAAGTCCATGTCAAACATTTGAAACCCCACAGTGCTTTCTCCAGCCGCAAAAATATAACTCTTTATTATAAGATGAAATAGTTCTTCTTACAAAAATATTCCAGAAAGATAGTCTAAAAAAAGGTCCTTTGATACATCAAGCTTGCCTATACTTATACAAAAAGCAAAAAACTCTTGGGCTGCCCTCGTTGCCTTTTGGGTTTCCCCAACCTTTCCCATACAAAATTGTCTTTTAGCTTGTGAACAAAAAGATAAATGCAATATATCACATTCTTTATCAAAGTAATAAATAATCAAACTAAGATGGTCCAGCCTGCTCGTTCATAAAATTTCTCCATACATTTTTCTCTGCTACTATATTCTCAAACCTAGAAGGTTCGAGAAATCTGATAGTAATTTTGTGCTGAGTAGCCTGAGCCTTTACACACGCTATCCTAGCACGAGTCAAGCGCAGCTGGTCTTCTAGAAAGTGGGTACTCACAAATGCATGTGTTATTTCATTCTTAAGTATCTTTTCATCTAACTCCTTGACTTTCCGAATGGCCTGTTCATCTTCGCCGCATCTCTCTTGTAATTGTTTCAAAAACATTTCATGCTCTGGCAGCACTTCTAATCTTTTTTCAGCCGAGGCCTGACACTGATTATAAGCTAGGAGAACTCTCCTACAAAATTTAGCACATGCATTCTTTGTTTTCTTTGCCGTCTCTTTTAGTTCTTCTGTTGCGTTGCTATCATAATCAATCAACTCGTAGTCTAGCTTTATCATTTCCAAGTCTTTGATAGGGGTATCTGCGGGAGATTCCTTGTTCGTTTCTACCCATGTCATCCTTCCCTACAGAGTCTCTAGGATATCCTGTGTCCTATCCAAAAAATAAGAGGTTGTATTTACAATTTCTTCTAATCTGATGTCGATCTGTTGAACTTTAAATCTTTCTTCCGCCATCTATAGCTACATTTGATGAATCTTCTTTCGAAGCATAAGGGTGTGCTTCTTGAAAGGCTCAATATCAAGCTTCTGCTCCATAGTTGTTTTTAGTGAAGCTGCTAGTGAACTCTTCTAGTCCTCCAAGGCTGCTATCTGAGTTTCGTATAGCTTAGCCTTCCCTTCTACTGTGGTCTTCTGCACTTCTAGCTCTGTCACTTGGCCTTCCAATCTATCATTTTCCTTGTTCAATTCTTCAACTGATAACTTAAGCTCATCCCTCTCGGCTTCCAAATTTTGATATTTCTGTTGTAGCTTTCCAAACTCAGACAAGGTGGTCTGGGCATTCTTCTTTGTATTTCCCGTAAATATTACCAAAGCATCTTTCTCGACCTACAGAGTCTGACATTCTGCCTTTGATACTTTAACTTCACCGATCATATCCTCATACTTCCTTTTTAGACTTTGACTTTTGCTCCTTTCTTTCTTCAAAGTCTCTTTCAACTGTGTGACCATTTTCTGTGACCGCTCTAGGTTTGTCATGATTTTGTCTACATTATCCTCAGTGGCTAGGGTTAAAGCTACCCTATCCCTTGCTATTAATAGTGGATCTTTGTGTGTGCCATGAACTACTGTCTTATCGGTCACCATCATTCCTGGCTTACCCCCTGTGTCCACTTTCTTCTCGGCTCTTTTGACCATTCTCTTTTTTTCTTTGTTGTAAAAAATAGTGTTAAAATCTAGCACCTCCTCCCCCTCGGTGGGCATGAAAGGAATTAAATCCACTCCAGAAATTGACCCTGAACCTTCTCCTACTATACTACTAGAGGGAACAACAGGCTCTAGTGGGTTAATATCAGACTGAGCCTGTTCTTGTTCAATAGCGTCTTGTCATTCTAGTGTCTCTGTTCTCGATCCTTCAGTTGTCTTTTATGTTTGTTGTTTCTCTTTTTGGACACCTTCTTATCTGAACTCTTCATTTTATGCCTGCTTTTTTGGGATTTCATCTTCTTCTTTTATTTTATTTTCTTCTTCAATCTTCTTTGCTACATCTTTAGCAGTTGGTTTCTTTTCTTCCTCTTATGTTCTCAGCTAGGTCTTTGCCTCTTGGACTAGTCTATTAGCTTCTTCCTGCCTCTATTTTGCTTCTTCTTCCTCTTGCTTTTTCTGCTTCTCAACAGCTTTACCCTTACCACCAATAGTAGCTATCTTCCTCTTGAATCTTTTCTTCAAATCTGTCATTTTCTTAGCATTTCGAAAGGTTTCTTCATCCGTGTCCCAGAAATTGGTATATTCGAAATGTACTCCAGCTTCGATGCAATACTCAACAACTTTTCCTGCAGAGTCATTCCTATGGAAGTTCATTTCACCGAAGTGAAAATACTCTAATTCCTCGACAAAATCCGTTGCATTCTTTACCCTAGAAAATTTGTAATCCCAACAAAAAAGGGCACAGCAGGATAGACTGCTTTCTTTTTCTCAAAAAGGAACTTCCCTACTCCATCAATATACAATTGTCTCACAACCTTCTTGTGAATTACATAGTCTGTGGCATACTTTGGTAGAAGAGAAGGGGCTCTCGAACCACCATACATTCTTAAATATAGGCCTTCTTCTGTTAGATAATAGCTCCTGTATTCTTGCACAACTTTTAAAGCTCCTTCTGACATACAATTGCATTCGGACAAGAAGATTAATGTGTACAAGGGCATGATGAAATTCTCACAAATTTCCTTGTAGTAGCTGTAATATTTGTGGGCCCAAAATAATTTGTAAGTTGCATACACTGGAGCTCGATCCTTATCCTAATGACACTTTAAGACTGGGAATGGCTGAGTGCATAGAATGCAATCAATCAAAATAGAACTCATGTAAAATTCTGACTTCTTTTGGGACACTCTTCCCAATGTCGTGCTTATACTAGCTGACAGACTGTTGGATAATATACTTGCCCAGTTAAAAAATGTACCCTGTGTAGCAACAAAATATATAATTGGTATCCAACCCATTTTAAAACTTTTCCCATTAGCTCTTCCAAAGATTATGTTCAGCATTAAAGCAATGAACCTATATGGAGTACGGAGAGTCGATGTCTCATACTCTCCAGAAGGCTTTGTGTGGAAGTTTTTTCCTGGTATCATCATCTTCTAATTGACTGTATCCACCATGTCTAAATTTAACTCCTTCAACCAACTTTCAGTCAAATAAGTTTGTGCTGTTGGTAAATTATATGCCATAGACACATAAGCTGGGATATAGGCAGCATAACCCTGCTTTGCTGTATTTGCCAATATCATCCTTGTAACATCTGCCCTGGGCAGAATCCAACCTATTACTTCCAAACATGGAAAAATCTCAGGTCTGGTAGCCACTTTCATCAAGGCTGACCTCTCAATGTTTGCATATATGTGCATATCTTCGAAACCAGCATCTGGAACCGTCTGGCTTGAAATCATCCTATACACCTCTCCCCATTTATATTCTGGTTCAACTCCAATAATGACTTTAGTATCTTCATAGATGACTTCCACTCTGGTTATCACCTCCACTTCAGGTTCCTCCTAGGATGCTTGGGCTTTCTTCTTTTGTTTTCTCGGAATGTTGTTATGCTGAAAATTGACCTGTAACAATTATACAACATGATCTCAGTCTATTTATCTCTAGCAACTGGTATAGTGAGAAACAATAAAACATACAAATATTACCATCTCTACGATATGCATACTGGAAATTATTATCTATCACCCACAGCTCCTATGAATGAGAGATTTTAAAGAAAAACTTGCAAAATATTTCTGCCCCCCAAACCTGGCCAAAATTATGCTTGCTCAAAACCCTAACCTCCTCCAGCCTCCAACAAATCTTCATAAGCATTCGACTGAGGAACAAATACTCATACTGTCATCTGCTTCAATACAAAAATCTAAAAAAAAAACCTATTAACTGTGTGGCCCTCCTGCGTCCCATGGGAAACTACTATTATAGGAGACATGGCTATGCAAACTAAGCTTCAAAACGAAGCACAAAAGAACAAGGCGGTGTAGACAACGAAATGCTCATCTGCACCAAGCCCTAGCCTTCCACATAACTGTCACAGTCACACTCAATGGTTGCACAATGGCGTTGATAGAAAAACCTAACTGGCCCAACATAAAAATGCTCATACATAAGCGTGCCGCACTCAAGATAAAGAAAACTTACTGTAGGAAAAACCACGGGCAAGCATACAACCCTATTCTCCCGTAGAAAACTTAACCCTACCTACCTTGGCAGTTTATAACAACAAAACTTCAAGCAAAAAACCAAAATCATGGATGAATCCTACCTAGCAAGCGAAGTGGCGAACGATCTGGACAAAGAATGACTACTGCAGGCGTAGAAGAGCTTGATAGCTACGCACACAAGACTGGATAGTTCCACAGTGAAAAATGACAAGTAATAAGCTCAAAACGACGTTATATAAACCTCGACCGGGAGCGGAAAACTAACCTCGTAGGAAAACCTTTTAACCACCGTCGGGAGACTAACTCCGAAAGAAAACCGTGTTGACTGCAATTCATTCTATTTATCCAGTATATCGAACGGGAAAGTAACACCAGAATCCAGAGTCACTAGCTCCTTCGGTATCGAAGGGAACAACACTAAGTTTTGGATCAACTCGCAACTAACCCTCCGCAACGTCGGATGGCAGACAGACCAACACTCCGGTTCATTCCGAAAAACAAACCCGACTGCGAGATTGCCCACTTACTCGGTTATCGAAAAAGGATAGTTGAAGGGACATCCGATCCATTGGATCCACTTTATACTAAGACGTTGGATCATCGGCAGACTATAACTGAGAGCCTAGATAAAATCACTCCCGATACAACGACTTAGACCTTGGAAGGATTTCGATAAACACAGCAGATAGATAGTGGATTATGCCTCAGCTGTATCGGGAGTCTAGCCAATTAGACATCCGATATGGACATGCAAAAGACTAAGTTTTTTTCAAAAAAAACAACTGAGCCCTGGGCAAACTCAGGTTGAAATAAAACATTCCTAGGTCGTCTAGATGCTAAAAATTAAAAAGGGGGGACCCTAAAATAAAATAAAATAAAATTGGTGACAAAAGTTGCAGCTACAACAAGTTCTTACACAGGTTTCCAACAAAATATTTCCATTCCACTTCCAGTACACCAGGCAACGCTACATCATTGGTCGATTTCCATATGTCTGCCCCCATTCCCAATAGGTTGTTAGACTAAGCATCACTTAAGAAGAGCACACCTTGGTCATGCAAATCGGAAACAAGAACATCTAAAAGCCAATAGTCTTCACCTATGCCTATCCATGGGTCTTCACCGAGTCTAATCTTTCTACTATTACCAATATGCAAGATGATTGCCAACCAAAAGAAATGATTCCACAAGTACCTTCCATACCCTAAACTAGTCCTGAATAGAGGAATCTCCCAAATATTTAGATTTCATAATTCTTCCCCATAGGGCATAGGGCTTAGTTGTTGACAAGTCTCCAAAGGTTTGACCTTATTCCCCACCCTTAGGAGATATTTTTGTTACCATTTGACTAGAGGCATGCCATCATTTGCACTTTTACCCAACCAAAGGAACTTTTACCAAAATAAAAAAGAACATAATTGAGATCTAAAATCTACTTGGATTAGGTTTGAAGTGAATATATTTAACTCCCATTTTAAATTAAAATAAATATTAATTTTTTTCTTATTTACAAAACCTTCCATTCTAAATTAAATTAAATTTGGCATTATTGACCCTTCTTTGAGCAATGAATATTCATGAAGATTTTAATTTACAAATAAACTTCCAAAATGTTATGTGAGTGGATTTGGAGATTGATCCCTATAATGTTATGTGAGCGGATTTGGAGATTGATCCCTATAGGAGATAAAACCTACAATAGTGACATTACTAAGTTTCATGAAAGCAAAAATTATGTGATTAGTGAAAACATGTCTATCTTAAATTTACTAATCTAAAATAGCTAAATGAAAACATAGTTGACTGTATATTTGAAGCCATGCATGGACTTAGACTTGGGGTGTTTGTAGATTTCGTGAAGTACCTCTAATTGGGTGGAGGATATGTGTTTCGCCGTTTCCTTAACTCCAAGAGAGTGTTTGGATGTTAGAGTATTGTCTAGATAGGGTTTTCTTTTAAATTATAAAGCTGCAGTGTACTTGGATTTTTGCAGAAAATATAAAATTTGTTCACCTAAAATTTTCAAAAGTTATGTATAGATTTGGCCTGTACATAAACAGGCCCAAACACCTTTTTTCAGGGTTTTATTTATGGATTGTCCAAAACGTAATGGAGCATGCAGTGGAGCCTAATGGTCCGTCTCCATCAGTGTTAATGACCAGATTCATGATTAATGTATCGCCGTTCATTGATATGCTTCAATCAATGCTCATGGTGTCGAGCGTGAGCGTAGCGTCGTTGTCTACGTAAAGCAAAGGCAAAGGAAGCTGCACAGTATGAGCGTGAGATTCATTCATTAAGTTCAGAGCTCATAACCCACCAGCAGCACAGACATTTCCCTTAAAAGCAAATTGTGACTGCAATCTATCGTGCTATTCAGATTTTTGCTCACGTACTCATTAACGCCAAGTGGGGACAGACTAAACAATTCATGAAGTACTACACAGAAATAACAAACACAAAAGAGACATTTTTCCTGTGCCGGTTTCCTCCATGGCCATAACAGATAGCGAGAGCTTCTGCCTCAAATCTACGGATGTCTGCACAAATCTACAGGAACAGAGACACATCTCTTTCCCTTCTGTTATTATAAGAAAACTTCAATCCGTGTGCAGCAGATTCGCTGCTTGCATTACCATATGCAAAAAACACACATTATTCTCCTATTCCAAGGAGCAGAAGATTTTATACAGAAATGGTTTCTCATAGTTTCCACAAAATGGAAACACTGACATGGTTTCTTTCACAGTGCATGAAACCCATGAACAAATGACAAAAACAAGCAAACAAGCCAGCTGGTGCCTTAAATCAAATCGAGTAGATATACTGCCGGGTACATAATTTGTCTCATGCATAATTTATCCAAAATTTAAAGGAGTGAGGGTGCATCTATGGAGGTGGGTGACAATTTTTGGCAACTGATTTTCAGTGAAATGCAAAAAATGCATTCTCGATCGAGGAGTCAATACTTCAATCGAGGGTTTCACAAGCGCTCAATCGAGGTTATTTTAAATACTCGATCTAGCTTTTGTTAAATCCTCGAGAAACCTCGATCGAGGTTTCAATACCTTGGTCGAGGGTTTACCAAGAGCTCGATCGACTATTTAAAATAACCTCGATTGAGCGCTTGTGAAACCCTCGATCGAGGGTTTACCAAGAGCTCGATTGAGGGTTAGATAAACCCTCGATCGAGGTAGTGACCTCGATTACCTTGATCGTTAAAAAATTATAAAAAGGGCCGCGTGCACCTGCGGCCACAATTCAATCCGCTGCAAAATCCCCGATCAAGCCATTACCTCGACCGAGCGTCCGCGTTTCGGAACACGTCGCCCGTGCAGCCGCGCCCTTGGAGAGTTTTACCGACCTACCACGCAAGCCACGCCCCCTTTCACCAGAATGTCGGAGGAGAGAGGTAACCCTCAAAGCTTGTTTTTTGAAATAGAAATAAAATTTTAATTTTTTAAGTTTTAAAATGTTAGGTTAAAAGTGAAAAAAAAATCATTATTATAGATGTTCTTAGGTTTTTATTTTTTGCCTAATATGTTTGCCATGTGTGACGGCAAGCAGAAATGCTACAGTAGCATTTAAAATATTTATAAAATTGAAATTTGTTTTCTATTTAATATTTAATTTTTTGTTTTAAATATATTTTGTAAACCAGTAATGTTTATGTTGCCGATTTAATTTTTAAATGAGAGCCCCACAAGCAGAAATGTTGCCCGAATTTTTTCAATCCTCCGAGAAACAAAGGATTGAAAAAAATCCGAACCCTAGACGTAAGACAATCATGAACCTTAAACCAACATAGGCATTTATTTAAACAAAGCATATATTTTGCTATAAATATTTTGATCATATATATTCAAATTTAAATATTTTAAAATATATAATTAAAATATATATATATATATAGACATTTTTTTTATTTTAGTTTATTGAAAAATATATTTATGTATTTTAGTTTTTTTGAAGCTCAAACAAAAGCATGGATTTTTTTTTTCTAAGGAAAGAAACATATATTTAACATATTTTTATTTTAATTTATTTAAAAATGTACTTATGTATTTTAATTTTTTTAAAACTCAAAAAGTATGGATTTTATTATATATTAAATATATATTAACATATTTTAATTTTAATTTATTGAAAAATGTATTTATGTATTTTAGTTTTTTAAGCTCAAAGAAAAGTATATGGATTTTATTTTATTTTTTTTAAGGAAAAAAACATTTATAAATAAATTAAAAATCAAATTAAAAATTTAATAGAATTTTATGATTTAACTTTTTTTAAATAATATCAAATTGAAAAATTAATAAAAATCCATAATTTAAGATAAAATTATATTTTTGATATTTTGTAGAAAAAATATGTATATTTATATTCAACATTTTAAAAATTTTAAATTATAAATTTAGAATATTTTAAAATAATAGTAAATATATTACTAATAAAATATATAAATTTATACATTAAATTATGGAAAATTGGTATTGTAATTTAATTTTTTTTAAATAGATGAAAATCTTTACAAATTTATAATTTTAAAAATTAGTTTAAAATTATAAATATCTATAGGAATTAGTTTAAAATTTCAAGTATTTTTAACTCATTTCCACCCCATAAGTGACTAGAATTCAACTCGTATTTTAAGAAGCTTCACCCAAATAAGTACCACATGTCCATAATCTCAAATTGAACAAGAAATAAATGAATACTCAACATTATGAAAATAAATCATAACCCTGATCACACCACATATTCGATAGTCTTTTTCACATCACCTTCAAAGCAAAAAAAAAAACTCATCAATCCATTTTGTTTTGTAAACTTTTTGGTGGTTTTTTGAGTAAGAATTTTTTACTCGTATCCATATATGGAGTTACTTGTACATTGATTTATTTACAAAAAATCATTTACTGTGCCTTATTTCATGCAGATGCATCTCTACAGCGGGGATCTTCGGTTCGCCAAAGGCAGAGCACTGGCGGATCTGCGGCCATTCCTCGCCCCGGAGGTCGACAAAGGACACGTAAGTATACAATTGTGCATGATGTACTCTTTGTTGTTAGTTACATCAAATTAAATTTTTTCACGTGTATGTTTAATCATAAACTTGTATGTCTCTATTTTCACAGGTTCACCTAGGCATTCTATGCCGACATACGCCCTTGCTGGGGAGATGAGCGGCAGCCGCTCTGTGCATGTGAGTGACAAGGAACATGATATTGTTGGTGTCGGTGGGGAGGATCCCCACGAGACAGGTACATTAAATGCATATATATATTTCTTTCAGTTATCAGTACCATTAATTTATGTTTTCATCTAACATTGAATGTTATCAGTACTAACATTTGTGTTTTCATCTAATTTTTAGATGCTGCACAACATGGCGTCGACCCTCCCGAGGAAGCGCCATGGGAGGATGATATCACACGTATCATGCTACAAGACATTACCATGCAGCGTGCGTGTTTGCAGGAAAACATCAAGACCATTCCTAAGAACTCTCCCTCAGCACGTTTGATGGAGATGATGTAAAAGGCAGTAGACAATCTCCTAAAGGTCTACAAGTCCATCGGACCATTAAGTTCTCTTTGGGCCTCTGCATGTCAGAGAAGAAAGGCCGCTATGAAGGGTCCTGATGACTGGGCCGTAGTGAGAGATGCAACAGCTGGCCATGATGTGAAGGGAGCATTATTTGATATCCCTCCTGACCGCGCTCTTGATCAACCACTTTGAATGAAGGAGTTTAATCTAGAGGCTGCAGTGCCTTATGTATATGACAGGTTCATTGAAGCATGGGGCATGTTTCCCCACCATGACCAGGTGCCATTATACTTTGCAAAACATATCTATGCAGAGTTTGTCCTGGATATGCACCCATATTACACTAGCACACCATCAAGCTTCTATGGTGCTGGTGGGGGACGCAGTCATGCGCGTCATGGGGCTAGGAGAGACCCTGCAGCTCAGCCAGAGCCAGAGCCATTGGTAGGTCTCCCTGTCAGGACCATGCTTAGGGTCGATGATGTAGCTGTGTCATCTCAGCTAGCGACTGAGGAGCGTGGTGCATTGGTAGAAGCGACACCCATGACAATGCATTCTGGCATGATGGTTATGCAGGCAGAGAGACATAGAGCACCCACTGCACCTGCAGAGCCTAAGTTATAGTGGGTGGAAGATGATGTTCTCAACCTTCTTGATCACGACTCAATGTTGCAGTATGCTATCATGGCACGTGATGCATATTTTAAACTGCATCAGAGAGGCAGGCCTCGACCGATGGGACATGTGTATCTTTATTGTCATCATTTGATTGCTATGATTGTCAGGCATATCTTTTTTTAACTAATACTTTTCTTTGTTTTAGACCTCCATGCAGGAGTGCGATTTCATGGAGGTCCTGTTTGGCAGTGATGCATCTGTTCGAGGTCCCGTTGCAGTTCCATCCGCCCACATCAATGAGGTATGTGTTAACTGTCATCCTAAATTTGAATTTCTAAATTCAAGTCAATTGTTGAACACGCAATATTTTGGTTTGTTCCAACTTTCCTCATTTATCTTGTTCATATTGTAAAGGATAGAGGCAAGGGCATTGCACATGATTCTACACAGCCTCGCTCGAGTCCTACTCATGACACGCCAATCGACGAGGTACTAGTTATCACATGTTCGAATTGTTTGCATATTTATGTTCAGATTATAATTTACATGTTCAAATTGTAATTCTCAAGTTCAAATTGTAATTCATTAATATAACTATTTTCATGTCATGGAAACAGACACAGACATGGGCAGCTGCAGATGAGTGCGTTGAGGCTGCCATGATATTTACAGATGAGTGGGCTGCCACTCATCGATCGGGTCTCGATGAAGGATTGTCTCGGCAGATACCCAGCCTCCTAGACCTGACATTCAACTTGAGCGAGATGAGTTCATAGATCTGTGTTTCATATATATATTTAATTTTTTCTAACATTCTGTACTTGGAATTTAAATATTTTTTATGTAACTAACTTGTAGAGTTCACGGTTTTAACTTCTACAGTTCTCAAACCTGGGCAATTTTCCGTTTGATGTGCACGACCAAGAACAGGGGCGTAGTGCAGCTGGCGGTAGTTTCCATGATGGTCGATCTCTCGATCAATTGTGTAGGAGTGATTTGTAGACTGCTATTTGTGGATGTTATTATTTTGCACTTTATTATTTTGTAGACTATTATTTGTGGACTTTATGATTATCAATATATATATATATATGGACTTTTTTTTTAACATGATGGTTTGTTAAATGTTTTAATTATTTGCTGTTATAGTTTACAGTTATTTATGTTTTACTTGATCTTAATGTTATTTTTAACAATCATTAATTTGTTTTACAGTCTTATGAAATTGTACAATTTTTCAATTTAATAAATTACAAGTTTACAAAATTTACAATGCTTACAAGTTTACATGTTTGCAAAATTGTCAATCGAACACAACTTACAATTATAATGTTACAAAATTTACAACTTTACAATGTAAGATCTACTAGGTGCAAATTACAACTACAATGTAAAATTTGATTTCATATTTCAGAAGAAATTTAGATTTGCTATGTATTTCAAAAGCATGGCAACTATGTCAATGTATCAACTTATATGTCATGGCATATAACTTTCATTCATCTGGCCAATGGGTTATAGGAATGCACATCTCCATAATACAATCATGGTCAGCTACTGACATCTTCCATCTATTTGGTTCACCCCTTTTCACCTTGATTTCAATGAGATGTATCCGAGTTGCCACCACCAAATGACTGTACTAACAAGATATATATTCAAGCATGAAATCTCTGTAAATAATATAGTCACCTTGTCTTCTCACTTTTTCAAAAAAGTGGCCCATCACAACTAGGTCACCAACTTGGTACGTGAACTCTCCGTTGACATAGGGCCGCACCAACCTGCTTTTTATTTGTGTACACTGCATCAAAAAGTATGCCACATGCTCAACATTTCTCGGTGGTGCAATTACAACAAATACATCACCTGCATCAAAATTTTCAAATATTAAACAATATATGTGTGTGTGTGTGTGTGTGTGTGCATGTGTACTGGACTAGAGACTTAAACATTCGATCAAGTATCATGTACCTTACTTAACCAAATCAGAAACCCGATCATGATCTAGTGAAACCACTGCCTTGTCAGTACGCATCCCTTGCCACGTCAGAATCGGATGTGGCCCCTTTGGATTAAGAGGGATATATTTCCATTTTTTGACATATGCATCGTTCACGCAATGATCAACCCCCAGTCCATTGGTGTCAATGTAGAACTCATAGAAGCATGCATACTTTCTCGTTTCAATGGAAAATATGTCGCCCATATATTTACTACGAACTGAATGTAGTTCTCTCGTACCAAGTATGGTCTTGCAATACCATGGCATGGATCTATTCACATCGCCAAGGGCAACATCCCAAAAAAACCTGCATCGAATAACAAACATCACACACACACACACACAATACAAACACATTTATTAAATTCCAATTAAGTTGTTGGTTTTTCCTATCTGTGCACCGACCTTGCTTGTTCATGACCTTGGTGACCCAAATTTTGTGTGCACCAATCAACTACTTCTGCTGAGCACTTGAATTGAGATGCACTAGGACTCATTTGGTACCTCTGAGGTGCTCGTTTCATGCATGCACCTGCGCCATCATGTTCACCCTTTCTGTGCCCTGTTTCAAAAAATCTTCAGGTGTGTCGAATTCTCATCTCTTTGTGAAGACGACTCAACCAATAAAATGAGCGTGTCGATTTGAACTGCCCCGCAAACCCATCTGACCAAATCCAGTGTTCTGTAAATGACACCCCATTATTTTTGAATGAATCATAAATCAACCCAAAGCAGTGTTGAACAAAAATGTGTCATGCTCACGATCATCACTAACATAAAAATGATATTCCTTGATCGCATCGCATGATTGAGGAGTGCTATCACTACCATCAATGCTTTCCTGAGCATGTCTATACAATACATGTACGAAGATGGACACCTGGTTGGAGTGATAATACTCACTTTGTATCTCTCTCTGAGGAGCAAATGTGTAATTCTCAGCAAAGTCTACCACCGATAGGATTGTGCCTGGCTCAAAAACCTCACGAGAATGCTTAAATTCTAAAGCTTACCACCTAGACCTGTGGGAGTGTTTAATGTATTTGTAAATTTGACTTTGAAACTTGTCCAGGAAATCTGAAATAGGAATATCATCCTTGATCAAGTCGATCCTATTAGATGGAACATGTGAAGAAGATGATGGATTCATGGAGACATACTCATATCTCTTCCACTTAAC
Organism: Pseudotsuga menziesii; assembly: GCA_001517045.1. Classification (NCBI taxonomy): domain Eukaryota; kingdom Viridiplantae; phylum Streptophyta; class Pinopsida; order Pinales; family Pinaceae; genus Pseudotsuga; species Pseudotsuga menziesii. Next base: position 109,572 of record LPNX010434269.1, read on the forward strand.
TGTGATACTTGACAATCCAGGGTGTGTTGGATTGATAGGAAACTTCCTATGGAACAATGCCAAATCAACACATTCATGGCATCTTCTCCCACCTAGACACCTTTTATTGAAAAACACATTTTCAGGATTCCTATTGCATAGTACCATAGAAATAAAATCCTGCACTGTGTGAGGAGCTAGTTCATCATCCCAATGTTTTTTGCAAAAATACACAAATGTGTCATAGTATAACTGGAATTCAATGTGGTATCGACAACAACAAGTGTCCTGAATCGTATTTGGCCTAATATACCACGGTTTCAACTGAACATGGTAAATGAGATCTAAACGCCGGGATTTGATTCTTTGAATTCCTCGAACAAAGCAACTCTTGTCATCTCCATAACATGCTTGCAATGCTCCTTATAAATGCCTCTGCCAGAACGTTGTCGCAAGACATGTTTTCGATCTGGTATAGCACGAGAATGGTTGTCCCAATACTCTACCACATTCTCTCTGACACCCTCTTCCATCCTGTCTTTATATGCTTCTCTGCATATAAGAGCCCAACAAGTAGCTTCATCGTTTTCATCTATATTTACCCTGAATTTAGTGTATTTGTGCAGTGTTTTTATTGAAACGTGGAGCAGCTTTGACATTGTTGTGACCATTCGATTTCTTGAGGTGCTTTGTGCCACAATAGCAATTGTTATTGCCCTACGAATAGTGTTGATATCAATTTTTCTTGACTTTCCAAATGCAGATAGTTTAGTTGTTACATTTTTTGTTACATTCTCACATGCATTTTTATTTTTAACATCCTTAAAACCCAACAACTTTGTGCCACGTTTCAATTTTTTGTGTTTTATCAATCCATTAGGATTTGAGCTTGTGTAATCACTTATTGTTGTTCAAAGTACAACTTGATTATATTATTAACATGCTCTCTAATTGTCCAATCAGGGGTCGGGTTCCCGAACTCTTCTTGAGTGGCATCATCCAACCCTCTTAAACAATTAGCAGCCATTCCAAGGTCATTGAAGCTCCCAATTACTCTTGAGAAATCAGAGGGTGCACAATCTTGTGATGGCTGGCTAGGATCTAGCAATAAACAAATACATACTCAAAAACAAAATTTACAAGCTCAAGAATAAATACAAATAAATGCAAGCTCAATAATAACATTTTATTTTACTTATCATATTGACATTGTTAGTTAAAAAATTAGCAAATAAATTATAGAGGCTTGAATAACATTTTATTTTGAGTTTATCATATATTGCCATTGTTTGTTAACAAATTAACAAATAAATGCAAACAATGGTGGTCGTAGTAGTAATTGGAGATGAATATGGACTCCGGTTTAAATCAGATTCCTAATCGTTAAAGGGTAGTTACTTGGCCACCAAGGCTGTCTCAGGCTTGAGTATTAAGGCAGTACCCCTCACTTCACGGCGCAGGTAAAACTGTTAACCACTTGGCCACAAACGACAACTCTTTGGTTTTTCTCACAGGTGGGAATCTAGTCAATCCAGTAGGGGTCATTGCCCTTTTCGCTTGGCAAGTCCTCTCATTGGCCAGCTACTTCGGGGTTCTTGTAGTACTCCTCATAATGAGTTTTAGGGCAAATCAATATTCATATACATGAATATGAAATTAAATCAATATTAAAATTGTAATGTAATGTAATGATGTAATTATTGTAATGTAATGTAATTGTAATTGTAATGTGATCTTGTAATTGTAATTGTAATGTAATTATCATCATTATCATAGTGTAATGTAAAATTGTAATTTTAACACTATGAAAATGTTCATATACATGAATATGAAATTAAATCAATATTAAAATTGAAATGTAATTGTAAAATTGTAATATAATATAATGTACAATTATAAATGTAATGATTGTAATTTAATGTAATTGTAATGTGATCTTGTAGTTGCAATTGTAATGTAATTATCATCATTATCATAGTGTAATGTAAAATTGTTATTTGAACACTATGAAAATGTTCATATACGCGAATATGAAATTAAATCAATATTAAAATTGTAATGTAATGTAATGATGTAATTATTGTAATGTAATATAATTGTAAATGTAATGTAATAATGTAATGATTATAATTTAATATAATTGTAATTGTAATGTGATCTTGTAATTGTAATTGTAATGTAATTATCATCATTATCATAGTGTAATGTAAAATTGTAATTGAACACTATGAAAATGTTCATATACATGAATATGAAATTAAAATTGAATATTAAAATCGATATCAACTCCCATTGAGAACAATCTTTGTATTTTTTTACATAAAATTATATATATGTAAGTCTATATTATGCAATATGAAATTATGAAATTATATGAATATGTAAATTTACTAAATTATACAATTTAATTACAATTATAAATACATATATATTCATACATGCACATACAATGTACATATACCTTTATGAATTAATTACAAAATTATAATAAATTCTAAACTTGATTTAACACATGTACATGTATATATATATAAATTATGAACTAGAGTTAACTATGAAATTAAATATATGAATATGCAATTTATAAAATTATATGAATATGAAATTATACAATTTACATACAATTATGAATACATATATATATGAATTCAAACATGCACATACAATTTATATAAGTTTATGAATTATTTACAAAATTACAATTACAAATTTATATTTACATTCTAAACCATTTAACACACACACACACACACATATATATATATAAATTATGAACTAGAACATTATGAAATTAAATATATTATGTAATATGAAATTTTAGGAAAATATGAATGAAATATATGAACTATATCACTAGGAAAAAAAATAATTATAGTTATGAATATGAAATTGCATAACTTTTAAATTAAATACCAATATTGTTAGCAATGGCATTTGATTCTCCCATCATAGCTTGATTTGCAACTTCTTCTCCTCTCAAGATTGCTTTTTTTTTCCTCTTTCTTTCTTTATCTTTCTCTCTTATTTCTTCGGTGTTGATTTGATTCCTACTAGATATTTTACTTCGACATTTTTTGCTTCCCATTGTGATCAAAATCAACAATCCAAATTCACACCTACAACAATATGTAAACAAAATACACAATACACAATGCTAAATTTGCATTAAAACACAAGCATTGTTTCAAATTGGTAAGCCAATTGTGAACGATAAAATTAGTAAGATGTTTATGTCTTATGTTTATATAGAATTTATTTAGAAATTCGGGTGGGAAATGGTGTTAGGAAGGTTGTTGAAATGACATTAATGCCATCAATGCTTAACTTCATTCTCGACCACTTTTGTAAGATTTTTTAACAAAGACAAGACCTCAATCGAGGTATTAGCTCGATCGAGCTACTTATAATTTGCTCGATCGAGCTTTGCTTAAAACCTCAATCGAGGTATTTAAAAACCTCTATCGAACTCCATAGCTCAATCGAGGGCTTGAAAAACAGAAATTCAGCCCTCTTACAGGAAAATCAATGTTTCTCTGTGTCTGTTAAGGGTGTAAACGTTGCCATTCATGGCACACAACTGAGCGGAGTTCATACCAATAGATTCATCACCGAATCCTCTATCCATTGAGGTATCATGCATGCGTTTTGACATTCATATGGTTTTTTTTTTTAATTAGTTCTAAAACTTACACTTAGAAAACCTAACAACAACTTCGAAGCAGCTCAAAGAAAAATCTGCAGGGTAAAAAATACACATCCAAAAATTTCGGAAAAATACACAGCCCACACATCGACGCATCATCTTCAAAAGGGTATTTTTGGTTTTTCAATTTTTTAAAAGAGTGAAAAAAAGGCTAGGATGGACACACGTGTATAAAATGATGCTGAAATCAGATGTGGTCACTTTCAAAAAATAATAAATAATTGTATATTGCGAAATAAATTAACAAAAAAATTTGCAGACCACAATACATTTTTTGTATATCATGCTCGTATATATATATTTTTTAATTATTAATGTAATATTAAATTATTGGGGATGGACACAAACCACTTATTAACTTCTTCAAATTTTAAAGGTCACATAGTTCATTAAATGCAAAATTTCACACATTAAATGACATCGAAGTATTTTTTTAGAATATCGTTGGGAAGGCAACATAATATTCTACAATTTGTTTTTTTATTGCAAGTCGAAATTTACATGGCATATATGCGTTTCGAGGGCTTCTATCTAGCACATGAGTAAAAAATTAGGTTTTCATCGCCAAATTTGGCCAAAAAGTGTTACCCACCTTCATGGAATCACCCCTAAGTTAAACTCCAGACCATTTGCATCATTTTTAGGAGAAAATTATGACCAAAAGAATTGTTGAAATTGCAATTTTAGTTTATTGAAATAGCATAATCAAGGGTGTCTCAGGGTTATGGAGGGTGCTTAACCCATTTTAGCAACTAAAATTATAGTTTCAACAACTAAAATCATAATTTCAGCAAAAATTCCTTCCCCAGATTCTGACCCACAAAAAAATATAACCAACAAAAATGAAAATGGTCTAGAGTTTAGCTCACTCCAAAATATGTCCCCAGATTTCGACCCACAAAAACACAGACATATATAACCAACAAAAATGCAAATGGTCTAGACTAGTAACGCGCGCATGAGAGATGCGAATGACTGTTAAGAAGTGGTGTGACATAGGAAGATAGTCCAGGATCCCTAGCGATCTTGTATGCCCAGAAAGAGTTGGAGCCATAACAGGGAAGTTAGCCGGCAGTTGGGTTATTTGTTAAATAGAATAAGAAGCATTGGATTATTTGTTAAAACAGAGCATGCCACAATACGTTTTTAATAGTAAATTTGTTTTTTTAAGTTTAGTATTATGGATTGGATTTTAATTGCACTCCATAAGCACTTCGAGCTAAGCATTTAATGTTGTTGTTACTAATTGTTGGACCAATTTTGGGCTGCAGGGTGTTTATTCAACAAGAACTTGGAACTGATGCTAAACCAAAAGATGAAGCTAAAGTGAATACCTTCGATGGATCCTCCTCTTTGTTTAGTCAGTGTGGATATATTTCACTTAACCACAATGGATGGATGGAGTTTTTCGACCCCAAACAAAAACTATGGACAACCCCCAAATGGTGACAAGAAATCAATATCCAAATCAACATGTCCATAATGGATGAGTGCCTTCCCTTCTATCTTCTTTTTGAGTCCCATACCATAGGCAATACCATGGGACACACAATACCATGGAACACCTAATACCACGACCAATAACATGTGTCATCCATTACCATCCACTGAAATATCCCCTTTTTAATTAAGCGACACCTTAATATTATAACAATTTTAGGCCTAAGTAACCCCCTTTAATGATCACTTGGAAAGGGAAATTACAGTCCTCACTTCCCAATATTGTTTGTTCCTAAGAAACGACTCCACAACCTATCGCTCCTCTGAAAGAACTGGTCTAAAACTGAAAAATGATGCCAGGGTCCAAACCAACCAAGAAGAGGTGAAGCATCCTCTACTCAATACGTGATCTGGAAAGGTACTACCATAGGCTCTCACCTTTATGTTAGCTACTGAAATCCTTGGATCCCAAGCAAATCTCAAAAAGAGACCATCATGCTGATGCTACGCCACTCTCATCATAAAAATCTGATCATCATGCCTCATCTACATCCTCCTCTCTTCCAACTGGGTCTTCCACATGAGATTTTGAATAAAATTGTGAGCACCATCTGCTCTCATCAACACATGCATCAATTGATCCTCTGTGACCAATAGTCGGCTCTCCAAGTCATTAAATGTCATCTCAACAACACTGTGTAAGTTGTTACCTAAAGGACTAGATGACTCACTAATTGATACTTAGTAGTGATGGGATTCATATAGGTTCTCCTCTATCACTTTATTCCCTTCTTTGTCTTCCTCTGGAGAAATGAAATCGTCATCCAAAGGAAACTCATCATGCTTAGGTGCACCCACTCCCAACTAGCCTTATTTGGGTACAATCATGTCTGCATCATCATAATGTCATAAATAGGATGAGATGTGAACTCCATGTCATCATCATCATCATCATACATAAGGAAGGAAGTTGGCTCCTTCATATCCCCATAGCCATCATAAGTACGACAAGTTGTTGCATCTTCATCTTTGGTTGCTTCAGAAACTACATCGTTAGTAGATCCATCCATTATACTAGTGTCATCATCCTCATATGTTGTTGTTTGGTCTTCCTCTCTACATAGTTCCTCAGCATGACTAGATGCATCCTCCTTCACCTACTTGTCTCCCTTCAATGCCCTTTAAAGAATTATTGGCAATATAATACTCTTGAAGCATGTTTTTGAGTGATGTTAGATCCTTCAAATTCTTAGCCATGAACTTTGAGTATTCATTCAAGTTTTTAAAGAATTTTTCATCTAAGGTCTCTCTCATTTCCTTCATGTAACCTCTAATTTTCCCTCAGGCTAGCAGAAAACCTAACTCTGATACCACTGTAATATCCGAAATGTAACTGTAGGAAAAAAAAAATTGCGTGTGAGATTTTGTCAAATAATTTGCAAACTACTCATTTAGGACATTCTTCCTACACTTTGCATGTATTCTCAAATAGACAAAACATTTTGCAAGTAACCAAGCACACATAAAATAAGAGAGAGACAATATGGAAATTTTATTATGGATGGAATAAGATAAGCCTCTATGGATGCTATAGCAACTACATCAAAACTACACAAATACTAAGAACCTAAAAGTGACGCCAAACCAAAAGATGAAGCTCCAGTGAAGACCCTGGATGCATCCTCCTTCTTGTCTAGCTTAGGTGGATCTCTCGCCACCGAAACCAAACCACGTTGGATGGATGAAGTTTTCCAACCTCAAAAAAGCTCTGGACAAACCCCCCAATCAATCATAAAACTCAATATCAAATCATCATGCCCATAATGGATGAGTACCTTCCCTTTTATCTTCTTTTTGAGTCCCATACCATTGGAAACACCATGGGACACCCAATACCATGGGACACCCAATACCATGGAACTCCTAATACCATGGGAAATATCATGGGTCATCCAATACCATCCACTAAAATATCCCCTTTTTAATTATAGGACACCTTAATATTATAACAATTTTAGGCCTAAGTGTTATCCAATAACCCCCTAGAATGATCACCTAGAAAGAGACATTACAAATTAGGAGAGTTTAATCTTGAGGTCAAAGCACCACATGTTTATGATAGACTCATCAGCGAGGCACATTCCCACACCATGATGAGGCATTGTTTCAATTTACAACACATATTTATGCTAAGTTTGTATTGCACCTAAGGATATTTAATATAAGCATTGGATTCTATAGTCTTAGTATGGAATTTAGTTATGTTTTTCATGGCCCTCATAGAGTTGTGACATCGCACCAGCTCTTGTGAGATTGATATACTACCTAGAAAGGGTATTGTTTTACCTGACGAGTTAGGAGACCCATTCCATCTCAGAGCTGAGTTGAGGGATGTGATTATTGATATCATGTGCACTACATTGGGTAGTGTTTCAATTGCATTATATGGGGAGAGATATAGGCTACACCCATCTTGACATTCCTTGATGTGCAATGGTGGACATTGATATACTTCGGGTGTTATCTTGTGGGGATTTACGAACATACACTTGAGACTTTGGGGAGCTTATTTTAGTTGCTTGAAATTCATGGCATTTCCCAAGTGATGATTCCCCACATTTGTCACAAGGGCATCTAAATAAATTCATAATTGTAGACTAGTATGCCTCAGTGGGTTTGAACGAAACCCCTATTGACATAAAACTAATCAATTGCCAAACAACATTGACCACAATTTGTTGAACTAACCAATTGGGGTTTCTTAAAAAAATATAATATAACAATGGAATCCCCTATGCTCCTTGGAATATATAGATGGAGAGTGGTTCCATTTCCAGCCACAATAGTGGTTGGTACCCCTAGGGATACAACTAGAACCTAATATGTGACATATGGCTACATTGTCAGCAACAAGTCTTGGGTAGAAGGTTTAATTGATTGGGATAACCTCATTAGATTCAATTTGGGGTCTAAAATGAGCCTCATAAGAAAAATAGTCATTTATGAGTTGGAATTCAAGAACCAATAGAATTTCAAGAAAACGAGTCAACGATAATCATTGAATTGACATATTTGTCATAAAAAAAACTAATTTTTAATTCAAATATTCAAATTATATCCCTATGGTTTTACTCAAATTTCAAGTGGTAGCACTCATTCGATGCAAAATTCTGTTCCACATCCAACAAGTACCCACACCACATACTTTTGATCGACACCACCTGACGAAAAAAAAGAAATACATTAAAAAAAAGTGTTACATTCATGGAACATTTTTTTTATGTATTTCTTGTTTTTCGTGGGGTGGGGTCCATCAAAAGTATGTGATGTGCGTACTCATTGGATCTAGAAGTGAATTCCACCTCTAAAGAGTTCTCTGGCTCAAAATTTGAGTAAAACGACAAGTATATAAGTTGAAAATATAAAAAAAAAAAAGTAGTTTTTATCTTTTCCTCAAAAATTCATATTTCTTAATATATTATTTTAACTATTATTTTATTATTTTCCTCAAGAGGCCCATTTTAGACCTCAAAATGAAGTAGTCTATCGATGTGTTGGTTTCAACCTCCAATGATCAGATGTCCATTGCTTCGGTGACTCTTACCGATGATCTTTCTCCATCTTCGTTTGCAAGCTCATTGTTTTTTGTTGTCGTAATCATGTTTGATGGTCGTCGTCCAGATAGTTGTGGTCCTTATTCCTACTACCAACACCAATCTCTCTTGTGTATCCCCTACGATGTGAATTTAATGCATGGATGATTGCCCATCTACCACCTCTCTTCAGAATTCAAGCCATCATGCTCGTCATGTTTGCTTCTATTCGTTGCTGAGCTCTGCATCACTTATCCACTATTGTTGTCCCTTGTCCACTTCTTCCTCTGAGATGATTGTATGTTTATTCCTCCCTCACTATATCTACTATGAAGGTTTCATTTTCTTACTCCATTTAAAACAATCCTTCCATAACTTTCCCCCCTAAGTGTTGAATCCAAAAATAGAACTACCACATGTTGGATCTCGATGTCTTACAAGTAGTTGAAACAATACTATAGAAAAATGATATCCCACTCCACAATGCCACTCTGGTAAAAACCATTCTATTTGTATTCCACTGCAACCTTCCCATCACTTGTCCATATTCATTCCACCCAGTGCACAACCTAGATTAAATACACTTACGCAGTCTAAAGAGATCCATATCTGAAAATTGTTTTTAGAGTTATACCTCAATATATCATCTAGTTTATGGGTTGTGCTGGGTTACTTCATTGAAACCTTTATTTCCATTATCATTACCATTAGGACCTTCATTTTTTATTATCCTACTCAATTTTTTGTTGTCTTGTTGGGATGTTGCATTGTAGCCTTGATTTCCTTCATAATTCTCATAACCAAGTCCCATTTTTCACTATCTTACTCAATATTTTGTTTTAATAGGTGGCTCAAGATAGCCATGTTTTCATTGGTCTAATCCAATGTTGATCAAATGATCGGATGGATATTCACCATATGTTAGAACCTATTAAAAAACATCCATGTATGATTTTAAATTAATTATGATATTAACATCACATAAAATATGAAACCTAAAGCTAACCACAAGTACTCACAATATTTACAATCAACTCTTTTTTTCCTTGTTGTCCTATATGATGCACTGAATGGGTGTCATTTTCTTCGTTCGAATAAAAATATGATATTTCCAAAAGATCGAACACCTTGAGCAGTTGCTCACACAAACAAATCATAGATCAACACATGGATGTTCTTATATGGTTAAAACCCTCAAAGAGGGAAACACTCCATGGCCCCAACCAAATAGCTACTTGAGGCAATATTATTATGCAAAAGAAAAAGAATGTTACAATAAGTTTCTCTTAATCAATCAACAAGAAAATGACCCTCCATGCTCTTTAAATAGAGATCATGGACCAATCAGGTGTCAAGTCACTAATCAATGTGTTAGGATTATTAATCCTCCCTTGTCCAATTTGGTCATATGTCTAAATCAAGAGTCATGTCTAAATCGGGAGTCCATCCAATCTATTTTTAGTCAATAGCACCATTGGGTCCACTTGGCCTAATCGAGACACATGTTTCAGTTACTAAAGTGTGGGGAACACTAATTGAGGCCTACTGCCACTGATTGCACTTGCATGCATCAATTTAGGAGCCTCCTAGATCCGAATCCCTACAATTTAGGAGCCATTGGGAGTGTCGATACCAACCAAGGTCAGTTGAGTTGAGTTGGTGACTAGTCAAGCTCATTTAGGAGTCAGTTACATTCAGTTCTAGTCCTCTACATTCAGTTAGTGCTAGGTTCGCATGACTGCATGCAGGTGAGGCGCATTCCTCACCTACCACAGTCAGTTAAGCTTAGTTAACACTGAATTAGACACTTGAGTTGTGATTTAGAACTCCAATGAACTCCGACAATGATTTAGACAATGTCAGTTAACCACTCAGTCCTCCGAGAATGATTTAGACAAGGTCAGTTAACCATTCAGTCAAGTAGAGTCTAATCAATTCGAATTTCCTCACATGAATTCAAATTGCTTGTGGCTATTTAGCACTGTTTCATTCCTTAATTGCTTAGTAAATTGTGTGATCTATCTTGTGAGTTGTGTGTTTTTCCACAAATCTATGTGCTCAATTTAATATGGTATCAGAGCCTTGGCGAACAAGGAACTTCTCCTCCTCAGATCTCCAGCTGGATCATTTTTTTAAGCAAATTTTCTCCTTCCAGTACTGCACCAGAAGCAGAGAATTTACCACTTAATATCCCAAGTAAAGGAATTGTCGATCAAGCTTGCTTGTTCAACTATGCTAGGTGTGATGAAAATTCCAAAAGTGTAGACTGTCGACCTTATTTTATTTGTTTGATTGTGTGATTTATAGGTTATCATCTCTTCTCACTGCATTCACTACAAGTAGCTCTTTCTCCTCCCTACATTTGCTACAACAGCTTTGTCTTCTTCACTGCATTCAAAATGGGCCATCCAATGGAGCAGCTCACTTCCTTCAACTACCACCAGTGGAAGGAGGACATGGAGTCACTGCTTCACACCAAGAATCTCTACAGACTCACAATGGAGATAGAGGTAGAGCCAGTTCTTAATTATGACAAAGAAAAGTACTGGAATAGGCTTGATGAAGCCTTTGGATGTTTGTGCCTCTTAATCTCTCGAGATCTTCTCTTCCACATCAAAGGATTGAAGACTCTCAAGGAGATTTGGGATAAGCTTGCTTCCTTATTTGATAAGCAGGATGAACTGAGGGTCCATCAGCTAGAGAATGAGCTGATCTCTCTTCATCCATCCAGCTTCGAAACACTGAATGAATTCTTACAAAATTCAAGAACCTGATATTCCAGTTGAAGCTATGCAAGGTTGAGAAGGAGGATGATCAACTCATCCTTGCCATTCTCTCAAAAATCAGTGCATACTACTCAGTCTTTGTATCAAATTTTCAATCGATGAGGCTCACTACTCCAAATTGGAAGATGCCCACTCTTGATTCTTTCATTGAATCTCTCACTCATGAGCATGACAAGTTTATCCAAATGGGGATCATTCGATCTTCCAGAGATCAAGCACTGGTTGTAGGAGGGCCTAAGGTAGCGAATCATAAAGGGAAGCAAAAGGATGATTCTCCTGTGAAGAAAGAGCAGTCAAATGAGCCTTTGGGTTCGAAGATAAGCAAGAAGAATGGCAAAGGAAAAACCCTTTGTTCCTACTGTGGAAGGGGATTTCATCTAGAAAGATCCTGTATGAGAAGACAAATTGATGAAATGACTCTCCTTCTGAAGAAACATAACATTACTACACCTGTTAGCACAAGGAATACTGACCACACAGAAGACACTGAAGACACTAAAGATTACTTCGAAATAGGTCATGCACTGAAGGCTAGCTGCTCAACAGCACATGCCTTCCTCATTGATTCTGGAGCTTCCAATCATATGGTTGCATCCAGAGAATCATTCTCTTCTTTACGGTATTTTGATGGTCCTAGTATTCAGTTGGGAAATAACAGTAGAGTTCAAACCAAAGGGAAGGGCTCTATCAAGTTTGAACATGGAAGGCTCAAATATGTGCTTTATGTTCCCTCCCTAGCTTCAAACTTGTTATCTGTATACCAAATGACTCATACTGACTCTCCAAAGCGAGTGATCTTTAGTCCTGACTCAGTGGAGATCATAGATATCTATACTGGGAACATCATAGTGAAGAGTGTTGCAAATCATGCCTCCAAGGAATATGAGTTCTCACACTTCATGCCATTTTCAGAACTAGTGCACTCTCAGCAGCCACTTGCAAGGGAAGGTAAAATCATTTCATCTACTTCTTTTGGAGCTTTCACTAGTATTGCAGATCCAGCTATATTAGTTTATGAGATTGAGATTCAGGGTGATTCAGGTCCAGATCCAGTCCCTACTTCCAAACTAGAAGCTAGGAAGATGACTGGAAAACCATCTGACACTTAGAAGGGAAAGACCCTTGCACTATGTCATGCAATCTTACCTCCTTAAGAGAGATGCAATAGACTCCCTGTAAGATGCTACATGGCAAGGGCTCAGTATCACTACATTTAGAAGAATAGAGTTGATCATACACCTCTTCATCGAACAAGAGACAAAGGTTACATTCCTCCTTCCTTCGATCATCATTTTGGGAAAAGAAGGAGAAGTCTACATGCCATGCCCTAGGATACATGTGCACAGAACATCATGCATGCTGCTCCACTACATCAGAGAGATTGCAGCAACACATTTTCAAGTTTTTCAAACTTGAATCATGATTCTATCTGCTTAGTTAGAGGGGGGGATTTTTTCCCATGTGGTTTTTCCCCAACTCCTTGTATTGAGCAATTACTTTACTTTACTTGATGTAATTGCTGACCTATGGTCTTAGTTACCAGGTCCCATAGATTTTCCAAGTTAGCATTCAGGGGGGGTGTTAGGATTATTAATCCTCCCTTGTCCAATTTGGTCATATGTCTAAATTAGGAGTCATGTCTAAATCGGGAGTCCATCCAGTCTATTTTTAGTCACTAGCACCATTGGGTCCACTTGGCCTAATTGGGGCACATGTTTCAGTTACTAGAGTGTGGGGAACACTAATTGAGTCCTACTTCCACTGATTGCACTTGCATGCATTAGTTTAGGATCCTGCTAGATCAATCCCTACAATTTAGGAGCCACTGGGAGTGCCGGTACCAACCAAGGTCAATTGAGTTGAGTTGGTGACTAATCAAGCTTAGTTACGAGTCAGTTACATTCAATTCTAGTCCTCTACATTCAGTTAGCGCTAGGTTTGCATGGATGCATACAGGAGAGCTACATTCCTTACCCACCATAGTAAGTTAAGCTTAGTTAACACTAAATTAGACACTTGAGATGTGATTTAGAACTCCGATGAACTCCGATAATGATTTAGACAAGGTCGGTTAACCATTTAGTCCTCCGATAATGATTTAGACAAGGTCAGTTAACCATTTAGTCAAGTAGAGTCTAATTGATTCGAATTTCCTCACATGAATTTGAATTGCTTGTGGCTATTTAGCCATTGTACTTCATTGTAATTATTAACTAATTACTTTTTTTATTAATGAAAGCATCACAGCTGCAAGCCATTTTTGCATTGTTTCATTCTTCAATTGTTGAGTAAACTATGTGATCTATCTTGTGAGTTGTGTGTTTGTCCACAGATCTATGTGCTCAATTTAATACAATGGTCGTTAAGATCGAGGAGAAGATGAACCGTCAGATCACTCTTTGTCAATAGCATATCATGACCATAAGATATATTAAGGAATACTAATGCATGCTAAAGAAACACATTTTACCTAAAGATATATTATAACATGTTGATATTAACTAACTCCTAAGTGTATAAATATCTTAACATTCTTTTCATTTCTGCTATAACAAAACAATTGAAAATTAGTATTTCATGCGATAATTGAACTCAACGCACATTAAAAATAAAACAATGATTGCATGTTTGATGCACATTGATATTGGGATGGCTCACCTTGCTATGTGGTTATCTTCATTTCTTTGACCATCTCATGGTATACCTTTTTTGACATCCCAACTGGCATATTTCATATATCATGCCATTCTTCCTCTTGAATTTTAGCAATGTTCCCGAGAAATGAAAAGCACAAGGAAAAACAAGATAAATATTTATTTGAAAATAAGCGTAGCAAACATATTTAAAAAGCATGTTTTGGATTAGTATGTACATATTAAAGAAAAACATTTTTACAAATAATTCCTTTTATAAGATTATTTTTTGTTGTTGTATGTTTTTGCCATTGCAAGTCCCACTGGTCTCAATGCGCACTACTTAGGAACATTTCATGTAGTTTAATTATAACTTGATTCTTAAAATCACTAGCTTGATTTTTGTACTGTAAATGAAAAGTATGTCTATACATTCTTTCCACTATATCCCTCAAAGTTTTATTAAACCCCCCCCCCCCCCCCTCTCATTAACTTCTTATTGCAGCAAGGTATTTCATATTGAGAAGAAATGTTTCAAGAGAATATGGACATCTTTTCTCAGCTTCTTGAGAAGCATAACATCTAAGTTCCAGCTAGAGCTAGAGAAGTCTGTTGAATCCACAGAACATTGTCATAGTGTGCAGCTCCAAGGTGGTATAAACTATGCCTTGAGTGCAAGATTTAAATCCTTTCCTCACATATATGATATAGATTTACTTTCTAATATATCAGAATCATAAATCTCAGTTTCTTTCTTTGATAATCCACCTATCAGTCTCCTAGATTCATCTCCCAATGATTGTGATTTTTCACTAGATCTTGACTTGTCTTTAAGAAGCTCTACCTCACTTCATTAAAGTGATAATAATTCTGATTTAGAAGCATGTTTGAGGGCTTATATGAATGTTATGATATCATCCATACATATACCATACCTCTGAATACTCCTAAGACTATACAAGCCCCAAGTTCACTAGTTGATTCCTCATTGGTTTCTTATGCAGTGTTACTTATATCAAATGGTTTCAAGTCTTGATTATTTTTCACTAGTTGATTATATATGACCTTAGTCATCATTGGACTTATCTTACACATGTTTGGATCTATTATAAACACTTATGGTTCATATCTCAAGTTCATCCATAATTCATATTTTTACACTCATCAGTTTTCCCCAATTGCTCAAACTTTTCCTAGTCTAGCCGGCCCATATCCTCATGGATACACTGAAGCTTTTGTGTTTGCTGTTCCATATGATGATATTTAAGATATATCATATTCTTTTCAGCATCATATCATTTCTGGGAATGTGATACATTAGATTGGAATAATGATATGTGATCCACAGCACCATTTTGCAGCTATACAAGGAATTGATTGTGTTATCGATTATCTTAATTTTTGTACTCTTTGGGAAGTAGTATGCGCATATCTCATTTCCTTTTCAGATTGTGTTTGCAGATAAAAGTTTTTTAGCAGCAATAAGCATTCAAATAATTCTCCTACTTCATCAGATGATAAGATACAAGGTGTCTCTCCTCTTCTTTCTTGCAGATTCTACACTCTAGCGCATGATCATGGAGTCTACAACTTTGAGATCAAAGTCTTTCACCAGAAGTAGTTCATTCAGCTCATTAAAGTGAAGACAAAGACATATTGAAGATGTGCTTCAAATTTTGTGCCTTTTCATTTCTTGAGGGAGGATTTTCCCCATGTGGTTTTGCCTCTTTTCTCAGCTTTTCTGGACATGAATAATTGTAAAGGGTGACCATAGCCTTGTTGTTGGGCCCTATATGCACCTATATGCATCCATATGAATCTGATTATTTCAGAAATATCATCATAAATTTAGACTTAAAGGGGGGTGTTGGGATATCATAAATCCACTTCATACTTAGGATAAAATATTTAATCATTATTTGATTAATTTCCTATCCACTAGCCTAGATAGTTGGCATCCACTTGCACCACTTGGTCAACACTTGCCATATAAACCCTAGGAGCGCCTTTATCCTGATTCTAGTTAGATCCTGCCAACTTTATTGACTTCCAGAATTAGTAACTGTGCCTTCTTGCAGATTCTATATTTTATTTATTTATTCCAGCTTTTCAGTGGATAAGGTAAAGCTAGTCAACTAGGAAACTGCTATTTATTTTTTCCAATCCATCTTCCATGATTTTCTCTCTAGATTCCAGGATTAGCATGTTTTTCCATCACTCATGACAACTCACTCATGCTTTACCTATTTCATGAGGTCTTTGACTGATTAGGAAAGTGCTTTAGCCACCTATGGGGGTTTATCATATTTAGTAAGTCTGCTTTCTGAGTTAGATGAATTTTGTCCTATGCAACTCGAATTTACCTATGAGGGATGTACTATTTATGTACACTATTATTCACCATTAATCAATGGAAGGATACACTCCAATATTCATCTCTTCTTCATGTGATTTAGCCTCTCTATCGACTTCTCTCTATTTTCCTTGTGCATGCTTGTGAGAATTATCCTATAGCAAGATCTACCTCCTGTGCTTCTTCTTTGCATCAAGGCTCTATTTCTACATGGCATCAGAGTTGAAATTTCTACAAAAGGGAAAGTTATGTTACATTAGAAAGATACAATAGATCATGCAAGTGGACTTCTCATGTTTCCAATGTGTTATTTTTAGGCGCAAGTGGTGTGACAGTTTCGATCGGAATAATGTAAATGAATATCATGATAGTGGGATAATATGCATCAACTCTAAAAAGATATGGTATGAAAATAAAGAACCTTATGTTTACCCAGAATACTATAACCAAGTGTTCTTTTACCCAGATGTGTTAGATAGGGATCGGTGATTTGTACTAAGACACGATCTGAGATCAAAAGTTTTTTTTTGAACAACAATGTTATCATTCCAAGTGAGAAAGATAATATAGGTGATGGCAATGAATAATGATATGTACATGTTTCATTTCGACATTTACATTATGGCCATACTTTATACTGATGAAAGTGTGTTTCAAGTATATATGCATTATATAATATCAAGTTGGTTAGTGTTATGTTAAATGTTGCCTAGTTGATGATGGATTGGGTGTAAATGTTGTCATTTTCCTTATAATACATAAATGTTAAATCATTGTACTTTCTATTTAAATATGGACCAACACAAACTAAATTACATTAGTTATGTTGAGGGATTCTCCTAAGCCTTATTCAATAAAAATATAATATTCACTTCTTCAAAGTCCTCAAGGTTTATTAACTTATTAAATGTCATCTTAAATCCGTTATAATCATGATATAAGTACTCAAGAGCATTTCGTCTCTATTCTGTTAGATGCAATAGTTGATAGTTTATTTTCGTAGAGGAGGGTCATTTGTCATCGTGATCAATTACAATTGCTACCTACAAAGACTTGATAGTAAGTCCGGGTGCATAGCTGAGGGCTTTCAGGAAATTATTCAAAATTTGTAAACCCTTTGCACTCCATTTTATTTCAATAAAAAATAGAATATATATCATAAATTTGAATCAAATGTGTTGGTATTTATATAATTGAATTAAAATTTGTGGCATTACAGATACAAAGTTGTAATTTAAATATTTTATCGCTTTGATATAAAATTTGTAAATTTGAAATGCTTTGTTAAGTGTATATTATGATGCAAAAAATTATATATAATTTTGATCAAAATTATTGTATATTTAGAATGTTGTAACCATTTTTTTATACTAAGGGAATATACAACTTGGATGGGGTTGGTACTCGTATGATGACATGAGGTCCAGGGGTTTAATCCTATCAACTACCACTATACCCCTAGGTGTACCCACACATCCTACAAGCATGGGGCATGGGTAAGTCGGAGTGATTTGAACTCATGACCTCTATTACAACATAACACCTCGTGAATTGTCATTCAAGCTACACCCCTGCGGACATTGTAACCATTGTGTTTTCATTTAAAGAGACGTAAATTTTTATAAAATCATTATTTTATTTTGAATAAGAGGTGTAATGTTTTTGAAATTTTTAAATCCCAAAATGTTACAAAATATATAAATTAAAATTAAAATCAATAAGGTCTATTACATTCTTATAAAAGTTGGTCGTTCTCTCATTAAATGTATAACTATGAATATAGACTTAATATACAAGCACAAGACAATTCACATCATTTTTACTATTTTTGTATGTTTCAATCACATTATAACCAAACAATCAACACCATCTCTTATTCAGAATTAAAAAATGCATTCCCATCAAAAGAGCAAGGAGTACATGCCCTCATGTGGCTCTTGTTAATAAAAGAGTTGAATTATAATAATAACATCAAACATCGATAACTCATACTATTTGTAATTTTACCATGACAAGATTATGACCAAATTATTCATTATCCAACCCATAACCAAGTTATTCATTATTCAACCCATATGTTTTTTATATGAAGAAAACAACTTTATAAAGAAATACAAAGTAAAAAATGACACAAAAACAACAAAATCATTTAAAAGAAATTTGTTACTATTGTTCCACATAAACTTTCGAATGAACATTAAATGTACACTTGAGAAACCTTATAAAATACATACATTTAAGCCATGTCGAACCAAAAATAAATAATGATTCAAAATTTATATAATTTTTAGTACTATAAATTTTAAACTAATTTAAATAAAGAAAAAATATATTTGTTGAAATAAACTATTAACCTTCACCAGTTATCCATTTAAATAACTCAAGTAAAAAATTAGTTAGTTATCGTATAATGATATTAAACAATAACTGCAAAAAAAAGACATAAATGATCTTCAACTATAACCAAACATTATATTGCATCTTCAATTTAGATCAGTGACACAATACATTTTATAAATCAAACAACATCAACATAACATGAAATGACAGAAATATACATGAACGATATACACAATATGATATACATCGACATCAACATAAGCTAATATGAAACAAGCATAATATATATTGACAATAATATGAAAATCATAATAAATGACAAATATAAAAGTTAAATATATACATGTGCTCAGTAACTGCTATGAAATAACAGGTCCACCACCAGAGCCAGGGGAATTGATACCTCCTCTAATAGAGCTAGAGGTGTTAATGCCTATACCATGTATAAATGAAGAACAAAACAGCTAAAATATATCTCCCTAAGGATTTGTATAGCCTAAGCCATTAATCATATCCAAAAGAGCACTAGGCTAAGTTGTATTAAGAGGTGGTGGTGGCTCGATTGGGTGAGGATGAGAGGGTGGTGGCTTGATTGGGAGAGGATAAGATGGTGGTGGGAGGATAGGGTGAGGAGAAGAGGGTGGTTTTTTGACATATGGTTGGTTGATTAGGTGAGTAGGAGAATGTGGTCGGATTACCTGTGGTGGGTTGACCACGTGAGGAGAGGGTGGTCGATTGACCTGTGTTGGGTTGACTAGGTGAGTAGGAGAGGGTGGTTGGATGAATTATTATGGAGGATAGGGTGGTCAGTATTCATGTGGTGAAGAATAGGGTGGTCAATCGACCTATGGGAAAGGGAGATGAGATGAAGGAAGAGGAGGAAGAGGAGGTGGAGGTGGAGTCACCACCCTCATCAGGTGCATTGGGACTAGCACTCTCAGTTGTATTCCAACTCTCTAGTATCCTAATCGCACCCACAATATGACACATAAGTGATGTCACATCATGTGGGAGTCTCCTTCTAAGCACAATAAGTTTGGGTCTCTCATGATCACGCTGGCCAAAATAGGGTGCACTCCCTATCGATCCAACAACCCAGACAACTGATCCACCATCTCTAGGAATAATCTAGAATTGATCCTATGTCACAGGATAGGTCTCTATAACTATGGCAGATCCCCTACCTCTTCCATTTTCTCATCAAGATGGGGAGGCACATCCCCAACATAAGTGTCAATATTTGCAAAAATGTAGAGAACAATAATTAGATAATTTAATTAAACAATGTAAATAAAATGTTATAATAAATTACATATGCATTAAAGTAGAAAACAAAATGAAACTAGATTAATCAAAATATAAATCTAATATTACCTCTACCATCGTGTGGCTCATCCATGGTAAATAGGATGTTGGGATATCCTCTCCAATCCAAACCTGCATACAGGTATGGTGCCATATCTAGGGTGTTATCATCCTCATTAGCAATAAAATCAAGTGACTCTTGAGTGATCCTGTTAGGGAAATCAGGCTGGTCCCTCTTGGGAAACATATACCCTCTCATGTGCATATGCACATCGGTCATAGGCTTAGGAGGTTGGATATAGAATAAGGGCCAAGTGACCGAAAACCTCTCAAAAAATAAGGAAAAAAACTCGGAACCAAACTGAAAGATTATCCTTCTATTGAAAATAACATGACAACAATTCAGAGAAAAACACAATTGTTGCAAAAAAATGGAAGACCACCTGATCCATCCAGGACTCTGCACTAAAGAATCAACATAATATAATAATGGGAAACTAATGCATTTCCCATCAGTCATAACACGGGGAACTATCATGAACAAAAGCAAGAGGAACCTAACATCCTTGGCACAAAAAGAGATATGCAGAGCTAGCCACTCACTACATGGAAGTTGCTAGGGGTAGTGGCATCTTCACTAACATATCTCAATACATTGGTCATTTGATTGGTTACTACAACTCCAAGTGGGACATTGGGGAAATGGCGAAAATCCTCCCCTCACTTGGATAATCATGTGTGGAATGTATGTCATCCTCTATGGGATGGAACCTCAGATCAGGACCCACCCTAAATGCATGTCATCATTGATCCCTATGACATACCAATTGCATCAAAAGCTGAGAATGCTCCCTCATCAAAATAGAATCTTCATAAAAAATTTGAAGGCCAACATGTCGTAAGAGATGTCTAGTCTATGGGGTAATGGGTCGAGGTAGAAAATCCCTCTCCCTCTCTCTAATCTCCCACTCTCATACAACATTGTATTGGTCATGTTCTTGTTGTCGGTCTTGTTCATGCTCTTGTCATTCCTGTCTTTGATTAAACACATATAACTTTTGTTAGAAACATATATATATATAGTGAGATATATACATAAAAGTTTACTAAGGTGCATTTACATTTATCAAAAGAAAACAATAATTTTGTTTCATGAAACAACATTTCAAAGATCCTCAGTGCGCCCATAAAATAGTCACACACCATTATTAGTTCTTATGTAAACTAATCCCACTGCTAACAGTTCTAGGAAACAAAATGCGCACCATGAACGGTGCTTGAACATATTTAAAGTGCTCCCCGAAAATAAACATACTTTTCTGTAATATAGAACTTTTTGTATTTTGTATGTACATAAACAAAGAACCTATCAAAAACATTATTTTATTAATATATTTGGCGATTCTTATTATGAATATGCATAGTCGATGATGCATCAATATATACTTAGCACCAGTGAGTCCTTGTGTACGTGAGCACCGATGTATTGTAAAAGGTATTACATGGTTTGGGTGTTAAATTTATTAGTGTGTCTTGAAAATAATTTTAACAGTGTTCATAATAAAGAGGAACTCATCGTTGACAGTGTCTGAATATTTAAATAGCACCATGTATGTTTTAATTTTTTTTCGGTTAAGCAATGAGTTTGTGTTAGGTTCATGCATTGTGAACAATGTGTCATGTTTATGGTCAAGCATTGAGAATAATGTGTTAATTTATTTAAATTTCACTGTATGTTTTTAAAAACTAATTATTTGATAGTTTTAGCGATGTTTTGTTTTATGCTCACACTTTGTAAACTATGTGGACGGTTTAAGGGGACACACTGCACACAGTGCATTAATTTTTTTAAATGATCTTAATTCCAGTGTGCTTTGTGTTAAACACAATTCAATGATCATCAAGGCTAGTGTGAGCCAAACAGAAAAAGTGCACTGCATAGTTTTTAATGTTTTTAAAATGGAAAATTCAATGAAATTTTCAATTTTAATCTGCTAAAAATTAAATGAAAAGGTAATAAACAAAATACCTGGACTCTTGCTTTCCTGGGAGGCATGGTTACCACATATAGAAGAAACAAAATTTTCAACCGCGTGGAAAAATTTCAACTCCTCCAACCAATCAAATCACAAGAGAAATCCAATGATGCGCATCGAGTACGGGGGCTGTGGGTGTCAGAAAGCAGCATTGGTGCTTAGTTGGGTTAAGGCAGTATCTAGAATTGAGAAAATGAAATTTTGGTGCCACTTTTTTTTACCCTATTTAGGTGTGCCCAATTTTGTGGCACATCGATGTGGTATTGGTATATGCATTGGTGTGCTTCGTTTAATAGTAAGAACCGGTTAAAAATCTATTTTTAAAAAATATGGCTTTTACATATAATCTAGTGTGTTGTATCGTGTTAATCATCGATGTGTCTTTATTGATATAACACATCATAGAGCCATAACGGGTAAATTAAAAACACGTTTTCCAATGTAGTGCGTTTTAACGTTGCATGCACTAATGTGTTTGTTTCATTTAGCTGCACCTAACATGGTTTGCTAAGAAAATGAAATAAATATATTTATTAAAAATTAAATCAAGCTATTTTGATACTAGTGTTTTTTAATGATGTGCACTTCATAGATGTATTTCACCTTCCTTATGGTTTCATCTAAAGTTTGAGGCTCATCATATTCAATTATGTCCTTGTATGACTGAGGTAATCCACTTAGAAAACATGAAATTTTGACCTTGTCATCTTTGATATACTTGACATACCTCAGCAACTTTAGGAATTTATTGGCATATTCCTACATGGTTATTTGTCCAAATTTCAACTCATGGAACTCTTTGATTTTGTCATCATAGTACATATGGGAGAAGTTCTTGAAATAATTCAAGAATTGTTTTCACACCATTCTCCTTTCATTGATCTTCTCCATTTACCTAAGGTGGTCCCACCATATAGATGTTATTCTATTCAAATTAAATATGGCCACCCATGGCTTCATGTTCTTGGAGTATTATTAGACCTGGAAATACTTCATCATCCCAAGAATCCAAGCCTCAACTCTTTGACCTGATTTGGCTTCACAATCAAAACAAGGAGGTTTGTCCTTCCAAAATTTTCCATTTGAGTTGTCCTTGATAGGCCTTTTGCTCTTATTTATATGAGAAGACGATCTTGAGTTTTTAATGGAGTCTTTAGAAGAAGATGGCTTACAAAAAGAGAAATCTGGAATGTATTTATTATCTCTCTAGATACCCTTCTTGAGCTATGGGACCGCTTGTGATATTGTCTCCTTGAGCTACTCCCAAAATTTTCCTCATCTCCTGAGTGTTGTCCAAGGTGAATCTTCCTACAAATATTCGTTAAGTTTTGGAGCATGGATGCATTCAGCTAGTTTATGTTCTTCTTGAGCTCTAAGAAACCTCTCATTATTTGTTGTGCGACTTTGTAATTATACTCTTAGAATCCTCATGGTTTTTGCATGTCTAGGGAAGTTACTTGATTTCTTCATCCATTACATTTTGTCTCTACATTTTCAACATGTATATTGTTTCCCATGACATCTAATTTAGTTGCATAGGGATCAGGTGCATCATCCACGATGATGGTTTCAAGACCAAGATTTCCATCTTGCACTATACTAAATATTAATCTTAATTGTCCCTGATGTGATATTGTATCTACAAAATTGTTCATATAATCACATTTATTAGCTTCATTACTGTCTTAAAAATTCACAAAACAGGGCTAGAATAAACTCAATGGTCTCATTTCATAAATTGAACCTTATATAAATCGATATGTATCCCCGTCTTGCACCATTTTTACATTGTGATACTAAATAGAAGTGAGATCCACCTCCATGTTATTTTTGTAGAATTATATTTGATTAATAGGCACTTTTCTTTTCAATTTCTAGAGATTCCTGAATTCCCCTTTCATAATATTAATGTTCCCAATTGTTTCCCTATGGATAAGCTTTTTAATTTCTACATTCATGCTTCATTATGACCTCATAGTTAAAAGTTACAACTTTTCAAAACTGTTAATTTTGACAAAATCTGCACTTTTCTTACAGGTGCAATTAGCTTTGAAGACCAAATTTAGCCACTTGCAGAAGAAAACCTAGGCAGAACTAGGAAAATTTTTCTATTGGGAAATGATAATACATATAACAATGATGCAGGAGCATCCAGCTCGAAGTTCATTGACTGATGAATCAACTTAGCATCCATCTCGAAGTTCATTTACTGATGAGTCAGATTGCCTTGTAATCAAGTTCTAGATGGATAGGGTTCGATGACAAGTAGATAGAATTAGTTTTAAATTTGTAATAAGTGGCAATTTTTCCTTTGTTCTCCTNCGATAGGATTTTATTTTATTAGGTCATTAGGTCAAACTTAGCCAAATCTGACAGGTTTTCTGAGTGTTATAAATTAATTTGAGTGTAATAGATCTAGGAGAGAGAAGGAGAAAGGAAAGAGAGGGCACAGAAGGAGTGAATAAGTTGAATTATCTATGTTTGTAATTTCGATCAAGTTGAACAAAGAACAGAGGATTACATTCTGTGTGTCTTTTCATGGATTCTTGGTTTTATATACATCTGTAGAGATATGAATTCATCCTGCGTTCACTCCATATAACTCTGTGTATAAATTCTTTGGTTTCCGAATTGTGGAGAAATTGATCCTTTCAGTGATCATGTTGGCAAGCTAGGAAGAAAGATATTAAAGAAGTTCAAACGACGAAGAAAGATCGTGATGGAAATCAACGATTACAATTTTTTCCGCATCTGGAGACAGATCAACGACCAAGAATTAATCTGCAAGAATCGATGATGCAGAAGACTTCGAAATTGCAGAAATCAGGAAACATGGAAATTGCGATAACTTAGTTTTGATAAGTCAAGTTCCGCAACCCACATGCGGGATAGACTGTTGCAACCGCAATTAGTTGCGGAAGTTCAATTTAAAAAGTTGTAAAGTCGCATACCGCAACCCGTAATATTGCGGAAAAGGGTGTTGCGGAAAAGGAGTTTCGAGAAACTTCTTGCGGAACGACGCTTGCGGAAAAGCTGAGTTGCGGAAAGGTGGAAATTGCAGAAGAACGATCTTACGGAAGGGAAAGATACCTGAGTTAAAGTTGCGGAAAGAAGATTTCAATTAGGAATTCAGCATGTAAGTTGAAGTCTTGGATCTAGTTGGTCTTTGAGGCCATCCGTTTTGGTATGATAGCGGGACAAATATTTTGCGTAGTAGCTCAGTTGATCAGTTGAGTCTATGAAGAAAGATGTTGCCAAGAAGGGGACGCTTACATGGAGTTCCTATAGGACGTGGTCGACGAAGACAACCCGCAGAAACAAAAATGGAAAGAAACATGAGAATACTGGAAGAAAGGTTAGAAGTTATGGAAAGAAATAACCATTCGAACAATTCATATGGTAGTGATGAAGAAGATGAATCTAAATCCTCTAAGGAAGAAGAATAAGATCTTGATGAAGTTAAAAACTTGAATATGTTGATGAAAACCAGTGGCAGACCAAGAATAGAAGTACCTATGTATTCAGGTAACTTAAATGTTGAAGAACTCATAGATTGGATTAATGCTCGGAGTAAATACTTTGATTTTGAAGAGATAGAAGACAAGAAGAAAGTAAGATATGCAGCTACTAGATTGAAGGGACATGCAGCTATCTGGTGGGATGAGCTCCAGATCCATCGAGAACAAAGAGGTAAGAAAAAAATTAACTCTTTGGATAAGATGTTGAATAAGATTAAAAGTCAATTTATGCCTAAGGACTATCAATTAAATCTTCTTAGACAATTACAAAACCTTAGACAGAAGGCTCTGACAATAAAGGAATATACATAAGAGTTTTTTAGACTGAATATTAGATCTGGACACACAAAGGGGGAGGTCTAGAAAGAGTATATAGGTATATAAATGGGTTGAGATATGATATACAGGATGAACTCAGTTTATTAAATTTGAAAACTATAGAAGATGCATATTAGGCATCTTTAAAGGTAGAAGAGTAATTTCTAAGAAAGCAAAACCAGAGGAACAGAGGAAAGAACATGGTAAGAGGCAAAGGTGTTCCAAACAGAGGAGGTATAACTTCTAAAGATGAAGTTGAAAGTTCTAGCAGTAGCAGTCAACCATTCCAGAGAGGAGGATTCAGAGGAGGTAGAGGAAGAGGTATAAATAGAGAAGTAAGATGTTATACTTATGGAGAGATTGGACATATGTCTTGGGATTGTCCAAGAAATAAATCTACAAGTCATAGAAATGTGAATGTTACAGAGGCTCAGGAAGAATCAAAAGAAGAAACATAGGTGAATAATCCTCCATAGGATGGAGAGGCTCTTATGTTGAAGAGAGTCTTGGTGAAAACAGAGAAACAGGTACATGAACCCGTTCAAAGGAAAAGTCTATTCAGAACAAGGTGTAAGTCACAAGTTAAGTGTTGTAAAATGGTTATTGATAGTGGTAGTACTGATAATTTGGTTTCCACATAGATGGTAGAGAAGCTGCGATTGAAGAGAATGAAGCATCCCACTCCTTACAAAGTGTCCTAGTTACAGAAAGGACATCGGCTATTGGTGAATGAGCAGTGTAATGTGGAGTTCGATATTGGTACTTACAAGGATGAAATATTGTGTGACATAATGCCTATGGATGTGTGCCATATACTCTTAGGGAGGCCATGGTAGTATGACAGGAAAGTTGTTCATGATGGGAGGAAGAATACTTATTCTCTGGAGAAAGATGGGAAGAGACATACCTTGTCACCCTTGGAAGATGAAGCAATTCAGGGAAGTTCAAGATCAAGAATTTTGTTGATGTCTGGAAAAGAACTATTACAGGAAGTTCAGAAAGAAAAGGATCTACATTTTTTTCGTACTGGTAAGCCAAAGGTAATTTTAACTTCTACATATTTAGATGATTTTCCATATGAAGTTAAAACTTTGCTTGATGAGTATGCTGACATTATTGTGGATGAATTTCCAAATGAATTACCTCCTGTAAGAATTATTAGTCATCACATTGACTTAATACCTGGTGCAAGTTTACCTAACAAAGCAACATACAAATTAACCCCTCTAGAAAATGAAGAAATCAAACAACGAGTACAGGAGCTGTTGGAGAAGGGATTGGTGAAAGAGAGCTTGATTCCTTGTGTCGTACTCACTGTGCTAAGTCCAAATAAATATTGTGGGTGGAGAATGTGTATTGACTCCAGGGAAATCAACAAGATCACTATCAAGTATAGATTTCCTTTATCGGGAATTGATGATCTAATGGACTGTTTAAGTGGTTCAAAATATTTTTCCAAAATAGATTTGAAAAGTGGATATCATCATATTAGAATAAGGGAAGGGGATGAATGGAAAACAACATTTAAAACTAATGATGATCTATATGAGTGGTTAGTGATGCCATTTGGGATTACAAATGCACCCAGTACTTTCATGAGATTGATGAATGTGGTTCTGAAAGAATTTACTAGAACATTTGTGATAGTATATCTAGATGACATCCTGATTTTTAGTCATAATAGAGAAGAGAATTTAAGGCACCTTAAGTTGGTATTGTGGACTTTGCAGAAGGATAATTTGCTGATAAATTTGAAGAAGTGTAGCTTACTGGAAAAAAAAAATTGGTCTACTTGGGGTTTGTGGTTTCAGAAGAAGGACTGAAAATGGATTCCTGATAAAGTGAAAGAAATTTTAAATTGGCCAGTTCCAAGGAATGCTTATGAGGTAAGAAATTTTCATGGACTTCCTAGTTTCTATAGGAACTTCATTAAGAATTGCAGTCAGATTTGTGCGCCTTTAATAGATACTTTCAGAGGAAGTAAACAACATTTCTAATGGACAGAAGCAGCTGATAGAAATTTTAAATTATTGAAGAAGAAAATAACCGAGACATATGCCAGTGGAGCAGCAGTGGGAGCAATTTTAAGTTAAGAATAGAGGCCAGTAGCATATTTCAGTGAAGAGTTGAATAAAGCTAAACAAAATTACTCTTTGTATGATAAAGAATTATATGTTGTTGTGCAAGCTCTTAAAAAGTGGATACATTATTTAATGCTTAGGGAATTTGTTTTGTATTCTAACAATCATGCTTTGCAGTTCATCAACAACCGGCCTAAATTAAATCAGAGGCATGCTAAATGGGTAGAATTTTTGCAGAACTTTACCTTCGTTATCAAACATACAAGTGGTAAGTCTAATAAAAAATTTTATGCTTTGAGCAGGATAAGTTTGATAATGCAGGAAGTTAAGGTTAGTACTTTGGGATTTGAAAATTTGATTTCTATGTATAAAGAGGGTGTAGATTTCAAGAATATTTATGTCGCCTGTGAAAATCTAGTTACCCATAACAGAAGCTAGTGGTTAGATTATATGATACAAGAAGGATTGTTGTTCAAAGACAGTAAGTTGTGTATTCAAAGATGTTCGATGAGGGAAAATTTAATTCAAGAAAAGCATAGTGGAGGTCTCTCAGGACAATTTGGGAAAGACAAGACTTTTGCTCTGGTGAGTAATTTTTATTTTTGGCCAAAGATGTAGCATGATGTGAAGAAATTTGTTGAAGGATGTAGAGTCTGTCAACATGCAAAAGGGAGAATTCATAACATAGGATTGTATCAACCATTACCTATTCCAACTATGCCTTGGGATTCAATAAGCATGGATTTTGTTTTAGGTTTACCTAGAACTCAGAGAGGTCATGATTCACTTTATGTTGTAGTAGATAGATTTTCTAAAATGGCTCATTTCATTGCATGCAAAAGGACTAATGATGCAACAAACATTGCTAATCTATTCTTTTTCAAAAATTGTAAAGTGGCATGGTTTTCCTTTGAGTATTGTGTCTGACAGAGATACAAAATTTGTTGGTCATTTTTGGAGAACTCTATGGAATAAATTGGGGACTAATCTCAGTTTTAGTTTTGCTTATCACCCTCAGACTGATGGACAGACTAAAGTGGAAAATAGGAGCTTGGGAAATATACTGAGAAGTCTAGTGTATGAACATCCAAAACAGTGGGACTTAGCTTTAGCTCGGGCTGAGTTCACATACAATGATTCACCCAATAGAAGTACAGGTATGAGTCCTTTTCAAATTGTCTATGGGATGCATCCAAGATGTGTGTATGAACTTAGAGAATTGGGAAAACAGGAAAAGAGAAGTGCAGAGGGTGAAGACTTTGCAGTTGGTATGCATGAGCTACACGAAAACATCAAGAAGAGATTACAGGAAAGTGCAGAGAAGTATAAACAGAGAGCAGACCTAAAGAGGAGAGAAGTGAATTTTCAGATTGGAGATTTAGTGATGGCCTATCTTAAAAAGGAAAGGTTCCCTAAAGGAACTTATAATAAGTTGAAGCTTAAAAAGATTGGGCCTTGTAAAGTTTTAAGGAAGTTTTCTACAAATTCTTATGAAATTGAACTTCCTTCTGACCTTCAGATTTCACCAATTTTTAATGTTTCAGATTTATATCCTTTAAGAGATGTAGGTATTCAACCAGATGGTGTAACTTTAGATAGAGATGATCCAACTATATATTGGAAAGGACAAATTCCACAAAAAGAACAACCTCAGATTGAAGCCATCCTTGACAAAAGAATCTTAAGGAAGACCAGGAACAAAACCTTCTTTCAATGCCTGGTCAAATGGAGAAATCAGCCTACTGAAGATGCAGCCTGGATGACAGAGCAAGAAATTTCCAAGTACAATGTATTGCCTGAAGACTTAATGAAAAATTTGTTTCTTCCCCAGCAATATGATGTAGGAGCATCCAGCTCGAAGTTCATTGATTGATGAATTAGCTTAGCATCCAGCTCGAAGTTCATTTACTGATGAGCCAGCTTTCCTTGTAATCAAGTTCTAAATGGATAGGGTTCGATGACAAGTAGATAGAATTAGTTTTAAATTTGTAATAAGTGGCAATTTTGCCTTTGTTCTCCTTGATCCCTATGTGGATTTCTCAAGGATTGATCTTTGTCGATAGGGTTTTCTTTTATTAGGTCCTTAGGTCCAACTTAGTCAGATCTGACAGGTTTTATGAGTGTTATAAATTAATTTGATTGTAATAGATCTAGGAGAGAGAAGGAGAGACGAAAGAGAGGGAACATAAGGAGTGAATAAGTTGAATTCTCTGTGTTTGTAATTTCGATCAAGTTGAATAAAGAACATAGGATTACATTCTATGTGTGTTTTGATGGATTCCTGGTTTTATATAAATCTGTAGAGATATGCATTCATCTGGCGTTCACTTCATGTAACTCTGTGTATAAATTCTTTGGTTTATGAATTGCAGAGAAATTGATCGTTTTAGTGATCAATTTGGAGCTATGAAGAAATATCTCAAAGACGATCGAACGACAAATAAATATCATGATGGAAATCAACGATTACAATCTATTCCGCATATGGAGACAGATCAACGACCAAGAATTAATCTGCAAGAATCAATGGTACGGAAGACTTCGAAATTGCTGAAATCATGAAACATGGAAATTGTTGGAAATCAGTTTCGATAAGTCAAGCCCCGCAACCCACATGCAGGATACATCGTTGCGGCCGTAATTAATTGCGGAAGTTTAATTTAAAAAGTTGTAAAGTTGCATCCCGCAACCTGCAGTATTATGGAAAAGGGTGTTGCGGAAAAGGAGTTGTGGGAAATGTCTTGCGGAACGATGTTTGAGGAAAAGTAGAGTTGCAGAAATGTGGAGATTGTGGAAAGGTGGAAATTGTAGAAGAACGATCTTGCGAAAGGGCAATATACTTGAGTTAAAGTTGCGGAAAGAAGATTTCAATTAGGAATTCATCTTGTAAGTTGAAGTCTTGGATATAGTTGCTCTTTGAGGCCATCAAACAAGGATCACTCAACAACTTTCACATCCATAGTTCAATGCCCTAGTCAATTTTTATAATTCTTTGAAATTGACTACCTTTGACCTTTGCACATTTTCCAAATTTTTTAGCAAAATTGGTTATCTCACAAACTAAGCATTTTTGAAAGAAGTTCCTCTAGCCAAATTTGTTCCTTTTATGAGTAGATAAAATTCCAATTTCATAAATTTTTCCAGTCTCAAAATATAGTGTCACTTTTACCTCCTTTAAGTTTTCTGAAATCCTCAAAAAGTGCTCACAAATAGTGGATTTTTTCCTTCTTTCACACCTCAGCTTCACAACTTTCAGAATTTGTACACATACTACCATATTTATCTATGTTCGTTGTCCATAACTGCACCATAACAATTTCGGCCCAAACAGGACCACCATTGGGTCTCTAGACATTTATTTTTAAATGTGACTACTTCATTTTTTTTATCAAATTGAAGCAGAATGGACCCATGCCCCTCACTGATAGTTTTGTAACATTCATCAATGGCATAAAAATCCCTATTATGGCCACGTTAAATTTCTCATTGGATTCCAAGTTAAATTTCTCCTATTATGGCCAAAACAATTTTTGGGCTTTAGACTTTTTTTAACATTTTTGATGACCTTTATTGGATCTCTTCTATCAAATTGTCCTCATCAGGTCGAACTCTTCATATCGCCTATTCCCTATTGGGAAGTCTTAACTCATCATATCTCAATTTGGAGAATGTGCATGGATAACTATGGTTCTTTAGCTCTAGTTGAGCCTCACTAGCACCTCATGCACCGCATAAGCAATTCAAATTGCCTCCTACCCTAATTCAAATTTCCTTGCCTATTTATTGCAACTCACTTCATTCATTAGAACTAAAATAATACAACATTCTCTCTAACTATTTGATCTATATTTTTGTGTAGTGATTTATTTTTATCACATTTGTTACATGATTTTTTTATTATTGATCTTTTCTCATGGTATTTCTATCTTATTTAGTATCTAGATCCTAATGCTAAATAGTTGGTATACTAGTTTTTTTTTTTAGGGATCTAGCTCAAATTGTAGGCTAAAGAAGTGCATTTATCGCCATCAAAGAGCACATTTGCAACCATGGAACTATCTCCCCAATATATTCTAACACCCTTCAACTACTTTGAATGAAAATCAAGAGTAGAGATGCTCTTGAGTCTGAAGGGGATCTACTGGGTCACAATGGGAATTGAGGTGGAACCCAATAGAGCGGTTGAAAAGTACAAATACTTGAATCGAATGGATGAAGCGCATGAGATATTTTACTATTCAATTTATTCGTACTTACTCTACCACATTGAAGACAATAAGACTCCAAATGAAGTTTGGACCGCACTGTCCACTCTCTTCATAACACAAGATTAAATGAGGGGCCATCAATTGGAGGTGGTACTAATAAACTTGATACCAAGTGATTTTGACTCTATTTAATATTTTTTCATCAAGTTCAAACAATTTCTCTTGCATCTCAAGATGTGTAAGATCGAGAAGGATGGCACACAAATGGTACTCTATATTCTCTCTAAATTGGGTTCAAATTATAGTGTCTTTGTTTCTTCCTTTCATGCTACTAGATTGGATCTTGGAGAGTTATTCAAAATGCCTACTTTGGATGTATTTGTTGCCTCCCTTCTTCAAGATCAAGATATGCTCTCACAAATGGGCCTACAAAAGACCTCAAAATCACATGCACTTGAAGGAAATGAGGATAAGAAGGGTGCATCCAACCAAAAGACTCCATACAAAGGAAAATGGGATCAAAATCCAAAGTTTTCACATGACAAGGAAAAATCAAAATATGGCAAGATCAAGAAGGATCTACCTTTGTGGTAAGGGCCCTCACAAAGAAGAAAAGTGCAGGACTACAACTTTTTGTTGTAGAAAATGAAGACAAATCATGTAAGCAAAAGAGTGAAATGCCTCCTCTTGAAAGAGGATAGACACTTGTGACAATTTCAGCCTCACAATCAACTTCTTGGATCCTAGATTTCAGGGCATCCAACCACTTGGCCTCATTCGAGGACATGTTCACCTCAATTTAGCCATGCAACAATGAAGAAGTTTTCATGGGAGACAAAAATCCAATCAAGGTATGTGGAAAAGGGGACATTATACGAAAATATGGTAACTTTCAAGATGTACTTTGTGTACCAACTTTGTCCAAAAATATCAATTCCATCTACCAAATCATGCATGGCATGAGCAGTTTGGGCACCTTAACTAAGTAAGTTGCAACAATTATTCAAATAATGGATGGTAGTGGGGTTACCACTTATATATTTTTCGGATAGAGTATGCCTAGGATGTGCTCTTGGTAAGCATCCTAGATAAGGACTTGAGAGAGGGAAGGCATGGAGAGCCTCTTCTCTTCTTGAATTAGTCCATAGTGATATTATAGGCCCTTTTCCTCACCCATCAATGAGAAAGACCAAATATCTATTGACCATTATTAATTACTTTTCAAGATACACTTGGGTATACCACCTCCGCATGAACAAGGGGGGGAGTATGTCAATAAATATGTACATCATATATGCTCTGTAGTCGGGATAGATTTACAACATACTAGTCCTTATACTC
Organism: Pseudotsuga menziesii; assembly: GCA_001517045.1. Lineage (NCBI taxonomy): Eukaryota > Viridiplantae > Streptophyta > Pinopsida > Pinales > Pinaceae > Pseudotsuga > Pseudotsuga menziesii. Next base: position 143,206 of record LPNX010434269.1, read on the forward strand.
CACAAAAAAATGGGGTTGTAGAGAGGAAAAAGGAAACACTTAAAGAAATGGACACTTGTATGCTACAATCAAAGGATCTACTTCCAAAATTATGGGAGGAAGCTATAAATTGTTCAACTTATATTCAAAATAGACTACCTTGCAAAGTATGAAAGGGGTAACTCCTTTTGAAGCTTGGAATTGTAAAAAACCAGTAGTAAAACACTTCAGGATATTTTGGATCTAGTGCTTGGGATCGTATTCCTTCCAAGAAAAGAAGGGCCTTAGATCCACAAAGTGAGGAGTGCATTTTTTGTGGGGTATCCAGATGGATTAAAAGGTTATAGGTTGTTGAATCCCAAGACCGAATTTTCTTTATTGAAAGTGTAAAGTTTTAATAAACTCCAATGTATGATATTATTCCTACTGTCGATGCATAACTAGTCACTCAAAATGAAGTTTATGATGATTCCTCTGATGCTTCAATAGAAAATTCAGATTAATATATATCTTCAGAGTCACATGAAGATGATGTTGTTGATATTGAAAATGAGAGTAATGTAGACCAAATAATTTAGTGTCGTTGGGCAAAGAAAACTTTTGAAGCAACAAGAAAACGAGTAGATGATCTTGTTGATACACGAAGAAATCGATCACAGTTTCAAGATGCCACACACACTCTTGCAGACATAGAGCCATTTATTTCCACTAAATTCTATATGGTGTCTAATTTTGATCCTCAAACCCATACAAAATGATTTAGTTTTCCTCATTGGGAAGCAACCATGGATGAGGAGTATCAATCCGTCATGGAAAACAAAACTTAGGATTTGGTACAACTTCCCAAGGGAAGGAAATTGATTCGATGCAAATGGATATATAGGACCAATATGGAATACAATGGACTTATTACAAAGTACAAATAAATATTAGTGGCCAAGGGATTCTCACATATACATGGTATTGACTACATAGAAAATTTTGCACCAATGGAAAAGATGGATTCAGCTCGAGTTGTATTTTCCATAGCAATAACAACACAACGGGAAATTCATCACATGGATGTGAAGAGTGTGTTTATTCTTGGGGACCTTGCATAGGATATCTACATGGAGTAGCCACATGGGTACATTCAAGACCCATCTCTTGTATGTAAACAAAATAAATCCTTATATGGACTATACAAGCTCCTCAAGCTTGGTATGCAAAAATGGATTCTTTCTTAATTTTCCATAAATTCTTGAGAAGTCATTTAGATCCAAATGTCTACATGATTCAAGAAGTTGACACTCTTTTTCTTATTGTGCTCTATGTGGATTATGTACTCATCACAGGGAGTTATACCACGTCCATTAAATGGTTAAAATATTCCTTGCATGACAATTTTTCCATGACTAACTTAGTATTGTTACAATTCTTTCTTGGATTCCATATCACCCAATCATATTTGGGAGTCACTATAGCACTGTCTAAGTATACACAAGATCTTCTCATTGGATTTGAAATGGATGATTGCAAATCAACCCCATCCCCCTTCCTTTTAGGATACCATCTTGAAGATATAGGTACTACACCTTTGGTGGATAGTACCTCGTATCGAGAATTAGTTGGGTGTCTTATTTATCTCTCTCATAGTCAACTAGGCATCTCCTTTAGATGTTGGGGAAGTTTCCAAATACATGTAGGAGCCACATGAGAAACATTAGAAAGATTCCAAAAGGATACTCTAATGTGTGAAGGGCTCATATGGCTATGGGATCCACTATGTTGTAGGATGCAAATTTGATCTACTAGGATACATAGATTATGATTGGGATGGTGATGGCACTAATCGCAAATCCATCTCTAGGTATGTTTACAATTTGAGCTTAGGGCCTATTTTTTGGTCAATCAAAAACCAAGAAACTATTTCTTTATTGACAACAAAAGTTGAGTATATAGGAGCAATGAATGTTGCAAAACATGCCATTTGGTTGCAACACATTCTTATTGAGTTTAGGATAGAGTTTCATAGGTCTACTATAATATTTTGTGGAAACCAGGGAGCCATTAATATTTCAAGAGAGCTTGTTCAGTCAACAGACCAAGCACTTAGAGATCCATATGCACTATATAAGAGAGATTATACATGATCAACTCATAGATTTGCAATTATATCGTTCCTCTTAGTAGATTGTAGACATCATCACCAAGTCCTTTACCAAGAAGGAATTCACCCAGTTGAGAACTTATTTAGTAGTGAAGGCATATTCTGAGTAGGATTCTTAAATCTTTCTCTTCACATTCTCTTTCATGGGGGTGGGGGGGCTCCATGTGAATTTTATCTCTTACTCATTTTTTAGAGAATTATTTTATCTTTGTTCATTGGGTACCTAGCATGGATGAAACATTGTCAAGATCCAATCCTTTTCCATGCATTTATTTTGGCTAGTTAGGATTATGGGGGGATGTTAGAGAAAAAAAACCCTCACCATAGCATCATTCTCCTACCTCGTGACTTAAACCATCACTTCATGACTCGAGTGGCACAAACCTCACTCATTGTGACCACTTGAGTCACCCTAGAGCTTACTTCTAAACTCTAAGGTTCCTAAACCACCTTATCTGTCATTTTTAGCAAACCCTAAAATCTATTTTTGGTTGACTTAGGAGAATTCCTAGATTTGGGGGCATCTTCCTTGATTTAGGGAATTGTTCCCTAATTTTAGGATTGCTTGAGTCAAAGTTCAGCTAGTGACTAAAAGCGCTCCACTAATTTAGGTCCTAACTAACCATTAATGTCTATCTTTATTCATTAGCACCCCTATTGAGATAATTTAGGGTCATGCATACACATACAATCAGTTGCATGTACATCATTCAGCAAGAACTAGTGATTGGGAAGTCTTGAGTTAGTGTGACTCAGTTTAAAACAAGTTTAAAAGAAAAAAGAAACATTTGAATAAAAAAGGATAAAAAACGAAGAAGTAAAACCACACATGTTTATAAAACTACATGTGGGTCTTTCCAAAGTTTGAGTCATTATAATAAAAATATAAAAAATATAATAATATTATTATTTAATAACTATTATTATAATTATATATATTTTTATTTTTCATAAAATGTGAAATGGCCTCAAATTATATGACTCCACATACTAGATATTGATGACTGAGTTAAAAAACCAATTCGTCAAATTGGAGGCAAGGATGAACCATAAGATAGACTCTATCATATAGAGCTTGGAAAATTATAGGTCTAGTAATCCTCCTAAACAACAAAGTACTTCGAGTAAGCCGATGGCCTCATCCATAGCAGTTGTGAAAGACCTACCCTTTGTTGTTGAGGAGGTACACATTAAAGACAAACAACATAGGGAAGTTCCACAAGGCTCAATTAGTCAAAAGGGATCATAAACTAAGGTACACAATAATGACAAGCAATAGAGGGAAGTTCCACAAGGCTCAGATAGTCAAAATGGATAAGAAAAATATTGTAGAAAATACATCCAAAGTATATCCTATCTATGAGCCACTTATCAATTCTGAAACCAATAGCTCAAGTTCAAGCTCTAAATGATGTGACTAAACAATCCAAAACTAGTGCATAAATTGGAAGTGAAGAAGATCCACTATTACTCATAATTGGAATAAAAAAGGAGAAAAGGAAAATAAATAAGTACGCGCTATATTGTTTCAAAAACTCACCACTTAAGCAAAAAAAATTACAACACAAGTTCCAAAATCACATCCATATAATGAAATCAATCCAAAATTGCAGTGTTCGAGTTAGCACTTCAAATACAATCCATAATAAGAGGACAACAACAATCTCACCTTTGAGGACAAAGCTTCCCTTAAGGGAAGGGAAATGTTACGTAAATAAAAAAGTAAAAACATTAATAACAACTATATAACAATAATAAATATTAAATATCATAAGCAAGGAGACACAACCTTTCAATATGTAAATCCCAAGCTTTATTTAAGTTTGTCAACTTTGTAAATTATATCATCACCTATTTTATTCAACATTCATTTATATATTTATTATCTCTTCTTTAACATTTGGATACAAATTTTCTCATAACACTCGGATTCAGTATTACATGAACTGAATGAGCAATTCGAATTGCCTCCTACCTTGGTTCGAATTGTCTTTCCTATTTATTGTAACTCACTTCATTCATTGGAATTAATGTAATACAACATTCTCTTTATCTATTTGATCTATATTTTTGTGTAATGATTAATGCTATCACATTTGTTAAATGAACTTGTTTATTATTGATCTCTTATCACAATATTGCTATCTTAATTAATATCTAGATCCCAATGCTAAGATTCTACACATTCCAGTAACATTATTTGTTGTAAGGATACATCCCATCCATATGCCCCCCCCCCCCCCCCNACCAAAAACCCTACTATCCATTTCCAAGTACTTCATCAAGTCCCATAACAACGAGATTCAATTGCCGCAACCCCAAGATAATATGGTCCATCCAATTTTCCCATCCTCAACAGGGCCAAGTGTACGCCCAATAGAATATGCCTTATCCTCCAAATACAAATAATAACTCAAAAAACAAAGGGAAAAATAAGGCACATGACCAAACCCAAAATCCAAAATAACAAGGGAATGTTTACAATCAACCCAGTGATGTTGAGGGAAACAATATTACCACTAGCAAAAAGCCAAACACCGATGCTCCACCCTAAGCAAGGAAAGAATCCATGAATTTGAAAAAATCATCCCCGTATCCTTTATGGCGTGTTTGGGCGTTATATTCACAAGTTCCCCTTCATACTAGAGTTTATTTGATTAAAAGAAGTGGTTGATCGTATTTGGCCCCAACAAGGGAACCTAGTAACAACCCAACTCCCCTTTCCACAAACTAGCCGGTTGTGTTAAGGAAACACTTTCCATCAAAAGACATAGTACATACCACAAAAAACCATCCTTTAGAGCCATCCACTACCGCCCACCCCCCTGGCGATTCTAACTAGATCCGCTTCATGAATTTTGCAGAAGAAAACATTATGACTCATAGTCGACAATATGGAATGCCACCCAAAACCTCCTAGTAAACATTGTTTAACCTCCATCTACTAATGAAAAAACATTACAGATATGAAGGCCCAATGTTGATATCCCCCCTAAAGTTCCAAAGGTTCCTTTGTGTCATCTTATCAAAAATTCTATTGCAAGGACCGCTCACCACTACAACATAATAGATGACCTAGTTGAGTGTTTATTAGACTATGAGTCTCTATGCAATCACAAAGTCATAGATCAACTCACATGTGAGTTGTTATTGTTATCACAATATGAGTTAGCATACCTATCCAGTGATGACTTGGTGAAATGTTGAAATGATGGTGAATCTATCAATGGAAGTCCTGAATCAATCCTTTGCTATTTGCATGGAACATAGCTTGTGTTTTTTTCAAACAATTTAAATGAATAGATGCTAACGCAGCTAAAGTTTTCAACTATGAATCATGGTCTTCATTTTAGCCGCCAGGTTTTCCCAAACAACGGAGTCATCTAAAAATTTGATAATTTGAGTTAGATAACTTGGAATATGGTGTTTTTTATTTTGCAAAATCAAAATTTAATATTGTTTCCATCTTAATTTAGATACTAGAAATAGATTGAACACCCACAAAAACCCCAAAAATACACAAAATTCTAAAACTATAACTTAGAAACAAAAGCCAAATCACTGAAAACACTATACGGTCGATCAAAATGAAACATGCCAACCAACTCACATGCCATTCAGAAAGCGAGTTGTCTAAAGAGGGGACTTTTTGACCTCTGTTTCCTGCTGGTTTTTACCAGTTTTTTGTCATGAATCTTTACAGAATTTTCAAAACGTTCAAAAACACTGCTAGATCTTACAGAGTGTGGGTGCTTGGGGGTTTTCCTGTCACCTGATTTCAATTCTGAACTTAAAATCACCCAACAAACAACAGAAATTACAGATTTTGTAGATTAAATTCACCGGATTCTAGCAGAAAATCAGCCTGAAAGTCAAAAAGTCCCATAGTTAGACAGCTCCTTAGGAAAGAACGAGGTTATTTTTTTAATTATTGCTTGCTTTGTGGGATCCCACATGTATTAACCACTACAAGTCTTATCTTTTACTGAAGCAGGATGCCACTATACGCTACGCTCAGAAAGTCAACGAAAAATAACGTGAACAAAGGTATTCGTCTATTTTCAGAGTGGGAGAGCGATGCTAGCATGTATTTTAACTTAATAACAATATAAGTTAACATTGAATTTTAATTAAAAAGAACAATACGTGTTGTGCTCTTAAATGAATGTGAAGTGTTGTTTTGTATCAAGAGTACAGTGGATACACACAAGGCAAGCTTTTCCTTTTTGAAAAAGGACAAAAGCTTTTTTTGTTTAAAGTATTTTTGAATAGTGAGGGTCTTTCAAAACATGAAATAGGGCATATTGGTCTATGGTGTGGAATTATTACCACCCTTGTCCAAAGTTTGATGTATACAAATGTGACCTTATTGTCACTTGATGTAAAGTGAATGTGGCAAAGTATCATTGCAAAAAAAAGTTATTTTTGTAGATAAGATTTAGGATGTGAGTAATTGCCAGCAAAGTATCATTAAAAATATATATATTTTTGTAGATAAGATTGAGGATGTTAGTAGCTAAACTATTGTGGATTTAGTGGTTGTTAAATTTTGTAAAGATTTTTTGAACTACTGATTTGCCTTTCAGAAAACTTTTGTAAGATTTTTAGCCATAGTATTGTCATTGTGGGTATCTATAATAATATTGAATTATTTTCTATTTTTCTAGATTCAACCAAAATTTGAATAAGGGAAACTTAGGTGCACTGTGTGTGAAATGGTGGATGATTTTATACTTGATATGATGTTTTCTCTCTAGCTTTTGACACATATTTAATTTGGAAGACAACACACAATAGTGGATGATTTTATACTTGATATAGTATTTTATGTCTTGCCTTTTATACACATTTAATTTGGAAGACAATGCACACATGAAGTAAACATGAATAAAATACTTGAGAGTTCAAAATGCAAGATGGTGCAAGGTTTAAGGATCATCACATAATCACTTATGTATGACTTGAAATCAAATTGTAATTTATATTTGAATCAATAGTTTGGTGAGTGATTGAAATTGAAGCATAAGGTTGATTCATTGAGTGGCTAAATTGGTAATCTATTATAAAATTGACATGCCCAAAATTTGAATAAGGTAGTCAAGTAGTCATCAAAATCAATGTCAAAATCATTGTGATCACAATTTTGGGTAGCATGATCAGTAGTGCTCGACACCCTAAGGTTGACATAAAAGCAAGCGATCGTAGCATAAGAGCAAGCGAGCATGAAAACAAACATGTGCAAGAAAGCATGATAAAATTTCAAAAGCTAAAATGGCTAAAGGTGGAAAGCATTTACAAAACAAGAAGCAAGAAATTGAAGAATTATATGAATCTTTACATGCATTGGATAATTGGATTGTTGATTTTCACAAGCAAATTTATCCAAAAGATAAATTGATTGAAACACATCAGCTAAATTTACGTGAAAAGGAGAAGGAAATGCCAATAATTCAAAAGGTTGATGAAACTTTTGATACACATGATCTAGTGCCAAAAGTTGATGCTACATGTGACATAAATTACCTATTACAACTAGGTGATGCAAATTAAAAAATGATATGATTGCGGATTCCTTAACTAGCAACGAGAAGGAAACATTTATTGAACTGATAAGTTTTGAGCAAGAGTTTCAAGGAGTAAAGAGTGAGAACAATAGCAGTAGTGAATTTGAATTTGAATTTGAAGAAAACATTAATCAAAGATGACAACAAGTACATCGTGCTCTTTTCAAGATGATCATTGGAGCTTGAGAATAATTACAATCTAACAAAATTTGATATGGTTTAGTATATGAAAACACCTACATCTATCATATTTTAAATTTATCCAAATCAGTCCAATTTGTGCGTTCAGAATTTCTTGATTAAGGTTTGAAGAGTCTAGAAGTTAATGAAGAAGTTATTCAAACAATTGATGTCAAACACATGGAGGAAATTCATAATGAATGTCATCATTGAAATAAAGTTGTCTATATGGAGAATCAATATTTTGATCTCTATCATTGTATTCATTGTGGGAAGACAAATCATCACTCAAATAAATGTCAAAAGAAGAAGGATAAAATGAAAACAATTCACTATGAATGGATAAGCTCTTGGTGATGGAACCAAGAAGTCAAGAAGTTGTAGAAGTATTACCATCTAGTTCAAATACGGGTAAAGGCACATTTGAATGATAAAATTCAAACAACAAACATATTTCAATCAATTATTGTAGAAGATGATTTTGGGCATGACTATGGCCTATTCTAAATTAGTACTCTCTTGTACCTTAAGTGGGGAAAGTACAAAAAATTAAAGAAAAAGTATACTCTCTTGCACCTCAAGGGGAGGAGTACATTGAAGAAATAATCTCAGGTGAAAATTGTTAGTGGTTAACCAAAACCACCACATTGATAAATTGAACATGGTTAGTGGCCAACCAAAACCACCAGATGCATGGCATCAAATTAACTACTTAAGAAGAACCAAAGATTAATCTTGGATCAGTTTCACATTCTTTTCACCTTCTAGTTGACAGGAAGGGACATCATTGGTGACAATCATGATTCAAGATTCAAATTCCTATCAAAATTCAATCAAATAAAACCATTATTTGGGAATTCCAACATGTAAACTGGTCTCTTCAACAAACAATTCAACTATTCATGTGTAATGCCCGATGGTAATCCCTGAACATATGTGATGTTGTTATTTAATTTTATTGTGGCACTAGGTTCTTGGACTATGGACGTTATTATTATTATTATTTTATTATTATTTACCTATAATTAAGTAATAGCTCAACATGGACAACAAACATGGCTAGGGGGTCTTGGATTCCACATGCAAGGGGTTTGGGGAGGTTAGGAGTTTTTGCTCTTCCTAATAGTACTCTTTGTTTCCTAATTTTGATTTTATTGGACTATGGAGGTTCTATTACACCTAACTGATGCTCTGCATGCATCCATGCACCCCATGCAACCATGCACACGCATCATAGTACTCTAGTGAACTAGAGTAACTATCAACTAATTAGAGTAATCTGGTGAATTCGAATTACCTCTCTTGGAATTCGAGATGTCTTCATCCAGTTAGAGAGATTTTGAGTCTAATTCAAGTTATCGTTAGTTAATTTGAGTAAGTTTGGATATATTCAAGTTATCTCAAGTGCATGGGATTGGTTGTAGGGAAATTATAGCTAGTAGGTGAGATTTAAGTTGTCTCTAGTGCATGGGATTGATTTTCGGGAGGTTTGAGTTAGTGTTAGAAAATTCAAGTTATCCCCAGTGACTGGGAGTGTTTTTTCTAGCATATTCGAATTAGCTTATGTGGGTTTGAGTTGTTATTTTGAGAACAAGAATATGTCATCCAGTGGACAAGAGAATCTCTCTGTGATTTGGAGTTTCTTCTCTGTATTCTTGAGACAGTCTCTTAGAGGAATTTGAATTCCTTTTCATTCATTCATATTCTTCCATTACCGATTTGGTTGGGCAGTGGGGGAGACCTTATCTCCATTGAATTTGAATGCTAGAGAGAGGATTCAAATGGTATTATTGCACCTAGTGTCCAATCTTTGTTTTGCAAGGAAGGGGATCACATTTACCACAACCTTGTTTTGCATGAGAGGGGGGAAATCCTAAGAAGAGAATTTATTGGTTGCCCTTTTTCTTGCAAGTGAGGGGAACAATCATGTGCGATAGATCCTATTTGTTGTGTTTTTTCTTGTAGAAGAGGAGGACACTCTTGAGCAAGAGAAACTATTATTACGCTTTGTCTTGCAAGAGAGGGGGGCCATCTTAAGCAAGAGAACCTATTGGTTGTGTTTTTTCTTACAAGAGAGGGGGACAATCTTGTGCAAGAGATCCTATTTATTGTGTTTTTCCTTGCAGGAGAGGGGGACAATCCTGAGAAAGAGAAACTATTTTTTTTCTTTGTCTTGAAGGAGAGGGGGACAATCTTGAGCAAGTGAACCTATTGGTTGCGCTTTGTCTTGCAGGAGAGGGGGACAATCCTATGCAAGATAAATATAGCTGCTACAATCGGTTTTTCAAGAGAGGAGAACAATCCTATGAAGGAGACTATATTTTTTGTAGCTTTATCTTTCGAGATAGGGGGACAATCTTGTGAAAGAGACCTTAAGGGTCGTAATTTGTATTGCAGGAGAACGAAAATCATGTGTTGTGTCTCTCGGGTTGTGGATCTAAGTATTATACTTGGAGATCAAATTAGAGAGAGAGTTCCATAGCATGTGGATCCAAGACATCAACTTGGGGTTGACTTGTTGAAGTAGTCTTGCTTGACAATGTCTAAGGTTGGGAGGAATGTTGTCTTGTTGATGCTAGTTTCACCATAAATAAAGATAAGTATTCTTGACTACTATTTACTATGTTATTGTTGTACATATGCCCGTGGAGAATTATATATCATGTTCATGATACTATGCAGTGGGTGTTTGAAGAGAAGATGGGAAACTGCGTTTGTTAGATAGTATTCTAACAAACGTAGTTTCCCATCTTCTCTTCAAATTATATATCATATTGTTTATTTTGCAATTTGAGTTTTTCCATGTACATGTTTGATTTATGATTGTTATATTAGTAGTTCAAGTAGCATTGTTTGTGATGTATTATTACTGCTATTGGAGGTTAATTTGCTTATGTAATATGATCATTCGAAGATCTGGATTTAGGGCAAACCACATGGTCATGTATGGTTTTTCTAAATCAGATCTTCCATGGGGTTAGTGGTTTTTATTTAGTAGAGAAAAGTATGATATAATTGTTAGAATTATAATCCCCCCTTGTCCAATTTGGTCAATTATGTCTAAATCAGGAGTCATTTCAGTCTATTTTTAGTCACTAGCACCATTGGGTCCACTTGGCCTAATTGGGGCACATTTACCAGTTACTAAAGTGTGGGGAGCACTAATTGAGGCCAACTGACACTGATTGCACTTGCATGCATCAGTTTAGGAGCCTCCTAGATAAATCCCTACAAATTAGGAGCCACTGGGAGTGCCGATACCAACCTCCATTAGTTGAGTTCAGTTGGTGACTAGTCAAGCTCAGTTAGGAGTCCGTTGCATTCAGTTCTAGTCTGTTACATTCAGTTCTACTCAGTTAGCACTATCTTTGCATGGATGCAAGTAGGTGAGGTGCATTTATTCACCTACCTCAGTCAGTTGGACTAGTTAACTGATAATTAACACTGAATTAGACACTTGAGTTGGGTTTTTGAACTCCGATGATGATTTATACAAGGTCAGTTAACCATTCAATCAAATAGATTCAAACCAATTCGAATTTCCTCACATGGATTCGAATTCCATGAGGCTATTTAGCCATTGTACTTCATTGTAATTAATTATATAATTACTTTTTATTAAAGAAAGCATTCATAGTTGCAAGCCATTTTTGCATCGTTTCATTCTTCAATTTCTGAGTAAATTATGTGATTTATCTTGTGAGTTATGTGTTGTTCCATAGATCTATGTGCTCAAATTAATATGGTATCAGAGCAACGAAAGGACATGGCACTTCTCCTAGTACATATTCATACTTGGATAAAAAAAATTGAGCAAAATTGCTCCTTCCAGTATTGCACCAGAAGCGGAGAATTTATCACTTAATATCCCAAGTAAAAGAATTATTGATCAATTATGCTGGGTGTGATGAAAATTGAAAAAGTTCAGAATGTAGACCTTATTTTGTCTGTTTGATTGTGTGATTTACAGGTTTATCAGTCTTGTTCACTGCATTCGCTACAAGCATCTCAGTATCCTTCACTGCATTCGCTATAGCGGCTCAGTCTCCTTCACTACATTCTAAATGGCCCCTCTAATGGAGCTTCTCGCTCCTTTCAACTACCACCATTGGAAGGAGGACATGGAGATGCAGCTACGCTCCAAAAGACTCTTCAGACTCATAATGGAGACAGAGGCAGAGCCAGTTCATTATGTTGACAAAGAAAAGTACTGGAATAGGGTTGATGAAGCATATGGATGATTGTGCCTCTCAATATCTCGATATCTTCTCTTCCACATCAATGGATTGAAGACTCCCAATCAGGTTTGGGATAAGCTTGCTTCCTTATTTGATAAGAAGGATGATCTAAGGATCTATCAGCTAGAAAATGAGCTGATTTCTCTTCATCCAGCCAATTTTGAAACACTAAATGATTTCTTCACCAAATTCAAGCATCTAGTGTTCTAGTTGAAGCTGTGCAAGGTTGAGAAGGAGGATGATCAACTCATCCTTGCTGTTCTCTCAAAAATTGGTGCAGACTACTCAGTCTTTGTATCAAAATTTCATTCAATGAAGCTCACTACTCCAAATTGGAGGATGCCTACTCTTAACTCCTTCATTGAATCTCTCACCCAGGAGCATGACGAGTTGATCCAAATGGGGATCATTCGATCTTCCAAAGATCATGCACTGGTTGCCGGAGGACCTAAGGTAGCAAATGATAAAGGGAAGCAAAAGGATGAGTCTCATGTGGAGAAAGAGCAGTCAAATGAGCCTTTAGGTTTGAAGAGAAGCAATAAGAATGGAAAAGGAAAGACCCTATGATCTTACTGTGGAAGTGACTTTCATCTAGAAAGATCATGTATGAGAAGAAAAATTGACGGGATGTCTCTTCTTCTTAAGAAACACAACATTACTGTACCTTCTAGTGCAAGAAAGGTTGACCATAGAGAAGAACATGAAGAGACATTCCATGCACTGAAGGCTAGCTTATCAACAACACATGCCTTCCTCATTGATTATGGAGCTTCCAATCATATGGTTGCATCCAGAGAATCATTCTCTTTCTTGCAGTCTTTTGATGGTCCTAGTATTCATATGGGTAAAATAGTCAAATTCAAGCCAAAGGGAAGGGTTCTATCAAGCTTGAACATGGAAAGTTCAAAGATGTGCTTTATGTGCCTTCCTTAGCTGTAAATCTGTTATCTGTATACTAGATGACTCATACTGACTCTCCAAATCGAGTGATATTTGGTCCTGAATTAGTGGATATCACATATATCTCTACTGGGAACATCATAGCGAAGGGTGCTGCAAATCATGCATCCAAGGCATATGAGTTCTCACACTTCATGCCATTTTCAAAACTAGTGCACTCTCAGCAGCCACTTGCAAGGGAATGTAAAAACATTCCATCTACTTCTTTTGCAGTTTCCACTAGTGTTGTAGAACCAGCTGTATCATTTTATGAGATTGAGACTCGGGGTGATTCAGATCTAGATCCAGTCCCTACTCCCAAGCGGGAAGCTAGGAAGATAAATGGAAATCCATATCACACAGAAGACAAAGACCCTTGCGCTATGTCATGCAATCTCACCTCCTTCAGAGAGATGCAACAAAATACCTATGAGATGCTACATGGCAAGGTCTGATCAGTTACACTGCCTTTAGAAGAATATAGTGGATCATACACCTCTTCATCCAGAAAGAGGAACATGTTACATTCCTCCTTCCTTCCATCATCATTTTGGGAGAAGATGGAGAAGTCTACATGCTAGGCCCTAGGACACCTGTGCACAGAACATCATGCATGTTGTTGAAGGTTCCAACAACATATTTTTAAGTTTTTCAAAATTGAATCCTGATTCCATCTGCTTAGTTAGAGGGGGGAATTTCCCCCAATTCCTTGTGTTGAGCAGTTACTTTACTTGTTTTAATGGGTGACCTATGGTCTTAGTTACCAGGGCCCACAAATTTTCCAAGTTAGCATTCAAGGGGGGTTTTAGGATGATAATCCCCCCTTGTCCAATTTGGTCAATTATGTCTAAATCAGGAGTCATTTCAGTCTATTTTTAGTCACAAGCACCATTGGGTCCACTTGGCCTAATTGGGGCACATGTACTAGTTACTAAAGTGTGGGGAGCACTAATTGAGGCCAACTACCACTTATTGCACTTGCATGCATCAGTTTAGGATCCTCTTAGATCAATCCCTACAAATTAGGAGCCACTAGGAGTCTTGATACCAACCTCCATTAGTTGAGTTCAGTTGGTGACTAGTCAAGCTCAGTTAGGAGTTAGTTACATTCAGTTCTAGTCTGATACATTCAGTTCTAGTCTGATACATTTAGTTCTACTCAACTAGTGCTAGCTTTGCATGGCTGCAAGTAGGTGAGGCACATTTATTCACCTACCTCAGTCAGTTAGACTAGTTAACTGATAATTAACACTGAATTAGACACTTGAGTTGGGTTTTTGAACTCCGATAATGATTTAGACAAGGTCATTTAACCATTCAGTCAAGTAGATTCAAACCAATTCAAATTTCCTCACATGGATTCGAATTGCATGAGGCTATTTAGCCACTATAATTAATTATCTAATTACTTTTGATTAATGAAAGCATTCATAGTTGCAAGCCATTTTTGCACTGTTTCCTTCTTCAATTTCTAAGTAAATTGTGTGATCTATCTTGTGAGTTGTGTGTTGGTCCACAGATCTATGTGTTCAATTTAATAATAATGTAGTCTATTAATTCTCCCTTTTGAGGCAGTGTAAAATGATTATTTACTTATTGTTTTAGAAGATAATCATTCATGAATTAGGACAACTAGTATGATTGTTTTTTGGGAAGACCTTTTTCTGTGTATGTTTGTTCTGGATCAAATCTTACATGGGTTTAATGAATGATAATTAATGTTATAAATTTGATGTATTGTAGTATCAAAGTCCGTCTTAAATAAGTGTCATAATTATGCCTTACTTATATATTAGAGGTCGAGTTCTATTAGCAATATAAAGATGAAGTTATTATGCCGTTAATGGTGATAGGCAGCTTCCCATAGATGTGATGATGAAATAAATTACAAGTTAAAAAGGATTACTAGATCGGTTGTATTCATGGGCCATCACATTGCATCGCATTTACGTTGGGATGTAGACTTGCATTGGAAGGGTCATCTTCCTCAATGATTGATTATTTTAAATACTTGGTTTGTTGTCATGTTGGACTAACCCTAGGGAACATTATTCCGATGTTCTTAAATTATAATTAGTCCTTCTTTGTTAGAATCCCTCAAGTATATGTACCCTAATAATGTACGTGAGGTCAGGTGTTATGTATCTAAGTAGTTAAAGAACAAATATTTTAATTATTAAATGTAATATTACTTAGCTAATCGTAGGGTCACACCATTCCATTGAAATGATGTGTTTATACCTATAACAGGTCTTTTTCTCCTATTGTAAAAATCATCCTAATATATTAATTATCAATTATTCGTGTCTTATTCGATTCGTTGTGGGTTTTGAAATTGCATTCACTCCAATCGACGGATCCTTCCAAAACATTTTTATGAACTCAGTATCATTCAAACTCCATACTCATGCTAAAGGGTACCCTAGTGCTAACACATCACCCATCCTTCAAGGGACTTCAGTCCCTTTGGGAGACCCTTTACAGATTTTGTGCCCCAACATAGATCAAATTTTGAGAATACCTAAAGCACCACTCATGTATACCCCTCATAACCCTCAC
Organism: Pseudotsuga menziesii; assembly: GCA_001517045.1. NCBI lineage: Eukaryota > Viridiplantae > Streptophyta > Pinopsida > Pinales > Pinaceae > Pseudotsuga > Pseudotsuga menziesii. Next base: position 158,814 of record LPNX010434269.1, read on the forward strand.
ATGAAGGTTTCCCAAAATTACAGTATTGTTGATGACTTGTGATCATAATCATCGGTTGCCATGTCCACATTAGAAGTGCTTCAGTCTTACCCCACACAACGTAAGGTGTTATTGAATGCACTTAGCAAAGTCAACCCTTATGATTCACACCTTATGACTTTTGACCTTGAAAAGGAGAATCATGACTACCATCATCTGTTGCTTTTCAAGTCCTAGACACTATGAAGAACATCATCATTCATCAATGTATCATCGATGAAGGCGTATCCACATGTGTTATGTCTTCCAATGTTTGGAAACAATTGGGTTCACCAGAGTTAGGTACATCCTTTATCACTCTTTGTGCATATGATGGAAGACCATCCCAAACATGGGGATTATACCAAAATTTTCCCATTGATCTAGAGGTAAAGATGGTAATGATCGATGTTGAATTCATTGGCGCCCAGCTAGACTACAACATCATGTTGGGTCATAGTTACATGTACACCATGAAAGCGATGGCCTCCTTAGCCCTCCATGTCGTGATGTTCCCTATTAATGAGAAGGTGGTCACACTTGACCAATTTAAATACTATGATACCCATGCATCTACTAATCCCAACAATGTCCTACCTGCAGTAGGAAAAGAAAATCCCACACCTATGTTGAAATTGGCATAGGTGTGTACAAGGATTTTGACCTCCTAGGGGTGTATTTAGGCCCTCCACCTGAAATTCCCATCGCAACAGCAGGTCTCATGTGTACCCTTTTCACCGTTTAAAAAGAGTATTCAACAACAACATATTCAACAACCACAACCAGCCATGGTATATAGCAAGTCTTAAACCCCTATGTGCCTCCAAAGTTCTAGATACCATTTATGTACCCCCCCATGGGAATACAAGGAACACCAGTCATGGCTCAATTGACTCTCCCAGGGCTCACATTGGTTCTCTCGGTGTGGCACCTCACACCACCATTCCTCAAGATGGATTCAAAACCCATTTTGCATTAGGAGATGGTTCTAGTACGATGCATTAATCCCATAGATCCACCTATTGAATTCATACCATTAGCAACTCAACCACCTTTGGTGGTAAAAAAACCACAAAATGGGGGAACCATTCAACCCAATATGAAATCCCCCTCCAACAGAGGCATTAACCACCCCAAGTTGAAATCCCCCTCCATAACCAACCATGCCCTTGAGTCCTCATCTAGAGAAACTAAACATAACGTGAAGGCACCACTGAACAAATGTTGAAATATCCCATCATGCACGATATTCCCACCATGAGAGTCACCCCTCCATGTGCATTATGTGGGAAGTAAGGCCATGCAACGAACATGTGCCCTACCTTACCATAGCTTAGGAAATTTGTAAACACATGTTAGTATCATGCATGCCCCTCAAGATAAGACTGGGGGCACATCAACCTACTCACTCCCAAAGTCCAAATCATTACACACCAATAAAGAATGTTCGATTTTCTCACAATATGGGCACTGCACACACCACTTCCCTGATCTCCCATGATTTTAAAATGCATTGAAAACTATTCGTCTTTCTCAACCCTTGGAAGAAGATATACCAAAACCTCCAATGATCACTGCCACTCTTAACAGTACTAGGAGAACCTCTCCACCACTGACCAAAATTCTTCCTCATATCTTGAGGCAATCCGACTCTACTTGTCCATGTCGAGAGTGTAAACTGATGTATCACCATACTTTTGAAATATCCATTGATAACTTCCTACTGCACCCTTCGAGCCGGATCTCAAATAACCTCATCCCCATAGTCGTGGTCCTCTCAACAGTTGTGGAAGAAGAAGATACCTCTATCGATGGTAGAGACAAGGGAAACCTCACTAAGGTTTTCCTTTTATGGGGGCACCAGCCACCACAAAGCTCCTAGATCCTCCAAGAACTTCTCAGGATCAGATCTTTACTCCTCCACCTAGCCACCATGGTGACATTATCTTCCTAGATAGTGTCCCTCTGCCAAAGGTCATTGAATTAGTAGCAAAGGTACCCACCCCCCCTTATACCATCACCACCACAAGTATCGATATAGTCTCATAAGACTCTTTTTCTTCCGATGAGAACATGATTGTGGAATTTATTTTTCCCACGCACAAGGCTATGATGGAGGCCATGAATATAGACACTCCCCCATGGAATAGCCTCCATCATCGATCATATTTTGCATCTCCAATGGTATCTCAACAATACAACATTGAATCAAAAGACTTCTTACTGCTGAAACACGTTGAGTGGTTCAAAAACCCTATTCATGCTCTCGATACCTTTGAAGAGGGAATTTTGTCTAACATCTTTTCGACCATTCAAATCAACATCTCTACCACCGTTGGTGTGCCTGAGAACATTTCCATTGGAACCTTGTGTTTCCCATAAGAGATCAACAACTTCACCGCCCTCTCCAAAGAATTTTGAGATGTCTTTGCATGGTCATATGTTAAAATGCATGGCTTAGACTTGGAAATCGTCAAACTTCACATCGACACATGGCTCGATGCCATTCCTATTTGGAAAAAGCAATTACCATTCCACCCCTCCAAGGCCCTCACCATAAAATTTGAGATCAATAAACTCCTTCATGCAAGATTTATTTATCATATTGCTTATACCTCATGGGTGTCCAACCCCGTCTTCGTGAACAAGAAGAAATGAACCATTCACATATACATAGAATTTCATGATCTCAACTTAGTTTATCCTAAAGGCAATTTACCTACCTTGTTCATTGATCATATTGTAGACTCCTACGCTGGCAGTGAGATGTTATCCTTTATGGGGAATTTTTCCGGTTACAATCAAATACATATTTTCCCCTAGGATCAATACAAGACCACATTCACCACATCGTGGGGGACCTTTGCCTACAAATTCACGCCCTTCAGACTCAAAAACGTGGGAGCCAACTTTCAACGAGCCATGGCATATGTGTTTAATGGCCTTATAGAGATCATTCTAGCCTTCATGGATGGCCCCACAACCAATTCAAAGAAAGTAGACCACCTTCAAGATCTATGCACCATCTTTACACGATGTTGTAAATATAATATTCAGATGAAGCCCCTTAAATGTGTATTATATGTCACTGTAGTCCACATATTAGGGTTCATCATTTCACACACAGGCATTACTATGGACCCTTCCAAAGTTCAAGCCATTATGGACTTACAACCCCCACGAATGCAACCCCAATTGCAAAGCATACAAGGCAAAGCCAATTTCCTCTTTCTGTTTTCCTTGATTACACCACTTTGGCCCATGGATTTTTGTATCTACTTCGTAAATACATCCCCTTCCAGTGGGATGATCACGCCCAAATCTCTTTCAAATCCTTAAAACAAGCACTAGCCTCCACACCATTGATCTCTCCACCATATTCGATAAATATTTCACTCTTTACGTATCACCATTTGCTTGTGTTGCCACTAGAACTCTTATCCAACAACATGATGATAATAATGAACATGTCATTTACTACATCAGTGAAACATTGGTCGGCCCTACCCTCAAATTTACCCAAGATGAGAAACTCGCATTAGTTGCCATAATTTTTGTACAGAATTTATGCCATGAAATTTTACCACGCAAAACTACAATTATTACAAACTCTAATCCTATGCAATATATATTGGGTCATCGGTTCATTAAGAGTAAGTTTGCATGATGGATCATGATTCTACAAAAAATTGATCTCAAGTTAGTAAGCCCCAAAAGAAAAAAAGCCTTAGCTCTCATCAAGCTTATTACAGACCCACCCCCTACTACGCCAAGAGAACCAGTAAATGACCTCCTACCTAATGAGAACCTTTTCAACATCACTAGTTATGACCCCTGGTACGGTGATATACTGACTTACCTCAAAACTTAAAAGTTCCCCCCCCACCTTTATCGTGATGAGTGATGACGCATTCACCACCAGGCCCCACGATATCTCCTTCTTGGAGATTTCCTCTATCGTTGTGGCATAGATACTGTCTTGCAACGTTGTTTGTATCAAAGCAAGGTGGAACAAGTACTTAACGATTGCCATAGTTGTGCTTATGGTGGCCACTGCCTAAAAAATCCTCTGAATTGGATACTTTTGGCCTCAAAAATCAAGGACTGTGTTTATGTTGTCAAAATATGCACCAACTGTCAAGTTTTCACTTGCAAAACGCAAGCCCCCCCCAACTCCCCTTCACCCTTTCATCATTGTGGGCCCCTTTTGTAAATGGGCCATTGGCTACAAGGAATGTTGCCCAACCTTCGCTCAAGGGAACAAGTACATCATTGTTGCAGTGGATTACTTCACAAAATAGGTCGAAGCCATGTCTACCTTTGACTATAAGGCCATTGCTTCCGCAAGGTTCCTCTTCAACCACGATATCACATGATTTGGCGTCCCAAAGCAGTTAGTCTCTGATAATGGAAACATTTACGTGATCAAAATTTTGAAGAGTTATATCCCGTATTGGGTTTCAAACATGACTTCTGTACCCCTTATTATCCTTAGGCCAATGGACAAGTAGAAGCAGTCAACAAATTTCTCAAAACTATGCTCCAATGCATAGTGGACAAGAACGAGTCTAATTGGCACCAGTGACACCAGTTATAGATGCATGTACTCTTGCATGGTTTGAATCTGCCTTCATCCATGCCATAGTAGTTTATGAGGGACCCCTCAATCTCTTCATTTTATAGCTATTCTGGCAATCTTCATGAGCATAGGAATGTCTGCCTCATTTGTTTAAAAATAACACTTTCATTTACCACTCCACCAACAACCTCCCCCATTTGGGGAGGTCTATTCATCCACCTATGTTTCTAACGCTTTTATGAGAAATAGAGAGAACACATCCATAAAAGATGATGCATTATTGAATCTACAATGCCTTTCAAACCTCATGCATTAGGGCACACATGTTATCATGAAAATATTGCACACATCCGATATTTTTCACAATTTACATGGTAAAGCGTCATCAACATACAACATGCATCCAGCTAAAGACATCTTCACAAGACCCAAAGAGCTTCCTGATTCCAAAAGTGCCTCAAAACAGTCAAAATGCATAGTTGTGCGGGTTATATTTTGTTTACATGCACACTAGTGCATGCCACCTGTTCAACACTTGTGTTGCAACACAGATTTTCCTTTGAGATCCATGTGAATGACACAAATGACAGGATCTCACCCACCAGCAATGCATTGAAGGCTCATGAAATATCCACTTACTTAAGAAATTATAATTTTGTCTCTTCACACACTTGGTTACCTTAAATGTACTTTCTGGTGTACTTTGGAGACACATCATGGATCATTGAGTTCACATTGGGATCTTGTTATTTCTTGGCCACCTCTTGGCCTATAAAATAAATCCATGGGAATGCTAACTGTAGGGGAATTATTCGAGCAAGGTTATATTGTTGGATTTGTGCTTGAGCTTCCTCATAGCTAACCATTTCCCTCTTATCAAGCATTCCCAAAGCTCTATTGCCTCCTTTCCTCAAGGGGAAAGTGTTCTCCTCATTTGTTCTTCAAGCCACTTGACATCTAGTGTGGACTAAATGGACCTCCCATATGAAGATTGTTTTCCTCCATTTGGAGCTCACATCTTCAAGGTGTTGTATTTTCCTTACCATTGGGAAATAAAAGAAGTGGTTTGGCATCTATTGGTTGATGGATTTTGCATCTATTACCCCATATTGCATGTTATTTAATTGTGTTTTATTTCCTTTTCTTTGTTTTATTGTTACTAACAACCATTTGCAAAATCACTTGGAGCGATCACTCTCACCACCGTAAAAGGGTCTTCTAGTACCGAAGACTTGTTGCAGCCTACAACACTTAGCCCCTAACCAAGTGATAAAGAAGCATTCTTGTGCAATATTTCCTACAACATGAAACCTTATGCAATAAATCTTAGGATTCCCCCCCAAACTATTTGGCAAGTGGTCCACCATTTTTTAACTTGTCACATTCACCCTTTCTTGGTAGTAGCTATCCACCATTACATTAGTGAACTATTCCAATAACCCTTTTCTTTGTAAACCCGTGATAATGTTTATCCCTTTTAGGTTGGGAGTCTATATAGGTTGTATTCCCAGAGTTGAGCCTCATGGCTCTCCTCAACATCATGCATTAATCCTATCCCCAAACTCCCTAACAATTATTTATCATGGTTGGTGTACTACATTTGACATTAACACTTATTATGATCTGTCTTTCTCATCCATACTATGACTTTCACATGTGCTCACAACACTTGATGAAACTCTTATCAGTACCCTACTCTTTCTCAATTGCATTAGATGATTCATATCTACCATTTGAGTGCACACATAGGTCATGTATATCCTTGCA